>CM040922.1:7894380-7949380 GCA_023029165.1 Gobiocypris rarus | reverse complement strand
AAAAAAATAAATCAATGTCAATTTCTTTTTCCAGGGTAATTACAAAAATTTTCAATATCCCAGATTTTAAGATGTGCAGGTATACAGAAAATGCACAGAAGAGTGACAACTAACCCTGGTCTCCTCAATAAAACACTGTCAAACAGTCTGTTTACACTTTAAGTGTAGTACAGTTACACTTTTTTTTAGGGAACATGCTTGCTGAGCGGACAGATTTTAAGCTGGTGGTGTCCAATCCAAACTGACATCTTGGACATACCACTAACTTTAGATGGGCTGGGAATCCCACCGCAGGGTACAAATGGCTCCACTCAGAGACTGTATGACCTTCAGGCCTTCAGCATAGCACATCTAATCATTCCTGACCAAAATGCTGGCTCTGCCATTCTATGATTAGGAGCACTTCGACATTGCATCACGAGCACATGCAAATACGATCACTGATAGGAAGAGGCTTCACTGACAGAATGACCCATTTTGTGGCTGTGCAATGCAATGCAATGCGTCGATTGGTCAACCATGGCACAGAACAAAACCACTCAGGCGTGAAGTGATTCAGCCGAGGGGATTCCGACTCTCACAGCCACTGGAGCTGAAAAAAAAGAGGAGTACTCAACACAGCAAGCTGGTCCCTGATACTTACTAAAACCTTAAAAGCATTTAAAAGTAGGACACCCAAGGGGACAAAGACACAAAGGATACAGAGACATCTGAAGCTGACTGAAGGGTTCCTCAGTGAGCTAACACAGTGTGACAGGTCAGCTCCCTAAAGGAAATCCGCTATATTCACAATACACACCTTCAAAGACAACAAAAACAGTCCCTCTTGTTTAACTTCTCAATCAACATTAACAGAGCAAAAGACCACGTTTTGTGTGTATCCCTTTAAACGCAAATATGCTGGTGTCTCCGGCCCCCTTTTAAGAAGAGGGCGGAGCTTCAAAAGCTCATGTCTAGTGTCAGGACAATCTCATGGAATGATAAATTGGACAATAATGCCTACAGAGCCAGAGAATAAGTGCTGTATGGAGATAAGTTATAACCATATGTTGTCATCTTGATTTGATCCACTATTAGTACAAGCGTGTTGTAAATGACCCCGTCTGAATGATGGGCGAAACTTTACTTATGAGTTTTATGAAGTTTATTGTACTTCACACAAATTATTTAGTGTTTGTTTTACTCCACAAAATCAATGTAATAGCTGAATAAAACACTGTACAAGAAGTGCACATTAAAGTCTCCATTGCATTATCATCAGCATATACAGCGACTTACACAAAAACACTTCTTACAACTAACAGCAAACGGAAATATACAGATCTTTTACTTAAACTGGTAAACTTTATATAAAACAACACTGACGAACTGTAATAAAGTGCGTGCTCTCCCTTTCATTACTGCCGTGGCCAGTATCGCTCATGAGAATATAAGCTGGATCACGAACAGCTGGTACAGATCCATCCTTGAGTAACAACTTTTTAGCAAAGCCTGCCTTGCATTGCCCATCGTTCACAAAGCAGTCTGGAGTGAAATGATTTGCACAGACATAAACGAAACCTGCTCCGGTTTAGCACTGGGTGTATTTATCATTATAGGGTGGTTGTATACACAAACTGCCAACACACATTTATGTTCAAACCATGCAAAAGTGAATTTTGCATAATAGGTGCCCTTTAATAAATATTATTGGTTTAACTTTAAAAAGTAAACAACCTGGTTGCCTTAAAATTGAGTTCATTGAAGCTAAACATTTTAATTAAAGCCACAATGTAATTTTTCACCACTAGATGATGCTTATTCAAAACAAAGGCCTTTTGGGACTATTTGCAAACAATATTTGCATAAATACATAGATCCGCTATTGACATTCAAATTATTTTTTGTAAACTGCGTCAAAGGTTGCAAGTTTTAATCCTCCTTCATATCATTTTTTTTCTTTTGTTCTTCATTAAAATCAAAAGATATTCATAAATGATTGTATATTAAGAATATGGACATGTTTGTGTGCATTTTGTTTTGTGATTTCACCGGAAAGAATAGTCTCTCTCGGAAACGGCATTAATTACTTTTGACGTATTCGTCTGTGCGTGTGAAGACGAGCCAAAAGAGAACGTAAACCCTTACTTTGATTTGATTGTCCATCTGAATCATTTTGACATTGACGAGCGCAGTGCAAGTGCAGTGACCATTTCTAATTATTTTTCAATGTCTATGGTGGTTACGGCCCTGATATGAGGTAACGCAGCGCTGTTTTATCATATTAGATGCATATGAGTGTATTTTTCTCTGTGCATTCACTCGGTGGCTACTAGGAGATACTTGTTGCACACTGCAGTAAGCTAGATCCATATAAGTCATGGTAAAACATGGAACAAAATCAAGAAAACGAGAAGACTGTGTTGAGCTAGTGATTCGTTTTCTGTCGATGTATCCAAACAGTTGCTCACCTGTCTAATAAAACACATAATATATTAAAGTGTCTTTGGTGTTTCCATGGTTTCCACAAATTAAAAATTGAGGGTAACTCGGGTATAATGTTATTGATAGGAAGCGCACGGACACGGTCTGTGTCCTGGTTAAATTTGCTTATTTCTCTGGATTTAAACATGCTTAGAAACATTTGATATGATGTAAGTACACAAGTCAACAAAATATACAACATTGTTATTGTGGTTGTTGGATATTTTAATCCAAAAATCTTACATATTGTGCCTTTAATACAAAGAGATTGGTTTAATCAACAGAATCTTAAATATTATGTATTCTAAACAACATTACTGAATCTAAATTGATTTTGACAACAACAAAAAAACAAGTTGTAGTAGATTTACACACGAGATGTAGTAAATTACACCCATGCTGATTTTAGTAAAGCATTATGGAATATATCAGAAAAAGGGTATTTTAGCAAATTCTACTTCAAATTCCACCAAATATTGTCTGGCATCCCATATATTTGTAAAACTGTACATGTAAAAATTATTGAAATTAACCTTATTCACCCTTCAGTCATCCTTTGACTAATTAAAACCATCAGAAATAAATCATTAAAACTTTTAAGACATACATAATGTATGTCAGGTTGCAGCATGTTAGCAAACTAAAATATTTGTTTATGACCAGTTCTCGTAAGTAATAAGCAATTTGAGCTATTTCACCACCAAAAAAAAAAAAGAAAGAAAAGTGTACCAATTCATCTAGATATTTCCAGCTAAAGTGAATTTGATGGAGGGAGAGAAGGTTCACTAATGAGCCGTTTCTGCTTTTAAGCATGCTAGATTTGTTATACTGCAATAGGAGTAAATTGGGACGCAATTCAGCCTGAAATTCAGCCAAATGTACTCTTATTACACCCACGTCTTGCAACTCAGGGAATATAGAAAACATATAGCTTTTCCTAACATAGCTAGAGTTTACAAGGAGTAAACAACCTTTGAAATTTGCAAAGATGTTAAAAGAAAAAAAATTGATATGAAGTCTGCTTTTTAGTATGCAGAAAACCCTTGACATGAGATAACTATTTCACCTCGGTGTGGAAAGTTCATTGATATATCCCATTACACATTTATCATGTTCAAAAACCTTTCAGCCAAACTGCTGTAAAATTTATGTTAAACAAGCAAACAATGTTCATACTCAGAATAGAGCGCTCTGCTTCTATACATTCATACACTGATAAACAACATCAGTCAAGTCAGAAATATGACAGATGGCATAAAAAAAATATATATATGACACAAAGTTTCAGTGCTGTCTGAAACAGGACTCTACAGACATGTTTTCCACAGTTTTGATTCAAAGAATCCAGCTTTGAAGCAGAGGATGTTTTGATGGATTCCCACAGGTTCGATGCTGAGGATCAGAAATTCTACCAAACACGAGGCCTGTCCCAGCTCAAATTAAAGAGGCACAGATTTACACTAAGTGCCTGATTTTGAAAAGCATTTGAACATGAGATGCTAATTTGCAGTTGCAAAAGCGACTAGAGCAATGCAAATGATTTGACACGGTGCAATTGGCTTTCAGCTGATTGTGAATCTCAAACCACTGATCACGTAATTGAAACAGCACTAAATCCATCTGCTTCTTTTGCTTTACAAGCCATTGCTTTTAGCATTTATCATTATTCATGAAAGTCAACCAACAGGTGTGTATTATAAACATCAAGGACTGCATATGGAGCTAGAAGGCAGAACATCGGTGGCATGTCCTTCAACTGTAACAGACTTTAAAAGGATGATTATGTGTTTTGTGGTTAGATATATCACAAAAAAGGGTCCTAATTATCCTCTAAAAAACTCGCAAATTACAGAAATAACATTTCAAATGCAAAACACACCCACACATCCAATTTAGTTTAATAGCAGATGTTTAGAAAAAGAATGGTAGCCATATTGTAATTTCATAATATTCATAACATTTCGTGTCACTATTTTAATTTCAAATATTCATATTTTAAGATGTAAACAATCAAATATTCAGAATTTGTCAGAATTTAGAATATAATCAGGCGGAACTAAGCCATCCTTTATGACTACAAGCAAGATCAAGGGCTATGGTTTGCATGCTAGGTATCTCAAATGATCTTGAGTTCACAAGCGTCGCAGCAAAACATGCTAAAAAAAGCATTTCTCTCTTTCAACATAAATCTTTCCCTGTTCTTTTCATTCTACTCCAAATCTGCATCTTTGTTACAGAGAGAGACATCTCCTTTGAATACAATGCAGGAATCAAAAGGAAAACCCTTGATATCTCCCCTGAATTACAATCAAAGTTCAAGAAGTCTGTAAGAGGAAGTGGGCTTGTGTTAAAGATCCTCAACTCCCATACGCTCCAAAAATATGTTGTCTTTCAAAAAGCTAAACAGAATACATCAGTCTTTTGCAGTGTGTGGGGATGTGTAGCACAAGTGGCCCTTTGTGCAGGTGTCTAAGAGATTTTGACATAAAGGACTTAACCTGACTCTGGAGAAAAAGAGGCCAAATCTCAGAGGCAAATTAGAGCTGAACTTGTTTCTCGACAGGCGTCTGAGTGAGAGTGCACTCTGATTTATTTCCCAAAGTGTGGGTAGGAATACCAATGCCTGCTCAAAGCAGCAGAGCGCTCTGCCGATAAGGCCTTCATAAATCCCACCAGCCTTTTGAGTTCACTCTTGCATCTGCGCAAAAAGACTTCCTATATCGGAATCACTCTACATACAAAACAACTTCAACCCAGCACATCTCATCTGGCGACCAAGATCAAGTGGCTTTGATTTCTGCTTGTTTGGCAGAGTATTGCATGAACTGCCCACTTTCTATCATCTCAAAAATCTAGTGACAATGTCAAGGACTCGTAACACGCCACACAACATGGCAGCTAAATGAATGTTTGTAGGCGGTATGTAGTGGGCGTCCTGACTCTGAGCCAATGCCACTGTCCTTACTTGTCCCAGAGGTTTTACTTTGAAGATGAAAGACAACTCTTGTTCTCATGTAGCCGCTTCCCCTACAACTTGTCTGTTGCTGCTGGTAGGGCATTCAATTCTCTATGGAAAATCCATGCTCATTTGAGGTTCTGGCACAAGCGTGCCCCACTCGCTTACTTTAAACAGGGGGCTGATTAACAGGCTCAGCCTAATTAGCTGACATGTGAATGGAGGACCACTGTTACATCCCACTGCCCGTCGTAGTTCTCTAATCAATAGTCATTAGCTGTAATTAATGATGAAGCTGGCACCACACAAGTTGTGCAAGTAACTAAGCAGTTTTTCTTCTTCAATATTGCAAATATCAGATCTCACATAACATATTTTGAAACACAGACTGTGTTAGAAATCACAGAAGAACACGGACTCAAACCACACAGAGGTTAAGTCCTACCTTTCTAGGTCAGTGGTCTTCTCTAGTGGCAATTGTAGACTCAGAGCACAAATTCATTGCCAAGACAAATAACAATCACAGTGACCTTTTAATACCATTCAGTCAGCACACTGCAGTAAAATGTTAGGGCATAAATTCACAACCATTTTCACAGGTTTTGTTTTATTGTGCAAGCATCGACTCAAGACTGGTTAGTCTTCAAAAGAGATAAAACATAGCAGACAACACAACCCAAAAGCACATAAAGAAACTAATTATAAATACCTGTTTCTTCATCAATGGAGAACCTTCCAAGACCACTTCTAGCTTTGATAGAGTATCTGATCACTCCATCTTTGCCCTTGTCATCATCTTGAGCAGTCACCTGGAGGACACTTGTTCCAAGACGAGAGTTTTCCTTCACAGTGCCCCTCACTGCATATTCTGAGAAGTATGGCTCATTGAGGTTCTCATTAACATCAATGACTTCCACTTCAAGATAAGACTCAGAGCGAAGCTTCACTGGAAAACCCAAGTCCTCTGCAACCACTGAGAGGTTGTAGAATTGTTGCTTCTCATAGTCCAGATCCTTGGCCACCTTAATGGCGCCACTGTCAGCATGGACCTTAAATGTCCCATTAAAGTCATTGGAGAGGGAATATCTCACCCATCCACCAGATCCGATGTCTGGGTCTTGCGTTTGCAGCCAAGCTATAACTGCACCAATAGGAAGGTCCTCAAAAACACGACAACTATAACTCCTGGGAATAAACATAGGGGCACAGTCATTTACATCCTCGAGGTACACTATCAGGGTTGTCTCTGAGAACATCTGACTCCCTCTTTCTGCCTTATCTCTAGCCTGAATTTTGAGGGTGAAATCCGAGATGGACTCCCTGTCCAACTTACTAGACACATAAACAGAGCCAGTCTCACTGTTAATGGCAAACAGAGGGGTCCTTGTTAACAAGCTGTATGAGATTTCACCGTTCTGACCGAGATCATCATCTGAGGCTGTGACCTGGATAACTTCTGTGCCGATAGCTGCGTTCTCCAGTACAACGGCAGTATAGCTCTTGAGGGAGAATTTTGGGCTATTATCATTTACATCATCAATGTTAACTGTCAGCAATCTCCAGCTGGATTTCTGTGGAAGGCCCAAGTCATATACAGTTATGTTAAGGAGGTAACGGTCTGATCGCTCACGGTCCAATGGCTGATAAATGTAAATTAGGCCACTTTCCATGTCAATATTAAAGCAGCTATCGATGTTCCCATCTGATATGGCATGCAAGACGCGACCATTGAAGCCTGTGTCACCATCATTTGTGTTCACTTGAAGGACACTGGCTCCCACAGGAATGTCTTCACGAACTACAATATCTGACGGAAAGGATTCAAACTGAGGCGCCTGTCTGTTGACAGAAAACAGATCTGTGTAGCCTTCATCCACTTTGGATTTGCTAATGGCAGAGGCTCTTTTCAGAAGTTTCTCGGCTAACTTTTGTGCAACTTTTGTGTCTCGACAATTGAAACTCCTTGCTGCCATTCTGTCTCTGACCAATGAAATATTTACAAAGGTTGGTTTGGAAAGCAGCTCGCCATCTGACGCAGCTACTATCAAGTTGAACTGTTCATTCATTACACTTATTGCAGCGAGGGGTCTTTTCAATGACAGCATCCCAGAGTCTGGGTTAAGACTGAAGACATCTTGCTCATTTCCAGACAGAATCTCATATTTAACCAGCCCAAGCTCATCAATATCAATGGCAGACATGATGATGATCGTCTGGCTCACAGGAAAATCACGCCCTATAGTACCTTTACATGACACACGCTCAAAAAGGGGTTGGTTGTCATTAATATTCAACACTTGTACCGTGACATTGACCTCACTTTCTCGTCTGTAAGGCGAGCCCCAGTCTGAGGCTCTGACGGCGAACACATATGTCTCCAAAGATGATTCAAAATCCAGTTCTGTGGATGTTGTCAGCTCTCCTGTATTTTGGTTGATGATGAACGGGAGGGGCTGAAGGCTGGCAATGCTGTATGTTATGCTCCCATTGTCATCTTTATCATCATCCACCGCTGATACAGTGAGAATGACAGTGCCAATGGGGATGCTCTCATTGACAGAGACTTTGTAAGATGTGCTGGTAAACATTGGGGAGTTGTTGTTAGCATCCTCAACCATGATTTGCACCTTTGCCGTCATGCCACTCACTGTCTCCATCACTTCCAAATCAAAGAGCTCCTGACTTAATGTGGCAAACTGTTGCGCTGTTGAGATGACACCAGTAAGTGGATTAATGATAAAATAAATTGAATCGGAGGTCAGATTTAGGGCATAACTGATGACCGGCAGTCTTGGAGATATCCTCACAGTCTCTATAATGGTTCCTGGTGGAGCAATCTCGATAATTGAGGTTTTGTAAATCTTCTTATCAAAACTCACCTTCACGGACTGTGGTTTGTTCACCAAGAGCTGAACAGTTTGAGTTTTGGAGAGCCTTGGTGGTGTGCCTCTGTCTTTGGCTTGAAAAGTGAGATTGCAACCGTAAGGAAATGTATCCCAATTGACTGTTTCAGACATCTTCAGCTTGTACTCATTTCCAAGTGGAGCTCTGTCAAGGACAAACAGCTCCAGTGGGTCACCAGCGATGATGGCAACCCACTCAATTTCTCCATTGGGTCCCTCGTCTAAATCTTCAACAGTAACAGTGGCATATACTGGATCTTTGTCTGATATTAAAGGGTAAAGTGCTATTGCATTCAGTGTTGGTGCAAACTCATTGATACGCACAACACTGATCACTAGTTTGGCTGTACTGCTAATACCACTGTTCCCATAAACCTTCATTCCACGATCCACTGCTAAAATTTCAAGGGCAAATCTGCTGTTTTTATTTGCATCGGGCTTGGCTGTGAGCGATACCACCCCACTGGTTGGATGAACAGCAAACTCTGCTATGTCTTCTTTGAAGAAATAATAAAACTCGCCATTTGAGCCGATGTCTGCATCAGTGGCGGTCACCTGAGCCACACTTGCTCCCACCGGAGTACTTTCTGGAATATCAATAGCATAGGAAGTGGGAGAGAACAAAGGTCGGAGGTCGTTCATGTCCATAATTTGCACATTAACTATCACAGAAGCCTCCAGCATGCCTTTGCTGGTTGCCCTGACCGTTAATGTATAATTATCCTGCACTTCACGGTTAAGGATGGCAGCACTCCCACCGTTAGTCCGTATGCGGAGAAAGCAAAAGTCGCCCAACACAAATTCCTCAGCCTGAAACAGATCCTCATCGTCTCCAGATACAATTAAATATTTGATGTCCAAAGGGCCCAACTTAGATAGAGCAATCCCCATTTTAACCTCAGTCCTAATGTATGTCCGAGCTGCAGAGTTCTCATAAACGGTGGCATTGTAGATGGAGGCGGTAAACTGAAAGGAGGAGATCCCTCTCTCCTGCAGTTGCCCCAAACAAGGAAGCAGATGGAGGAGCAATAAGAAGAAACTGGTGAGATGGATCCTCATACTGCCCCCAGGGCAGCTGTTTATAGCCATGCCATCATCCAGTTACCCTGCAAATAAGAGATATATGCAGTAAACCATTTCAATCTAAGGCATTTATCTCACAAAGACATAACCCTATTATTCAAATAAATCTGACGGCAGTTATTTATTCAGAAGCCCTTGGTTTGGATTAAATTGTCACAAAAAAGAAGAAAAAATATAAATACCTGACCTGCTCTCATTCGACTCAGTAATGGCCTTTCACAAAACACTGACAAGCCAGTTAAATGGTAATCACAATGCAAGATTGATAACGGCGATTAAGAGCACAAATAGTAATTATTACCCCAAAAAATTGAAACACATAGCAAATAATATTCAAATGTCTTGAGAGAAATGTGCAACAAGAGAAAATTTGACTAAATTACACTACAATTAGGCATTCATTTTGTATTGCATTTAAAGTAAATAACTTTGATAATGTCAAACAAAACCTATCCTCTCGGATACACGCAATACTCTCTATTAAAATCCGATTGTAATCAAAGGAAACTTTCAACGCTGTGGAGTCAAAAAATATGTTTGTTACCGAGAGCGAGCAGACACTTGTTCTCCGATAATTAGTGCATCGAAAAATATGCGAATGAGCTCTTACCTCTGGCTTATGGAGAAAGAAATCTCTGCAAACATTCAGGAGCCCGCTCTGTGAAACTACATCCTACACTTCTTTTCCATACAGGACTCACTGCTACTCACAGTTGACTGTAATCAGTGGAGCGCGCACCTCCTAAAGCGCGCTCACGTGTGCACGTTATCCCGTGAATGCGCAAATGAAACCGGAGTTGTTGTTGCTGCTGTCCCATAGCAACAAAAGGATCTAAACCTTATCACATACAAAAATTGACAATTCGATTAATGTGTTTGCGCTACATAGAGCGCACAAAACAATGTATATTATTTAGAATATCGCTGTAAATCATTTTTATTGTCATTTTAATATAAAAAATAAACAAAAACAATAATTTCGATAATTGAACACATTAAAACAATAATGTGACTGAGTGAAATAGCACTAAACAATGTTCGTTTTCATGCACAGCCTTGTCTGTGTTTTTCATTTAAACTCCGTTAGCCGGTGCATCCCATCTCCCACTCTGTGATCCCATCATTCCAATTCCGAAATATTCCGAAAATACACGATTGGAGCCGAAGCGCTGAACGACAACTTACGGTAATTCACGAAAGATTCCGGAAGGAGCCTCACGACGGGAAACAGCAGTAGCAGCAGCGAGCTAGTTAGGTCTTCGGATCATTCCCACTTGGTTACAGTGTATAACTTTCGTTTGCATTTCTGTCAAACATTATGTCTGTACTGTGTTATAATAAGGGATGTGGACAACGTTTTGATCCCGACAAGAATTCAGATGGTAAGGCTTTAACGTTAGATAAACGATAGCTGAATTGCTATGGTATATAGCAGGGTACATTTCGAAGAAACAAAACACCTGTTTAACATTTATTCATATGCATATATTATTAACAAAACATGACCACCTCTAAAAAGGGTCGGATATACATTTTATTTGAACGTTATTTATCATGTTAATTTAGTGAAGCATCCGCAATGAAGCCGGTCATTAACGTTTGAATGATGCTTAATCAATAGCACAGACTTAGTAAATTAATATGTGTTTAATAGATGTCTAGAATATAGGCGAGCTATTGTATATAAAGATCTTAACGAATAATCATGTTGCTGAGCAGTTGGTGGAGTAGCTAACTAACTAACCGTAGTATGCACATTGTGGGAACACGTGACTATATTTCTGTGACGTCACATTTCATAATCAATTTCATCTTATCCATAGATGTATGCACATACCACCCTGGAGTGCCAGTGTTTCATGATGCATTAAAGGTGTGTACATGCAAAATGATCAGTTTACCTCTTAATGGAAAATATAATTGTGCCATTGTTAGTTATTCAGTGTTAAGCCTATTACATTGTGTCTTCCCAGGGTTGGTCTTGCTGCAAGAGACGAACAACTGACTTTTCAGATTTCCTCAGTATTGCTGTGAGTGCTGTAATTGGTCTGCGATGAGACCGAATGATCAATTTCATTGATAAACTTGTTTTCTCATATAGAATAAAAATATCGAATTATATTGAAATGGCTAAGTCTTGTATTTGTATTTATGATTCTTTTAGGGTTGTACAAAAGGACCTCATAATCAGGAGAAGCCCTCTGAGCCTGTTAAACCAGAGGTGAAGTCCTCTGTGGACAAGAACGTGAATGACATGAAGCCAAAGTTTGATGAATGCATCACCCAAGCACCAAAACCTCTGCAGCCTATTCAGCGACCAAGGTAACGACACACTTGAAAAGGACAGGGTCTTCCTCATTTGTATTTTCCGGCTCATTAGTTCAGATGTTCAGAGGATAAAGTAATGCACCATTTAATCTACTATAGGGAACAAGTTCTTCTCATTAACAGTCCACCTAGCCAAAACCCACATTGATGTTAGAACCTCTTAAGGATAAATGAAAACATCCGTTTTATTTGTCCTTGTAGTCCAGATGAGCCTTTCTCCATTATACGACAGAAGATCTCTCCTTCGCTCAAACAGGCTTTAGAAAAGCTGAAACTAACTGAGGAAAATGCAGAGGAGATAAAAGGTAAGAATAGCCCGACCCTTCCTTTCCCTACCTTCCTATATATAATCTGATGCATTTTATTCTCTTTCTTGTATTTTAGAGGAGGATAGTGATGAAATTAAGATAGGGACGTCCTGTAAGAATGGAGGCTGCAGTAAGGTACTGTTTGCACCGTCTGCTTTTCCTTTTAAAAACCATGGCACATAGAGTTTCTTTAGTCCCTCATATAAACAATGGTTTCTCATTATTCTGTTTTTTAGACATTCAGCGGACAAGACAGTGATGACGAGACGTGTTTGTACCATGCTGGTGTACCTATCTTCCATGAAGGGTAAATTAACATCCAATCAAAACTGAACTGAAACTGAATTATCACGTAAACGATTCGATGCGATATCACGATCCATCACAATGCGTTGCAGTATTACCGCACATGGCTACATTTTCATCAATGAATACAAGTCAGATATGCAAAGATCAGGCATAACATTATGACAGGTAAAGTTAATATTTAAAGTTTATGTGTTAGAAGCAGGAAAAATGGGAAGGATTTTGAGCGTAAGGATTTGAGCAAGTTTGACAAGGGCCAAATTGTGATGGCTAGACAACTGGGTCAGAGCATCTCCAAAACTGTAGCTCTTGTGGGGTGTTTCCGGTCTGCAGTGTCCGTATCTATCAAAAGTAGTCCAAGGAAGGGACAGTGGTGAACCAGCGACAGGGTCATAGGCGGCCAAGGCTCACTGATGCACGTGGGGAGCGAAGGCTGGCCTGTGTGGTCCGATCAAACAGACGAGCTACTGTAGCTCAAATTGCTCAAGAAGTTAATGCTGGTTCAGCAAGAAAGGTGTCAGAATACACTGTGCATCGCAGTTTGTTGCGTATGGGGCTGCATAGCCGCAGACCAGTCAGGGTGCCCATGCTGACCCCTGACCACCGCCGAAAGGGCCAACAGTGGGCATGCCAGCCACAGAACTGGACCATGGAGCAATGGAAGAAGGTGGCCTGGTCTGATGATTTTTTTTCTTCTTAAACATCACATGGATGGCTGGGGACTGGGGAGCACATGGCACCAGGATGCACTAGAAAGAAGGCAAGCCGGCGGAGGCTGTGTGATGCTTTGGGCAATGTTTTGCCTGTAAACCTTGGGTCCTGATATCCATGTGGATGTTACTTTGACACATACCGCCTACCTAAGCATTGTTGCAGACCATGTACACCCTTTCATGGAAGCGGTATTCCCTGGTGGCTGGGGCCTCTTTCAGCAGGATAACGAGGCCTGCCACAAAGCATAAATGGTTCAGGAATGGTACAACAGAGTTTGAGGTGTTGACTTGGCCTCCAAATTCCCCAGATCTCAATCCAATCGAGCATCTGTGGGATGTGCTGAACAAACAAGTCTGATCCTTGGAGGCCCTTCCTCGCAACTTACATGACTTAAAGGATCTGCTGCTAAAATCTTGGTACCAGATACTAGTGCTGCAACGACGCGTCGACGTCATCGACGACGTCGACTACGGAAATACGTCGACGTGCGTGAAATGCGTCGGCCAGCGTCGCATCATACATTCATCTCGCGTAATGGCGTGCTCCTGGGAATGGAGAAAGTTCCATTCTATCACAAAAACCTAGACCACGAGTATCAAAAGTATGGGGATACTTTAAACAGAGGCCAACCAAAATGGTCCTTTGTTCCCTTTGCAAGGCCGAAATGGCGTTACGTTACCACGGCAGCACTGCGATGCACGAGCTCCTCACAACGGCTTCACACCGCACACGCTAGCAGTGTGTTGGCAGGGCAGAAGCGGTGCGTATGGAGAGCGGGAGCATGCGCGTCAGTTGTACATTCACACTGGATGCGTTTGTCTCGCGCAGCTGAACCGCTGCTCGTATATATTGCAAATACAGATATCGTCAATTCTGTCACTTTCCCGGTGTTCTCCTCCGGCCCCTGTCTGTCTCGTGCTTTGATTAATGATGGCCAGCATATATCTTCTGCAAATGCGACTGTGTTCTCCTCTTTCCCAAACACACATGCATAACATGCTGTATAAAGGTAGTTTACGTGATAAAAGTACTCTTAATGTTAATATAAGCCTCTAGTTTTAATAATTTAAACAGGCATTTGAAGTTTGAGCAAAAACTGGCAGTGTGTTTTCCAGTATTTTATTTTTTTTAAATCACAGCGCCGGATGTCATGGTGTTTGTGAAACACACAGAACACTTCACTACATGATTTCAAGGTGAAATTAGTTATTTTGCATGTTAATCAGGTCAGTTTTGATCAGAACAATGCACTGTGGCTTTAATTCAGCGTGAGCAGCGCCCGTCAAAAATAGACCGGCGCCGAAGCGATGATCGCGGCACTGGCGCTTCTGCTCTGCTCCTGCTACGCGCGCTGCGCTGCCTCTGCTGCCGGTGTGAATGCACTCATCTGTTAACATGAGCGTTGGTAAAAATATGCGCTGCTTACGCCCTGCTTACGCGTGTGTGACATCCAGTGAACATGCTTAAGCTTCCATTTTCCACAACTGATGTGTGCGTTGATGAATGTTTATATGTGAATAAAAGCCTAAATTAAATCTGTTCACCATATAAAGTGATTCTGTCTCTTCAGAAAATGTGGACTAAACCACTCAATTAATTTGTATTAGTTTTACAATTTACGATAAACTATTTGAAGTGTCAAAGTGGTAGTTGCATTAGTGCTGCAATTATTGTGTTTGTTTTTTCTCAGGAAGAGGCAAAGCTTAGAAGAAGAATTCTTTCAAAATGTGCGTGAAATGCGTCAAAGCGTCGCGTCATACATTCATCTCGCGTAATGGCCCCAGCTGGCCGTTACACTTACCGATAGCATACTCAACATGATTGTAAAAGATACTTTATGGCACTTTATTTTTGTATACTGTAAAAACTTGCAGTACTTTTTGGTAAAAATTTAATAAAAGTTGAAATATTATATTAGAAGTAGTACTTATCATTTTTTGTATAGTTATCCAAAGGATTCATTAGCTAATCAAAAAAAGAACACTAGATTGAAAAAAAATAATAATAATCGTTAGATTAGTCGACTAATCGAAAAAATAATCGTTAGATTAGTCGACAGAAAAAATAATCGTTAGTTGCAGCTCTACCAGATACCACAGCACACCTTCAGGGGTCTACTGGAGTCCATGCCTCGACGGGTCAGGGCTGTTTTGGCAGCAAAAGGGGGACATCAGACCAGGCCAACACAAAATTAGTCATAATGTTATGCCTAATTGGCGTATGAACTTCCTTTTAATTTTCCACGCAAGTAAACTTCCTGAATGTAGTCACACTAAGCTTAAGTCTGAACACAGCAGATGACAGGAGCATTTAGAGCTAATAAACACTGGTAAATACTAAACTGTGAAGTAGTGTAGCCTACTTAAGTTACAATAACACATACAACTTATTTCCCGCTTTTGTGTTTCGCATCCCACCGTCATTTTACACTAGTATTGTACGAATGATGTCAAGAGAAGCGTCTAGGCTATAACGGCTATAATCGATTATTGTCTGTTACTCCATTGATGCAGAATCTTCCACATCCGCATTGCGGAAACGATTAATTTCAACACCCCTAGCCAAAATGCATTAAAAATTTCAGTTTTTAGTTGAAAACAATGTCATGTAAACTGCCCCTAAGTCTCCTTTTAAATTTCCTCATAAAAGGATGAAATATTGGAGCTGCTGTAAGAGGAAAACCTCAGACTTCAACACGTTTCTGTCTCAGGAGGGCTGTACCAGAGGAAATCATCAGTGGAATTTGAAAGATACTGTAAGTGCCCACCATGAGATTTAAAAGTCAAAGCACTTTATTACTTGCATTGGATATTATCCCTGCATTTTTGCAGACAGCAATGATTTTGTATTTACACATACAATCCAATAAAACATGGCGTGTTGCTCTATCAGGCCCATATGCTACTTCCAAATTAACAAAATTTATTGAAGACCAAAATATTGAATACATTTACAAGTGAATCTTGTTTTAAGTGGAGGATTACTTTTTTGTGTACAGGGAAAAAAGGTTGTACCATGCAAATTTGATTGGCACCAAACAGGAAGTCAGGTCATCATTTCCATTTATGCCAAAAATTCATTACCAGAGCTGAGCTCAGTGGAGGGAAACAGTACTGTGGTAAGACATCAAGGTCACATCTGTTTTATGCTGTCATTACACAGAAAATATACATTTTTTTACTGTATAACTAAGCATTTACTTGCAAATTTTTGTATACTTTGCCAAATAAGGTTATTTTTATTCTTGCAGCTCAAAATTCACATTATATTTGAAGGAGAGAAAGAATTTGAAAAGCAGATTAGTTTGTGGGGGGTGAGTATTTAGTATACTTATCAAACTTTCATTAAAGCTTGAAGTGCAAGCATTGTGACATTTAGCGTTACCAGATATAATTTCTCTTTCTAAAAATAGCTTTCCCAAAGTTGTCTCTGTATATGAAAAATAATTTTACCGTATTCTATTTTATTATAAATTGTATAGTTTTAGTCCTTAAAAGGAGTTTCCACTCCACATCATGCCTTATACCACTACTTTTTTTAGGTTTATTGCTTAAATATAAACTTTAGCACAACAGTACAAAGCATGACTTTAATTCTGAGGTTGTCGATTTGCTTTTCCCTTAAAGGTAATTGATGCAAGTAAAAGTTGTGTGAACATGATGGCTGCCAAAATTGAGGTTGTGTTGAAGAAGGCAGAGCCAATGTCATGGGCCCGACTGGATCTACCACCTGCAGCTCCTCCAAAGGAGGAAAAGAATGAAAAGGATGTTGACAGTGAGGATGAGTGTGATGATTAAATTGAGACACTCTGTAATAGGACCACCAGTCTCAGCTCTGAGTGGGAATCATTTTCTCTGATTCTAAGGGTTGATGCATAATGAAGCATGAATGTGATAAATTCTGAAATCTTTGTCCACGGTCAAATTATAGATTTATTGTACAGGACCCGTTTCAAGAGTTTTTTTACGTTAGCTCTCGCACTAAGCTGCATTCATTAATATTGGTTTAGTCGGAACAAGAGTTGTCATGTTGAAAGCAAATTTATTGTGAAAGACTTCTTGCAATTCTAAATGCTGTAAACGGTAACAATTTGCCAGTTTAAAACCACCTGAAATAGACCAGGATTTTTACAGGGGATTGGGAGAGTCATAAAATTATGCAAGGATTATTTTTCCAAAAACTCAAGCTGCTCAAGTATCAAATTTGAATCGTTGTGTCTGCTAGGTTAAGCAGCATGCATGTTAACGTCAATATTGTATAATAAATTTAAGGTGTATTGGCATACTAATTTGTGACTCATCTTAGTTTGCACTAACGGTGGCACAACCAAATGCTACAGTGGTTAACATTGATACATACTGCAGCAAGACTTGCCATTTGTTGTGAGACTGTCCCTCTTTGTGTAACTGCCACAGTCTAAAACATGGCTTACTAAGACAGTGGCATTAAGAGACCCAACTCATTAAAACACCATACTAATAAGGAATAGTATGTCAGATAAGCCCAAAACGAACGCAACGTGTCTAATTGCGTTAGATAGCCATTACTCTTGCTATTTTAGTATGAAGAGCATTTTTAGGTTTATCTATGTATACTGAAGTGTTGCTCACATTCCAGTCAAGCCTTTTTGACACTAAAATTTCAACAAAACTCCTTGAATTTAAACAAGGAATCCCAAATTTAAACAAAATATGCCAGAACATGCTGCAAAAATACCCTTTTATTCAATTGATCTCTTAAAAAAAAAAAAAGCTTCAAAAGTCAAATCTTTTTTGGACCGTGGATGCTCCAAAGACAAAGTTTGTGTCCGTGGCTTCAGTTGTCAGGCACTGATCTTCACCATCCTTGAGTGAGCCAAGGAGAGCATTGTGGAAAGACAGTGGGAGAGAAATTGATGGAAAGGGAGTCTTCAGTTTTGTAAGAGCAAAATGCATTTGCAAATCAAAATGCATTACAAAAGACATTTAACAAGAAACTAACAAAATTGACACCCACCTCACTAAAATACTTCTCAATAAGAGCTTGAGCAGCTCGATACACAGCATTGTTCTCATGGTTTTGAAGAAACTCGATTCGATCCAGCCCTCCCACTTCCTCCACCAACAAACAAAGCTTATCCACCTCCCCAAGTTTCTCAGCAGCCTGCAGACGGTACAGTTAATTTAAGCATATTCTTCACAATGCTATGCACCGGAAGATTTTGCACATTTATGAAACCACACAGTTAACTCACCAAGAAAATGTTATTTATGGCATCTAGGATGACCAGGACCGTCTTGGTGTCTTTAACTTGAAGCAAGTTCAAGATGGCCTCTAAAGCGCCACACTTGACTAGATGAACAACTTGGTCTACAGTCCCACCACTTGTGTAGTTAGTCACTGCCCACACTGCCTCTCGCTGGGTTTTGAAGTCACCCTGCAAAATAATTTGAAGAGTTAGACAGTTGAATCTCGGTGTCAAGTACTGGCCAAACCAACAGTGAAAAGGCACATCCATTTATGAATACAAATTAGAAAATTTACCTAAGAAACTGGCAAACAAACTGCACAAAAATCAAACCACCACTGCAGCCCAAATAGGTTTTGGTTATCAAAGTCAATTCATGATATAACTGCAAACATTAAGAACAGTCGCAAGTTCTTGTGCAAGACCAAATTCATTGTAGCCGTTTGCTTGTTAATGCCGGTTCTTTCCATACAATTACCTCAGATTTGACCACACGTTACAGTATACCTTTTCCCAACTGGAAATTAAAACCACATTTCAAAGGGCCTTAGGGGAGACTACTTGTATAATTGGCCTCATTTTATGCCCATCTTTAGGAGAAGCATGCAATCACGTTGAAGCCAAAACGTTTTATGAGCAACTCTGCGGGGGAGGAAAACACGCAACATAAAAGGAATCAGTTACAACATACATTCCTTAGGAGATCCACTAGAGGAGCCAACAATCCACACGTGATGAGCTGTTGAATCTGTTGGCAGGGTCCAGCTGCAATGTTGGACACTGCCCAAGCTGCCTCCTTTTGAACACTGGATTTGGGATGTCGCATCAGCTGGGGCAAGGCACTTAACACGCCTGCGTCAATGGCCGCTTGCGTCTGCAAATCTGAGCCACTGACAATGTTCCCAATCGAACGTAGAGTTGGTGTCTAGAGAATATTAGTGAAACTCCTCTTAAGTGCATCAAACAAAGATACAAACAAAATAAGATAAATATGGGGGTACTTACCACCACAGTAAGTTCATCTAAGCCCAACAGCTCAACCAAACGTGGAAGGATTCCAGTCTTGATAACCACATCAATCCGTTCATTGGGTCCATCAGTGAGGTATGAAATGGCCCAGCATGCATCAGACAGGATGGATTTGTCACCGTGGTGGAGCAGTTGGACTATAGAGGGAGCATTTGTTGGACAGCACTAAAACGAGGGAAGGGATTCTTGTTCCTACAAAGGTTCGACAGAGTCCACGTAAGGTTGCGAAGGTATCCCACCTGCAAAACAATTCATGTGGTTACCCTTCTGCATGTTGGTTTACGTTTGCTATTCAAGAGGTGTGGGGTGTCCAGAAGAAGCATCTCACAGGAGCATCTGGTGCTAGCCGTGCCAACAACGCAGGAATGACACCACAGTCAATCAGGGCATCTCGATATGATGGACCATCACCTAAATTGGAGAATAAACACCTTGGCAAATGGTTCCAAAACTTCATAATAGTACAACTGGCACCTTTCATCTCTTCCCTGATTAAACTACTAAAGTTGCACCAAACATTACAGTACAAATATTCAATATCCATGTTAGGATGCAGAGCCCCCTGAAGTTCAAAGTATCCTCACCTGCAATGTTGCCCAGAGCCCAGACAGCCTGTTCACTGATGTTCAGCATTGGTGAAGCCAGCAGGGCGATGAAGGCTGGCACCGCTCCATGCTCTACCACCTGCTGTGTGTGCCAAGAGGTGCCAGAGGCAACATTAGTAAGAGACCAGGCAGCCTCAAACTGCAGCGTGGGGTCATCGTTCCTCCCTAGAAACTCCACAAAACGGGTCAGAAGTCCTGCTTCTACAATCTCCTTAAGGGGAGGGTTCCTCTCCCGAGAAAGCAGCTTCCTGCAGGGATCAATTTGAAGTAATTTGGTAATGTTCTGTAACATGACTTGAGAGGAACGCTAGTCAAGTTAAAATTGGTTACTGTACCTAGCTGCTTGACAACCTTGTCTTTGCTTCTCTGGGCAGTCACCATTCACATTTGCAACAATCTCTTGAACCGCTGCAGAGATGACCTTAACAAAACGAGAACTGTGAGATGCAGGAGTATTGTAAAAATGTGAGTTACAACTGAAGGTAAAGCTTGTAAACACCTGTTCGTTGTCCGTGTTAAACTCTGGTGACTGAGCTTCCTCATCTCCCACGGATGAAATATTTCTCCTCTTCAGAATACTTTCAACCCTTTGAGCTTTTCGAAGCTCAACACATTCTGCAATTCTGCGGTCACGCATTTTCTGCAAGCAGAGATAAGGTGCGAGTGCATCAAGAGATTTTAAGGAATGAACAGTTAAAAGTGGAAGAAGTAGCCAGAATGGATGCACAGCTCACCGTTGGCTCCTTGCCCTTATTTTTGAACTTGGACATGCGTTTATCAGACAGATTTTCTGTAGGCATTTTCACACTCACTGCACTAGCCAAAGGCTAATCACTCCTGACAAACTTCTACAAGAGGTTTTAAGATCAAACGTTAGAATAACTACCAAAACAGAACCAACAGCAGGAGTTTGTGTGCAAAACAGATCTCTCGACGCTAGACTCAACCGCATTAACGTAACCAGCTGAAAAGAGCATTAAATAGACAAGCATGATTAGAATCAGGTGATATTAATTTATAGCTTTGAGACGCATCTCAGATCAGAGGGTTCACACTTTGTCTGGTGTGTATAAGATGTTTCACGTTTTGGATCACATAAATACAGTATAATAATAATAATAAAAGTCAGTCAGTAACCAACTAATGCCACAACCTCAGCAAAATATGATTTGTGTACATGTGAACTAAAAAGGGTATATTATTGCCATCTAGAGTCCAATGGTGATATAATAAGATACAGAGAAGCTGCATGTGCTTGTCTTTTTTTAATGAATGTCCTTTCTTAAAAATCCATTAAAATATTTATACACTGCAGTTTAAAAGTTTTTGATTGATACGATTTTTTTATATTTTTAGAAGAAATCTCTTATGCTTAACTAAGGCTGCATTTTTTATTAAAAATGCAACAACAACAACAGACAAAAAAAAACATCAATATTGCGAAGTAATATTGAAATGTAAAATAACTATTTTCTATTTGAATATATTTTAAAATGTAATTTATTTCAGTTATCAAAGCTGAATTTTCATCATCATTACTCCAGTCTTCAGTATCACATGATCCTTCCGAAATCATTCCAATATGATGATTTGCTGCTCAAGAAACATGTATGATTATTATCAATGTTGGAAACCGTTGTGTATATTTTTTTATGATTCTTTGATTAAAAGAAACTTCAAAAGAACAGTATTTATCTGAAATAGAAAGCTTTTGCAACATTGTACTACCATTTATTCAGCAAGGGTGCGTTAAGTTGATCAAAAATGACAGTAAAGACATGTATAATGTTACAAAAGATTCTATTTAAAAATAAATGCTTTTGAACTTTCTATTCATCAAAGAATTCTGAAAAACATGTTTTACACAACTGTTTTTAACATTGCATCACAGGAATAAATTACAGTTTAAAATATATTCAAACAGAAAACAGTTATTTTAATAATATTTCACAATATTACTGCACTGTAAAAAAAAATTGTTTGTTTAACTTAAAAAAGCAAGTAACCGGGTTGCCTTAAAATTTTGAGTTCGTCTAAATAAAAAATGTTAGTTAATACAATGATGGAAATGGGTTTAATAAATAAATAAAAATGTTGAAAATAGCACAATTTGGAATGTTTCTCTGCATTATAACAAATAAAACACAATTACACAATATTTTTACAAAAGATTTTAATAATATTCTGATTCTGAAAAATGTTCATTGTATTAACTCAAAATTTTAATTTCAATGAACTCAATGTTTTTTTAAATAAAAATAAATGCAGCCTTGGTGAGCATGCGAGACTTCATCTAAAAACATAAAAATTTTACAGATCAAAAACGTTTGAACAGCAGTGTATATAACATTTATATATAATTACATCAAATATGAAAAACATTAATAGAAATTTTACATTTTAAAAAATCAAATTTCAATAAAATCTTTATATACATTGTTTTATTAATAATAAAATGTCTCATAACCATTCATTATCTCCAGGGAAACATATTTGAAAGCAATACATATTTTACAATGAAATACTGTATTACTGTAACGGTAGGCCTGTATAGCATGACTAATTATCTGAATGTGATCTATAGTGGTTTAAATAAATATGTAAAGTATATAGTAGTTTTAGTTTAAAAGTGTATCAAATCAAATCAAAATATATATTTTAAAATACCCTGAAACCAACAGAGTGTACCAAAATGCTGTACAATTTCACAAGTATAAAATAAAATACAAATAAATAAATAATAATAATAATAATAATAATAATTAATATTAGAGAAATAAACTACAAAAATCCAAACATAATGGTCCATACCAGCAAATGCCTCATCAAACAAATACGTCTTGAGACAGGTTTTCAACATGTTTACAGAGGTAGAGGATCTAATGGACATAATGGTAAGTGAATAATATTTATCATAAAACTATATCCTGTAAATTATTTCTGGTCTGGTGTTGACGAAGGGCTACTTGAAAATAGGTTATGGGATTGTGGGTTTCTAAAACAAAAAGGACTGATATTTAATCAATTATATAATTTCTTGAATTACCAGATGATGGCGCTGTGCCCGTATGATTAAGAAAAATGGTTACATCAGTGCTGCAAGAAAAAATTCAGGGAAAAAATCTAATAAAAATGTTTTCTAGTCTGGGAATTATTAGATTATTGAATATATATATATATATATATATATATATATATATATATATATATATATATATATATATATATATATATATATATATATATATATATATATATATATATATATATATATATATATATATATATAAATAAAATTATTATTATTATTATTATTATTATTATTATTTATTCTGACTTTTAATTTAAGTCTACTCCAATGGAAAATACTGTATAGCGGATAGCCTACTCCAATGGAAAATACATTCCGCAGTAGTTTGTAAAACAGAGAAGTTTATGGGTAGGCTTTACAAAAGACTTTTCTTTTACTAACAGATGACTGGAGAGCGTAACTTCGGTATGGTTTTCATCGTCATGGACTGTGAGAGCAAGATGTAAATATTTAGATGTAAATATGTCACGTGACGCGCGCGAGAGTTGTCGCTGAAGTGAACGCGCATCGCACGCGCTCATACACCCAGAGACACTCCGATTGTGAGAACACGAGCATTTGGACCAAAATAACGACCGAACGGTAAGTTTTATTATCATTGGTGCTTTTATAATCGATGGTATTTAATACTTTTTCTCAATATGTCTATTGCTTCACGCTTAAGTTCATGGTCATGTTTCTAATGATTTGAACGGGCATGTGCTTTCTTAGTGAGTTCTTCATGCGAGTTCTTAATTATGTGTTATGGCAACATATGAAGTGGTATTCCGCCACAATTTGATTTTCATCGCCATTCATTGCTTCAGATTCACTGGTTTGTGGTTGGTGTGTTTCAGCACCATGGACAGCTCAGACAACAGCGAATGCTTCTTGTATCGTGTAACTTTTAAATCTGACACCTTCTCAATTAACTTAATAAAGCACTTAATTTCTTGCTAACGTTTAACGTCTTTTTTAAAACTAACAAAACAATGCTACAAGAAACCGTTCAACCATGACAAGCTCTCTTTACAGTATTGATTTCTCTGTACTATTGAGTAACTGTTGGTGGTTTGTCACGAATTCAATTTAACGGAATGCACTTTAATAGTCAGCCCCACAATTATGTGTTAAAGGATCTTCTGTCGAGTTGGAAAACTTAAGATATACAGTCATGGCTGTTTAAAAATTCATTGTAGTTTCTTTGAAGTTTGAAGCAAAACATAGCAATGGAAGGACATAAACAGAGCATCTATGTTGCAGCAATAACAACTCTGTATTTTGAGCACAGTTTGAAAGATCAATCTCATTAAGTATACATGGTGTTCATACAGTGGGTTTCATCAGTCTGTTGCAACAAAAAGTATTGTGGAAAGACATTTAGCCAGTTCACATTCATCAATATCGGTCCCCAAATTCCTATGTTTTTTTGACATGACGTGCATGGTCTCCAAGTGATCTGTATAAGTAGAGATATTACCCTCAGATCCTGTAAACTAAAGGAAACAGCGAGACATATACATTTTATGATATTACGGGTGGATTATAAGTAACCAACAATCATTCTTGGGAATTTATCTGTAAAACTCCTTTTTTATGAAATTAATAATTCATTTAGATTAATGAAAAGGGGGCTAAGGGTAAAGAGGCGGTATAAATATTCAGTGGCTGCAAATCTGCATAAGATCATTATCTTCTGGGTCTCGGTGTTGTGGAAAATCTCTGAGGTTATGATTCTGAATGAATACATGAATCTGAATCAATGCATATTTTAAGATTTACATGCTTATTGTTTCTAACAGGTGTTAATAACGTATCCCTTTACTGAGATCTGACTTGAAATAAGCGTGAACTTCTTCATATGCGTGTCAACTTTGTTTTCCTCCTGATCTCGAGATATTTAGAGGAAGGCTGGAAAATCCTCACTCTTTAGAATAAGACGTTGCCCTGGCGACAGCTCATCCTTATCACGACTCTCACAAATATGCACCTCAGTGATTCAGTGGGAGGTTGATGATCTCTAGGGATATTGCTCTGAAGATTTCTGCTTCTTGTGACTCTTTCAGATGCCCTGAGGAACCTGCTTGTATTCTACACTGATCTGAGAGGGCCGAGGAAATGGGGATGTTACATTTACTGGTGTTTGTGCTGATCGGAGACAGATTGGGTCCTACACGGCCGGATAATTTAGCGAAGGCCCAGGCCAGCGAGCGACGCATCTTGGCCCACATTCCCGGGGACATCATCATCGGGGCGCTCTTCTCCGTCCATCATCAGCCACCAGCTGACAAGGTTCACGAGCGCAAGTGCGGTGCCGTACGTGAGCAGTACGGCATCCAGAGGGTGGAGGCCATGATGCACACCCTGGACCGCATCAATGCGGACCCACAGATCCTACCCAACATCACGCTGGGCTGCGAGATCAGAGACTCCTGCTGGCATTCGGCCGTGGCTCTGGAGCAGAGCATCGAGTTCATCCGTGACACCCTGGTCTCAGCCGAGGAGGAGGAGGGCATTACCAAGTGTTCAACTGAAGGTGGAGGGACTCCCATGAAAGGGAAGAAGCCCATTGTGGGGCTGATCGGGCCTGGGTCCAGTTCTGTGGCCATCCAGGTCCAGAATCTCCTTCAGCTGTTCAACATTCCCCAGATTGCATATTCGGCAACCAGTATGGATCTCAGCGATAAGTCTTTGTACAAGTACTTTATGAGGGTGGTGCCCTCCGATGCCCAGCAAGCCAGAGCGATGGTGGACATCGTCAAACGATACAACTGGACCTACGTATCTGCCATTCACACTGAAGGTATGTGATCTCTCTCCTTAGGGAAGCATTTTTCCTTCACGGTTATCATGAGATTTTCCACCGTTAGAAAAGAAACGCCTCTTAGAAGAAGTAAATCTGCCCTGAAACTCTGTTTTTCCTTTTGAGCAGAATTCATTTTTAGTTCTGGAAGTTTAATTTCTTCCTCGCATTAGTATTTCACAAAAGTCTTCCAGTGAGAAACGCAGATCTCCACCAGCACGTAACACTATTATTCAAAGTGCTAAATCTTCCACACTCTCAAAGTGAGAGATTTCCGGAGGGATTTTATTAGGTGATAATGTATCACTCTATCCATTGTGGTTCACCTTAATCTAGGCCTAAACAGCAAAACCTCTTTATTATTATTCACAGAGGGAAATGTCAGATCTTTTAAGGAATCCTTCCTCATAAAGTGTTTATAGTCAAGAACTAGGAATCTGTTCATATTTTTTATCTGGTTTATTAAGTTATACTTGGTTAGAAAAGACATTTAAACTGCATTAAGTCAAACGCTATATCTTGGATGTGCATAACAGTGTTAATTGAGTGTGATGCTATTGTAGTTTTTATTAATATTTATTACATTTTATTTAGTTTAGT
The DNA here is from genome assembly GCA_023029165.1 of Gobiocypris rarus. Classification (NCBI taxonomy): domain Eukaryota; kingdom Metazoa; phylum Chordata; class Actinopteri; order Cypriniformes; family Gobionidae; genus Gobiocypris; species Gobiocypris rarus. The sequence goes on along the minus strand of CM040922.1, from coordinate 7,922,985 downwards.
TTTCATTTTAATTTTAGTTAAAGTTTTATTAATTTTGTTGTGTTTTTTGTCATTTTATTTCTTTATTTTAATGTATCTATATAGCTTTTAATCCTTTTTATTTCCATTTTTTACTGTATATTACAACCTCAAGCAGTTTGGCTGGAAGATTGATGACCTCACAGACAGGTGTTAATTGCCAGCGGGTAGTTAAATGTGAAGCCCACCCCAGTTTTCACCCACATACAGAACAAGGAGCTGTGAAAAGCTCCACGGTGTTGATTCATTTGCTTGCATATTCTGTAGCTCTATTTGTATTATATCATACTTTGACATTTGTGATAATTTGTTGGCTCTATTGATAAAATAGACCAAATGTTTGTAGTCACTTTTGATTTGACTGGTTTTTAATCAACTTGTCAATCAGCCTGCTGAGCACCAATGGAAAATAGTTGTTTTGCCTTGTCTTAGATGAAAACAACCTTGACATTTCTTTTATTTCTTTGTTAATGAAAGCTGTGTGTATAATAGTAAAAATGTCTCTCTTTTTTTATAAAAAAACTTTAATTTTAATTAATTTTAATTTAAATACAATTGTATTTACTGGAGGTATTAAAGGGTTAGTTCACCCAAAATTGAAAAAAAGCCCATGATTTACTCACCCTCAAGTCATCCTAGGTGTATATTACATTCTTCTTTCATAAAATCAGAGTTATATAAAAGGAACTCTCCACCATTTTTATAAATATGGCTTATTCAACTTCTTTGCTACATTTAGATATGTGGGCAAATGCATTTTTGTCTCAGTGCATGCATTGTTTTAGTTTGGCAGGGTCGCCGCTAGCTTAGCTTAGCATAATGAATGGAATCCTATGTTGCCAGCTAGCACGTCCCGAGTAAAAGTGACCCCCAAAAAAAACACCTAATTACTTCTTGTGGCCTGCGTATTCACAACGAATACAAATAGCGATGCAGATTAAGACTAGGCGATTTCCTAGGCAGATATTAACTTTGGACTATATTATGGGGAAGCACAGGCGAAGCACTGCTACTTGGGCACAGAAATATCACGCAACAAATAAAAATCCCCAAACTTCTGTCAATATACCGCCGTATTTTGTGCATGTGTTGCGTGATATATCTGCGCCCAAGTAGCAGTGCTTCGTCCTGCCAAATTAAAACAATGCATGCACTGAGAAAAAAAATGCATTTGCCCACATATCTAAATGTAGGAAAGGAGTTGAATAAGCCCTATTTCTAAAAACAGTGGAGTGTTCCTTTAAAAAGGCTGATCCAAGCATTGTAATGGCAGTGACTTGTTGCGTCATTTTTGAAGTCCATAAAAGTGCATCTATCCATCATATAACTGTTCCACACGACTCCGGGGGGTTAATAAAGGCCTTCTGAAGCGAAGTGGCGCGTTTGTGTAAGAAAAATATCTATATTTTATATATTATCAACTAAAATATCTAACTTCCGGCGGATTGCTGTACACATCGTTTTACGGCGAAAAAGTAACCCTTTTTTTAAATACAACTCCTCGTCTGAAAGAAGAATGTCATTTACACCTAGGATGACTTGAGGGTGAGTAAATCATGGGGTAATTTACATTTTTGGGTGAACGAACCCTTTAAGGCTTTTGGACAAACGAAAAACCCACAAATTCCAAGGATTGATTATGCAAGAATGTGCTGCCATCAGTCAGCTTCTGGGCCACATCCTGATTTATGGCAGCCTATTCTTGCATAATCAATCCTTGGAGTTTGTCAGACTTTGTGGGTTTTTGGTTTTTGTTTGTCTACCTGGCTCGTGAGGATTAACCACAAGTTCGCAGTGATATTAAGGTCTGGGGAGTTTCCTGGCCATGGACCCAACATTTCGATGTTTTGTTCCCCGACCCACTTAGTTATCACTTTTGCCTTATGTCAAGGTGCTCCATCATGTTGGAAATTGCCTTGTTCGTCTCCAAACTGTTCTGGGATGGTTGGGAGAAGTTGCTTTCGGAGCATATTTTTGTACCATTCTTAGGCAAAATTGTGAGTGAGCCCACTCCCTTGGCTGAGAAGCAACCCCACACATGAATGCTCTCAGGATGCTTTACTGTCGGCATGACACAGGACTGATGGTAGCGCTCACCTTTTCTTCTTCTGACAAGATTTTTTCCGGATGCCCCAAACAATCGGAAAGTGGATTCATCAGAGAAAATTACTTTACCCCAGTCCTCAGCAGTCCAATCCCTGTCCCTGTTTTGCAGAATATCAGTCTGTCCCTGATGTTTTTCCAGGAGAGAAGTGGCTTCTTTGCTGCCCTTGACACCAGGCCATCCTCCTAAAGTCTTCGCCTCACTGTGTGTGCAGATGCACTCACACCTGCCTGCTGCCATTCCTGAGCAAGCTCAACAATGGTGGTGCCCCAATCCCACAGCTGAATCAACTTCAGGAGACGGTCCTGGCGCTTGCTGGACTTTCTTGGCCACTCTGAAGCCTTCTTCACAACAATTAAACCTCTCTCCTTGAAGGTCTTGATGATCCGATAAAAGGTTGATTTAGGTGCAATATTACTAGCAGCAATATCCTTGCCTGTGAATCCCTTTTTGTGCAAAGCAATGATGACTGCACGTATTTCCTTGCGGGTAACCCTGGTTAACAGAGGAAGACCATGATTTCAAGCACAACCCTCCTTTTAAAGCTTCCAGTCTGTTATTCTAACTCAATCAGCAAAACAGAGTGATCTCCAGCCTTGTCTTCACCAACACTCTCACCTGCGTTAACAAGAGAATCACTGACATGATGTCAGCTGGTACTTTTGTGGCAGGGCTAAAATGCAGATGAAATGTTTTTTGGGGATTAAGTTCATTTTCATGGCAATTAATTGCAAATTCATCTGATCACTCTTCATAAAATTCTGGAGTATATGCAAATTGCCATCATAAAAACTGAGGCAGCAGACTTTGTGAAAAATAATATTTGAGTAATTCTCAAAACTTTTGGCCACGGCTGTACACAAATATCTAGGCGATTGGTTTGTTTTGTTGCTAAGCATCCAGCGGTAACATTCTAACACCGCTCAGTTTCACACTGTACAAGTTTGCCACTGCAATGCAGGGTTAACACTGCAAAAGTGGTGCTAACTCTGCTCCAGAGCAGGGTTTCATAACCCCGCGTAAAAAGTGGTGCCAACCCTGCATCTAAATTACAAGTGTGAAACGTTCCCATACTCAAAGCGTTGTTTAGAATGACATTGTCCCGGGGTTAAGCGCAGAGTTCAAACTAAGACCATTCAAATGATGTGCCAAGCAGAATCGTCCCTTCCAGATTTGTCTTGTTTCATAATGTTCAAGTGTGTCTTTGATGTTTGAAAACACCCCATGATGCTTTGCATACAGCGTACACAGAATGAATAGTTAATAGACACGCTCATGTATTGTGTTGCTGCTGTGCTTTTGTTTTGGGCTTTTTTTGGCCTCATGACAGATCACAGAACAAACAGAAATCATGAACTGAAAGGCGATCATGATGATCATTTACATCTTTAGCTCTGTTTTCGCCGTCTGTGGGCGTTTAATGAATTTTCCTGTTTGAGTGAACACACTGTTTAAAGACTTGTCTGCAGTGTCTGTCTCTCTGTAGGAGGGAAAGAGACAGTTGAGGTCATCAAAATATCCTTGTTACTTTTGTTACTGAGGTCAATGTAGCCACATTTGTTATTGCTCCTCGTTGACCAACCTATTGGATTGTGAGACCACTTGTTTTCTGCTCTTTATCGATGAAATGCCTGGAAAATATTATGTAACTCCGATTTTTAATTATATATCCATTTTTATCTGAGACAGAAGGTTCTAGTGAAGTTTGAGCGCAGCAAGAGAATTAATTCACCGAACTGGCACAGAGGAATGGAGTGAAAGATTTGAAGAAGTCCTTCCCGGGGGAGAGAGATTATAGATGGAGTCATGTGCATTTGAAAGTACATTTCTCATATCTAAGACATCAGAAGTATGAGATGCATTTGATAGTCATGAAGTTAGACATGGGTGACACATTTATGCCTTGATTATGAATCAATAAAGTGAACAGAGTGTGTGGAGCTGAATAACCTAAACCATTGCACAGTGAAAGATTGAGATTTCATTTTCTTGTTTTTCACATTTCGATATTATCATACTGATCTGTAATTTAAGCAAACAGTTTATATGATTTAGAGTTAGACAAACCACAAAACATCACAGAATCTATCAAATCCATTACTAATACGCACTGATGCTTGCGTTTTTGTTGTTATTTCATTTCCTGGAGGATTTTATCATTTTTTGGCATTTGTTATAGTTAAAAGATTATATTTAAAGCTAAGGTGTTAAAATAACAGTTAATATTTCACATTTTATCATATAGACAGACACTATAATTTTCAAAAGCTCGGGGGTTGCTAAGATTATCTTTTTGTCTCTTTGTCTCAGCATTTATTAAATACAGTAAAACGGTAATTATTACAATTCATATTTTTATTTAAAATAACTGATTTCTATTTGAAAATATTTTAAAATGCATTTTATATGTGTATTGTTTTATTCATAATGTAATTAATATAATGTAAAAATTGTATTACAACTAATATTATTATTATTTAAAATAACAGATTTCTATTTGAATATATTTTAAAATGTCATTTATTCCTGTGATGGTAAAGCTCCATCATTACTCCAGTCTTCAGTGTCACATGATCCTGCAGAAATCATTCTAATGTGCTGATTTGATGCTCAAGAAACATGTATGATTATTATCAAAGTTGCTGCTTAATATTTTTGTGAAAACCATGATTCATTGATGAACAGAAAGTTCAAAATAACAGCATTGATTTAAAATATCATTTGATACATAATAAAATATCATTTGATACATAATAAAATAAAACATAATTGGTTTTACTGTCACTTTTGATCATTTTAATGCAATTTAATTGCCAAATAAAAGTATTAATTTCTCTTTTAAAAAGAGTCTTACTGGCCCCAAGCATTACAGTAGTGTACTTTATTAATATATCGAGACATTATTGATTGGAACATGAAAATGTACCGCATAATAGTAATGACCAATGTCTGCTGCATTTTTAGCAAACATCCTCCATATTGTCTTGTCAGGATGAACAGCAATGGACATTTTTCCTCTTTCAAACACAGTGTACTCACTGGAATGCTAATAGCAACCTGGGGTTAAATGCTTTCCTCCGGGACGCAGTGGTGATAGGGCATCTCAGTGACTTTACAGTTCACATAACACCCCTGCCAAATTTGAACCTGCAACCTTTAGGTTACGAGTCCAGACTGTTAACCACTTCGCTCACTGCCAGCAAAGCTTAATCACTGGTAATCTTTATAATATAAAGTCTCCTAAAGTTGAGTTGCGATTTGGAAGAAATGGTGAAAGTCGATTTTTGGATAAAATTAAGATAAGTTTGCTCTTTATCAAGCCATCTCTGCAATTGTATGAAATTCACACCTCATAAAATGTGTGAAGACTGGGAACATTCCTCACACAAAAGTAGGTGACCTGATTTTTATGTAAATTGGGGGAGTTTACCCCTGACGCTTTGTGTAAGAGGGGCACCATGGCCTGTTTTTCATTAGTTTTTCTAAAAAGTAAAATCTATTTATGTTTCTTACTAAATATATCCAGGAAGCAAAGCACAGAACATGGACACTTTTATAAACTATAAATGATTATTTTGGAGATGTTGCAGTAAATCTGACATTACATTACTTTTTAGTTCAACAGAACAAACAGTTTGAATGGGTAATATCATGAGAAATCTACATTTCCGTGATCGCTCAAAATAGTGTTCAGAATTCGGTTGAGAAACAATCTCACTTTCTTCCAGTGGCCCGCTCATCATTTCGTGGTAATAAAGAAGAAGTAGTATAGATTTGCGAGGTTTCTCTGAATAACGCAGATGTACATGTGTGTTTTATTGTGAGAATGGCACAGTTGGCATTGTTCGAGGATCCGGGCAAGAGCGCGTCTGCGAACAGCGGCAAGTTTGATGAAAGGCAGTAAGGAAAGCGTTTGTGGAAAGCCCTTATACGGAGATGGTTTGGGTGTGTTTTATGCAAATGACTAACCTCCCGACCACTCATTTAGAATACTCAGAACAAGGTTAAGAACAAATTCATGTGCGTCATTAATTATTTTGTGAATCAGGCAGAGATTTTTCGTGAGAAGTTCTCCTGTGCGTACAAATACGAAAGAATCCACACAATTATTAGTGAATGAGACCCATTGTTTTCTGTTTCATTTTTAGCCGTGCTTTTCTTTTGTCACTGTTTGTTCTAGTTAATTATTAGTTTGCTTTCCTTAATATGCTGCCTTTAGTTTCCTGTGTTCCTATCACTCAACAGTTGTCATGGTTATAGATTGTTACACATCTGGTTCTTGTTGAGTTGCTTGTCATCTCTTGTATTTAAGCTTTCAGTTTGTTCGGTTACTTTTTCAGTGTTCTTGTGTGTGTGTGTGTGTGTGTGTGTGTGTGTGTGTGTGTGTAAGCTGATGTGTTGCTGCCTGGGTTTTCTCTTGCTTGGATAACTGTTCCTTGTTTTGTTGTGTTAAATAAGGTATCTTTAAGTGGCAAGCTACTATTCTGTTCCCTCACCTCCTTCATCTTCCTCTGCAGCTCCACGGGACAGTTTCTCAGCTGTAGTTTGCCAAAACTTTTTGCAATGTTTCACACCTTAACCAAGTTTAGTGTTTTGTTCTTCCCTCATATTTAAAATATTATCAAATTTTCTTCAAATTTTGACAGTTTAATTGAACTTGTAGGTCATTAAAAACAAATATCCCGTCTGGACATCACTTTTGGTCAATACTGTAATATAATGTAATACATAACATAGAGAGCATGTTTCAAGCTTAAAAATCATTAAATGTTTTACTCTTCAGGGAACTATGGTGAGAGTGGAATGGAGGCCTTCAAAGACATGGCAGCAAAAGAGGGCATCTGTATCGCCCACTCTGACAAGATCTACAGCAATGCTGGAGAACAGAGTTTTGACCGTCTTCTCGATAAGCTCAGAAGCCACCTGCCCAAAGCTCGTGTGGTAGCGTGCTTCTGCGAGGGCATGACAGTACGTGGCATTCTCATGGCCATGAGACGCCGCCGCCTAGTTGGAGAGTTCCTGTTGGTTGGCAGGTGAGTAACCTAACACATGTACTCAATACACATTGATTTATATTCCTGGCAGATGCTTTCTTATCAAAGAAACTGCAAGAAAACACTCCTGAAAGTATGCCTGTAAGCTATGGCAAGCACTCTTGGCAGTTTTGGAAAACAAATCAATTTTTTTCCTCAAAGTTTAGATGGTGTGCTAGAAAAGCTTACTTTTGCAGCACACTTGAGAAAGATTGTAGGGGAGACCGAGGCTAGTTGCCATATGTTTTTCCTCCAGCGAATATTTTTTTTTAGAGTAGATTCGTTGTGTTTGGATGTTATACTCTGTTTAGACACATAACATAGTTGGGAAAGCAACGTTTCTTATGGGAATGCAAACATTTTGTTAGGGAACGCAAAGTTTTTCAAGGGAACGCAAACATTTTGTTGGAGAATGCAAAGTTTTTCATGGGAACGCAAAGTTTCTTGGGGGAACGCAAACATTTTTTGAGGGAACGCAAAGTTTTCAAGGGAACGCAAACATTTTGTGAGAGAATGCAAAGTTTCTCAAGGGAATGCAAAACATTTGCGAAAAGACAAAGCATTGACATAATTTTTCTTCCCATCTCATTTTTTAATTTTTTTTCATCACCATGTCCCTTTAGGGGCTCCGTATGTTTCTCCACAAAAACAGTAAAACTATTATAAAGCTCAAAATTATTCTATGAACAACAAAAATGTGTAAAACAAAGTACTAATATAAAAGTAAAATAAGAGAGAATATATTAAAAAAAATTTGTTTTGCCTAACATTCACTATAATTCATCAATTATATAAAATCATGCACATGAGAGAACTTTCTCTGATAACACATTGAGAAATATAGAGTAAACATACATTTCTGTATTTGGATGTTTGATTCAAAAATCATATAGTGGTTTCTGAGATATAGCGCATGTGACAACCAGCCCTGGGGACCCATATCTTCTGTATCTTCTTTACTGCCTGTTATCTTGTGTTCATTTAGTGCTTTTTCCACAGATATTGTGGGTCAGATAGAGCCACACCATCAGGCAGTTCTGTAGGTATCTCAAAGAGACTGTGTTTTCCTTTTGAATGTCCACCCACGCCTGTTGATCATCATCTGCAACTCTTTACTTGTCTGTATGCGTGAGAGACAAAATCAAGATGGATCAAAACATGGAAGCAAGGCTCATCTTTCTGTCTGTTATCACCACAAATGTTGCCATCACCATCATCATCACCATTATAGTGAGCAATCATCCACCACTGACGCAAGGTATGTGATTTATGATTGTTTTAGTGATAGGCACTTGATTCGTGTTATGATAATAACTCCTCTTGAGTGAGCCTATTGATTCTGTAATCAAGACTTGAGAGGTGTAGTGACACCTAAATAATTCCGTTACGCTTTATCTGTTAAACTCTTGTCCCTTAAACACTCTTACATTTCAATGATATCTAACAAGCGCATCAGAGACACTCCAGCTATTTGTGAAAGATTAGTAATTTGCCATTCAATTACTTATTAAAAGATAATTGATACATGACAGATCCTGTGAAATTAGTATTTTAAGAGTTTGACTTGGCATCGACATCTTGAAAAATGTGCACATGATATTCATAGTGTCAAATGAAGTTAGAAATGATTCTTCCCATTTTTTATCTCCTGGAGTGTGACATCTAAATTACCTATTTTTAGCTTCACCCCCAATTCAGTTCTCACTGTTCCATTAATAAATCACTTATTATGGATATTAAGGACTGAAATAATGTATTATGTCTTTGAGATATTAAACTAAGAATAATCCCTCCAATTTCTGCTTCTGTTCAGGAGCTCTTCGGTTTGGTATTTAGACATTCTCTCATTGGTTAATGCTAGGACCATTTTGTAAAATCTTAAAGGTGAAGTGTAATTTTTTTAAAGGTAAAATTCCTTATCCCAGTTTTAATATGCAGCAATGACAATAAGGAAGTTCAGATGATCAATATCTGGCTCGACCAATGGTGAATTTTTAAGGTGGGATTATCTGTTCATCCAAACAATGGAAGACATGCTGGGGCTGTTGGGAGCATTTTGGGAAAACATCATTTTTTGCAGTTCTGTTTAGTGCACGCTTCACCTTTAAAGCTACACTGTGTGATATTTTCCCCCATCTAGCGGTGAAAAGATATATGACCATCCAATAAATATGACTTTCTGTTCCTCTCAATTCCGATTTCGTTTGAACTCCTACGGTGGCTGATTTAGTCCAAGATTAACATGGCTTCCAGTTCGACTTTGTCCATGAGTGTTCCTTCAAGTGATGCTCCATCAGCAACAGACTTTCAAAAAGGCTTTCAGGTTTTTATATAGCAGTCTCAAACAATCCCCCTCTTCACATTCAATACGGTGCCATCGAGTGTTAAAACGCGAAAGGCGAAGCTTGAATTTACGGGTATGTCCCTCTTTGGCTAATGTACTTTCAAGATGGAGGGGCAACATGGCGACGCGCATTTGAACCCCTCACCCGTATGTATTTTCAATGGCATATTATAAACTTACGAGAATACTTTATTACTTGAAAGAAGTAAATATACATTAATGAGCACATATATTTTTGAAAAAGAACTAAATGTTTTTAGCTAAGAATAAACTAAAAAAGTTACACAGTGTAGCTTTAAGGATGAGCTTACATTAAATTGACTGGATAAGAACACCTTCTGCTAAATGTAAATATATAATTACTGATATATCATACCTTCAATTGGCAACCTAAAAATGGTGACAGCTAAATGAATGGGTTTTATTAGAGTCAAAAATATTGTAAAAAAGAAACATGCCAAATAAACATGCAGATGACTGGTGACCTCGAAAAGGAGCAGGTGATATTTTTAAAATCACGGAATCAACGCGAATTAACAAAGTACATAAAATTATACCAGTGTTAATTTAGTATTATTTATATTATTATAGTATTAATTAAGATTTATTAATATATACATTTGTCCATCTACTATTTAATTTCAGCTTTATTTCATTTACCTAAAACAGCTCTTTAAAGGTGCTGTATGTAAGTTTTTGACTAAAGCATAAAAATACTATAATATGTTTGCAGATATTTAGGAAACATGCTGAGTTCACGTACCCATTTCTCTGAAAAACAATGCTACAGCCAGTTATTCTACTTTGAAATGTGCGTTCCGTTTCGGAATGTCTGTTTTTGTTGTGGGCTGTGCGAAACTGCATGTTGCCAGTTTACCCAATAGTATTTCGAGAATCCATGTTGCAAGTTGGCTGAAGAAAACAGCATATTTCAGCAGACAGCAGAGATCGCAGATTCTACCCAACCTAAAAAACCCTCGGCCTCCATCAAAAACTCTCTAATAACGGGAGTATTAAAATGCAGATAAATCAACTCATTAACTTACAGTGTAAATCTCCTCACCTTCCATTGTCATTTGTTCTCGCTCCTGTTGCGTGTTCCCAAACTGGCAACCCGATTGAGCGTCGAGTCTGAAGAGGAGGGCATAGGGGCGGGGCAAACAATGTTTAAAATTTTGACTGCAGTACCCATTTCAGCTACCAGCTGTCATTCTTACATACTGCACCTTTAAGGTAACAAATGGTAGTTAAAATTTTGCATAATTTACTGTAATTATTATAGTAAGTACATGTAGTAACATCATGTAAATACTTCACCTTAAAATAAAGTGTAAATGTGGATTTAATATCCAGTAATTAGCTTTGGCATTTTTTTCAATGGTGATAATTTTTTAAATCACAAACAAGCTCTATTGTTTTGAGATCAGCTCCTTTAATAACTTTGTAATCAGATGATATCAAACTGCATGCACCTAAAAAAATTGTTTTAGTGAAGTTTAACAGGATTTGTTCTGTGGGGAGGTCCTATATTTTGCTTATTTCTGTCGTTTCTGAATATTTGAAGAGGATCTCTGAAAATGGTGTCATGGTCTTTATTCTGGGCCTCTGGGCATTCCAGACAGCCTGGATGGGCTGAGAGAAGATGCCATGTTTATGGGGGTGCCAATGACTGTGTGTGTGTGCATGTGCATGCGTGGGTGAGGTGCGTTTGTGTGTGCATGAGTGGATGACCGAGTGAGTGTGTGTGTGTTTGTTTGATGAGGTGTCAGACACCGGCTCCAGGGAAGGTAGCCAAGATATTTTTTTCTTTGGTTCAATAAGAATTTGGCCACTGTGTCTCTGTTCCAGTTACTTGATGTCCGTGGGGTTGCAAAAGTGATAAAGTGTCTCAAGACATTTAAAAAAGCTCCACATACTTTCTTTGGTATTTCGGTTGATTTTTTGACTTTGTTCATTCATGTAATACCCTGCATATGCACATTTGCTTCATTCATTCATTCATTCATTAACCATACACTCGGTGGCTTCAATTCACCAAAAGCCAAACTCTGATGATGTCATCAGTTGTCCCTCATATGTTCTTTTATTCCTAACCCTATACATGCTGACGCAGCAGCCATCCTCAAATACCACATCTTCACATATTGAAACTATTTGACAAATTTATATTGAAATTCATGCAAATATATAGAGTGGTATGATGTATGATGTAGGCCAACCGGTTAGCATTGCACTGGTTTCGCAATAGGATTTTCCCATAGGCTTTTGGATTATCGCACAAAACAAGCTCTGTGATCAACAAAAGTTTATGATGTTTGCAAGTTTTGTCCATCAAGATAATTATCACAGATTTTATGAACACAACTTTTATGAATCTTGAAGTCCAAATGCAGTCGCCAGAAGTAAAAAGCTAAAGGTAAGCTATAAACGGACTTCACCACGGTCCCACGAATTCAACATCACCTTCACTAGCTTCCGACAACTCTTTCGGTTTTATCTTAAAACATTTTCACAGAACTTAGTTAGACTGGTTTATAAGAGCACAATTCTAAGCATAATGAGGCTGTAAAAGCGGACTGAGTTTACCTGCTCGGAGTGATAACGTTTAATCTCGCTAACAGCCTCTGTAGTCCCATTTAGCACTTGTTAGCAGCTTCAAAAAATCACAAGTGGGGTAATACAGATATATTTTATGTCGTATAATAAAATGTGTCTTGAGCTTGTGTTCACCACAGACCTTATGTCAGCCATTTAACCAAAATCCCATTAAAAAAACCATTGACTTCAAGTCAAGGGAACCGGAAGTGCTAAAATGCTAACTCGCTTCCATGTTTTAGCCTACAAAGTGATGTCATACCTGCACCACTCTATAGAGACAGCAAAAAAACAAAAAAAATTTCACCCAACTTAAAATGCGACAAGTGTGTGTCTGGTGCGCCCAAAGATGAATCACATATAGCTTTGATTATAACCCAGCAAATTAGACAATTATAGACCATTGTTATAAGAATGGAGGACTTTTCAAAGACTTTCAAGTTCTTCACAACTTTTTCCAGCACTTCAAAGCTAAAAAGTCTGAATATTATCCAATTTAAATGTGATTGTTAATGTGATGACCTAAAGCATTTTTTGTTCATGCTTCAAAGATTTGTAAAACAATTGTTACGAAAGGCTGTCTGACAACATCTGCTCTCAGCAGCCTATTGACAGCCACGAAAGCAGTGATGTCCAGGCTCTGCCGTTTCACAACTGAATGGCTTTCAATTATTTACTAACGAGCAGTTTGCAGACTGTGCCCAGCCATCTGTCTCTAGTGAGTGTGTATATACACTGTATTGTATTCTGTTGTATTATCTGTCGAATTGTGATTAAGTGAAGTGTGCACAAGAGCTGATCCATAGCCGATGAGGGCTGATCTGACTCCACCCCGGGGATGGATAAAAATATAACCTTAATTTAATCATCAGTCTCACTTTGCAGTTTATTTGCAGCATTTGTTGGTGTAAATCTGATATTATTTTCTGTCCTTAATACAGCAGCATCCCACATAAGAGTGTGTCATTCCTCTGTGGGCTAATTGTTAACGGATTAAAACTGTGATTCGTGTAGATTTCAAAACGTGAAACGCCTACATGTTTTTCCTGAAACATTGATATATAAAGCATACAGTAATTTGAAAAAGAAAGGACACCCTATTGAATTCTATGGTTTTATGTATCAGGACATAATAAAAAATCATCTGGTCCTTGGCAGGTCTTAAAATTAGTCCAACCTCATGATGAACAGTAACACATACCATATTACACTGTGTCATTATTTATTTAACAAAAACTAGGCCAAAATGGACAATCCATTGGTAACCATCTAAGTACACCCTTACTGCTTCCATAGGAATTAAGAGGGTACGTAGCATTTAGGTGCTTCTAATCAAATATCTCTTATCATCAGCAAGTATAGAAGCAGAGGTTTTGGCAGTTTGCTGGTCTAGAGCATTCGGTGTGTGTGTTAATCAAGCGGAGACCTCCCGCGGTCTCTCTTGAAGCCAATACGGAAGTGACTTAAACTGCAGTTCATCGACTGGCCACTGGGGACAGGCTCCAGAAGGGAGCAGAATCTCATTGAGACCCATGTTAAAATGCCCAACTTTACAGCATAAAAAAAAAACATGTTTACAGCCTGATACAAATTCTAGTTTTGGTCTAAATGGCTAATTTTGCCCTTCATAACAGCTGTGAGGGGGGTGAAATTTTTTATAACTAATTTGTTTACATTATATAAAGCCTTAAAGTTCTGTATAATTATGGGCGTGGCCACGTTGAGTGACAGGTGGGTAGCCATTTATCTGCTGTCTGTTAATCATTACCTCAGCTCCGCCCACATCCCGCCTCTTTGCCCATTTTCTGTTATCCGGGAGTGACACACGATTTGCCTAAGATGGCAACGTCCAGCTCAACCATACTTTACGCTTCAAAACTGCTCTTCAGAATCCTATGGGTGACGTCACGGACACTACGTCCATATTTTTATACAGTCTATGGTGTTAACACAATGCCAAGGAGGAAACACATCAGCAATGATCAGCCATCAATCTGAGAAGTAATATACGGCCATTTCCAAACAATTTAAAATCCATTATTCTATAGTAAGGAAGATTATTCACAAGTGGAAAACATTCAAGACAGTAGCCAATCTTCCCAGGAGTGGACGTCCCAGCAAATTAACCCCAAGGTTAGACTATGCAATGCTCAGAGAAATTGCAAAACACCCAAGAACTACACCTCAGACTCTACAGGCCTCAGTTAATATGTAAAAGTTCATGGCAGTACAATTAGAAAAAGACAGGACAAGTATGCCATGTTTGGTAGGCTTGCCAGGAGAATACTTCTTCTCTAAATAAGCCTTACGGAAAAAGCTGGGGGCAGTGATGATGTCAGACGTAGTGTAAGCATTTTGAATTGCGAGAGGCATTACACTTTATTCTTAGTTGAATACAGAAGGCAGTCTGGCGGAAGCTAGATATTTTACTTTATAAAGTTTTAAATATGGATATTGTTCTAACAAAACCCCATCGATTAGCTTCAGAAGGCCTTTATTAACCCTGGAGCCACTTTGATTACATTTATGATGGATGGATTTACATTTTTGTAAAACATGTAGGCGTTTCACGTTTTGAAATCTACACGAATCACAGTTTAAATCCGTTAACAATTAGCCCACAGAGGAATGACACACTCTTATGTGGGATGCTGCTGTATTAAGGACAGAAAATAATATCAGATTTACACCAACAAATGCTGCAAATAAACTGCAAAGTGAGACTGATGATTAAATTAAGGTTATATTTTTATCCATCCCCGGGGTGGAGTCAGATCAGCCCTCATCGGCTTTCTTTTTCACATGGCTGTATATATGCATGTTTTTATAAAGCATACTTTTTTATTATTATTTCTTAAATTCTCGCTAAATCCAGATTTGGTTACTAGGATAAGGAATTAAGCCGGGATATCTTTGTGATACTGGCTCAATTTATCCACTAATATACAGTTATCTTTAGTTATCATTATCGTTCTCGTTCTTGGTGTGAGTGTGCCTTCAGGGTAAGTTTACACGACAGCGGTGTACTAAATTTTGCATACAGATGACAAGATCATCAAAATATCCCGGCTTAATCCCTTATCCTAGTTTTGTGCAATAGGCCCCTGGTTAAATAAAATAAAAAATAAACATAATAATAATCTCACATGTGATTGAAAAGTGATACATTTTCTTTATGCACATGTTGCATGAATATATATTTTTTACATTTTATGAAGTCTAACCATAGTCAGATGGGAGCACAGGAAAAATATTCTCAACACTTTATTTACCAGAAGATATTCAAGCTTGATATTATTATTGTATTTGAACTGAATTGGCTTTAGGGGTTTATTTCATCAGACCAAAATTTTAGTATTTCCTGCTGACACAAACAAACTATTGAATCAGTGTTTTAAACCGATTCATTTAAACCGCCCGTTCAAAAGATTCACGTACTGTGTTCATGTACTGTTAAAATATTAATCCTTTAATTGTCTCATACACACGTTGTAACACAAAGAACAAGTGAGAAATGTCCTATTTGTTGATTAATATTACTTTGTCACAAAAATGACATCAAATACATAGAGCAAATATTCAATAAATTGCCCTAGCATCATTTTGCAGTATGTACACGATGCTTTAATCTGCTGTCAATGCAGTCAGACATCTTTGTAAAGACTCTGGCGCCTTTGCTTTGGCATTTTTGTTGTCTTTGTAAGTTTTCCTGCAGCAGCAGTGGGCAGAGTGAGGCTGACCCGCTGGGGTCAGTGTGTGGGTTTACTGAGCTGTTCAGCTCTTTTCCATGAGATGATTCAAGCTCCTGCTTATGTGCTCCTCTATGCTTTCCCTCCCATTGCTTTTGCCTCCAAGGACAAGTTATGAAAGCCTCTCCTTACCTACCATGAGAACAAAAATGATACCTCCCACACACTGCTGAGTTGTGTAACATTTAGCGCTGTGAGTTTAGGAAGTGTTAGAGAACATATAGATGGAGAGGGTGCTGAAAAGTATAGGAGGAATAAAACAGATAGACTC
This sequence comes from Gobiocypris rarus, assembly GCA_023029165.1. NCBI lineage: Eukaryota > Metazoa > Chordata > Actinopteri > Cypriniformes > Gobionidae > Gobiocypris > Gobiocypris rarus. The sequence goes on along the minus strand of CM040922.1, from coordinate 7,906,871 downwards.
ATCTCTTGCCATCCAAAGACCCCTTTGATGCTTAATAGCGAAGTCTTGGAGTATACATTTCATGGAGAGGTTTATTATGGCTACCAGAGTCTGTGACAGTACTGTCAGTATGAAATACTGTCCTCAAGACCTAATTCATAGTGTAACCTGGTCATAACTACTGGGCTTTGGCTGTTATGTGGGTCAGTTTGGACTGGGAGGCTCCCTGACTGTGTCTCAAGGGAGGTTGTTCTATAAAAAAGCCGTTCATTACTCACTTGTCTCTTGCAAACTTTGCAGCGATGGTTGGGCTGACCGCTATGACGTCACGGATGGCTTCCAGAGGGAGGCAGCAGGGGGAATCACTATCAAGCTGCAGTCTGCTTACGTCACATGGTTCGATGATTACTACCTGAACCTGCAGCCGGACACAAACATCCGGAACCCCTGGTTCCCTGAGTTCTGGCAGCACCGCTTCCAGTGCCGGCTGAAGGGTCATCCTCAAGAGAGTGTCAAATACAACAAGACCTGCACCAGTGAGTGGAAGATGATCCCTGACCATGACAGACACACAGCTTACATGATTTCCATTAGTCTTTCCATCACTTCATCCATCCATGCATGCATGCATCCATCTCTATCTGTCTGTCAATCCATGCCTTCATCTATTCATCCAGCTATCCATCTGTCCATCCCATCTACCCAACCATATACTGTATACATCCATTTGTTTTTCCATCAATTCATCTGTTTATCCATCAATCTCTCTTTATATAGATCTATCCATCCACCTGCCTGTTTATTATTCCATCCATCCACCCATCTTTCATTCCTTCTATTTATTCAACTATTCATTATCCATGCATCTATTCCACCAGTCGTCCATCGATCCATCTTTCATTCCATCTATTAATTTAACTTACCATCCTTCATTCATCCATCGATCCATCCTCCCATCTATACATTAGTATTTTATTCCAGCAATTCATTCAGCTATTCATCATCCATCCAGTTGTCCATCCATCTTTTCATTCAACCATCCATCATCTATCATCCATTCATCCATGTAGCAGTATTTCATCTGTTCATTCAACTATTGATTATACATCCACCCACCCATTTTTCATTCAACTATTCATCATTTATTCATCTATCTATACATCATCCATCCACCCATTGATACATTAGTATGTTATTCTATCAATTCATTCAGCTATTCATCATCTATCCAGTTGTCCATCCATCTTTTCATTCATCCATCCATCCACCCACCCACCTTTCATTCTATCAATTCATTCAGCTATTAATCATCCATCCAGTTGTCCATACATCTTTTCATCCATCCATCCATGAAGCCGTGTTTCATTCTATCTGTTTATTCAACTATTCATTATCCATCCATCCATCCATCCATCCATCCATCCATCCACCTATCTTTCTTTCCATCCATTCATTCAACTATTCATCATTTATTTATCCATGCATGTATCTTCACATTCATCAACCCATTTTATTCTATCAATTGATTTAGCGATTCATCATACATCAAGTTGTCCGTCCGTCCATCCATCCATCCATTAATTCATCCATCAATCATCTATTCTTTATCAATCCATCCATCTGTGTATCAGTGTTTCATCCCATCTGTTCATTCAACTATTCATTATCTATCCATCCATCATCAATCCATTTATCTGTACATCAGTCTTTCATTCCATCAGTTTATCTATTCATTCAACTATTCCTCATCTATCTACCCATCCATCCATGTCCTTTCACTACTTCATCTATTCATCCATTTATCTTATAATTAATCTTTCAACAGAAATGTAATCAAATGAATGACATAATATCAGTATCTGCTGAGAAATTAAGATAAAGACATCATTGTGGCAGATGAAAGCACTTAATAGATATTAATAAAAAAAAGGGTGACTTTAGAACTGAATATATATTTTTCTCCATTGTTTTTTTCACTACACCATTTAATAGAAAAAGAGTCACTCCGACATCAGTATGCTCAGGACACAAAGATGGGCTTTGTGATCAATGCCATCTACTCTATGGCTTACGGCCTGCACGCCATGCAGAAGTCTCTGTGTCCCGGCTATGCAGGCCTTTGCGAAGCCATGCGGCCGATTGATGGAGGTAAACTCTTAGAATTCCTCATGAGGACAAACTTCAGTGGTGTCTCGGGAGAAGTGGTGCTGTTTGACGAGAACGGAGACTCCCCAGGGAGGTAGGAATTTTTCATATTCTGCTCCATTCACATGTCAGAATATGCTTGTAAGCTCCTTTCAAAGAGGCTGAAAACAATCTCTCGTTGATGTCACAAATATCTTCCTTCAGACTGAATGGTTATATGGGCAAACCATGTTGATGATTTTAAGAATGACTCTGGGGTAACCGTTAAATGCCCATGACATTGTTTTTGAATGTGTTTTTCTAGATATGAGATTATGAACTTTAAACAGATGAGCGAGGAGGACTATAGCTACATTCACGTGGGCAGCTGGGACAACAGTGGGCTGAAGATGGATGACGAGGAGATTTGGGCTAACAGCAGTGCCATCATCAGATCAGTGTGCAGTGATCCCTGTGAAAAAGCTCAGATAAAGGTGAAAAAGGCAGAGAAGGATCTTTTGAAGAGAAAGTGTTATGCCAGTCCATATATGTTTTTTATTTATATGTATGTATATATGTATATATATATATATATATATATATATATATATATATATATATATATATATATATATATATATATATATATATATATATATATATATATATGCTTATTTATTATACACTACCATTAAAAAAATAGGTTTTGTGCAATTTTTTAAATGTTTTTAAAGGCTCTTGCTCATCAAGGCTGCAAGTCCTAAATCAGAAATACAGTAAATCGGTAATATTATCAAATTTTACTTCAACTTCAAATAACTCTTTTCTGTTTTAATATGTCTTAAAATCAAATGTATTCATGTAATGGAAAAGCTGAATTCTCAGCATCTTCAGTGTCACATGTTCATCAGAAATCAATCTAAAATGCTTTTTTTGCTGCTCAAGAAACATTTGTTATTACGATCAATGTTGACAACATTATTACCATTATATGTATGATGAATAGAAAGTTAGTAAGAACAGCATTTGTTTGCAATAGAAGTAATATTATAATATTATGGTAATACTTTAGTAATATTATAAATGTCTATACTGACCCTTTTGATCAATTAATTGCATCTTTGCTGAATAAAAGTATTAATTTCTTTAAAAAAAAAAAAACGTATCAATCTACTAAGATATAGCTTTTCCCCCCATAAAACCCAATATCTTAAATCATGTGGCTTAATAGAAGAGGTGTTTTCTAGTTTTCTAAGCAATGATAATTTCAAATTTGAGCGAGACTTACAAATTTGATTTGATTTGTACAAAAAATCTGTCCTATGACTACAAATTTCACCTAGCAGATACAATAAAACGTGTGAAAAAAAAAATCTCATTGATTTATGTATTGATACAAGAGCCTGAGCCATATTTAGGCAGGAGATTATCATCTAATCTTGGAGGTAGAACTTTAAGCACCCACAGCACCTTAGCAACTGCATGGCAACCCCTCAAAACATCTTAGTAACCACATAGCAATGCACTAAAAACCACTTAGAACACCTTATCAACTGCATAGAAGTGCACTGCAACCACCCTCAACACTGGAATTGTGGTGACAGTTTTAAGAGCAAACTTGTTCTTAACAAAAATCTATAACCGGTCTGTTCTGACCACCTCAGGTTATCCGTAAAGGTGAGGTGAGCTGCTGCTGGACCTGCACTCCGTAAAGAAAATGAGTTTGTGTTTGATGAATACACCTGCCGTGCTTGTGAGCTTGGATCCTGGCCAACAGATGACCTCACAGGTGATTCTACATTTACTTTCGGAACAAAATGTTCTTCTTGTAGTTCATCTAGAAGTCACAACCATCTTTCACCCATGATTCTAAAACTCTTAGACCAGCCACATAAGCATCTTGTACAACAGTGTGTGATATAAGTATCTGGGTCACCAAATAACATCGGAGACCCATTTATCTCTTAGAGCGTTATTTGAGAATCTGGACCATGGCAACTTAATGCCAAAAACAGAGATTTGGACTTGGCGGGGGTCCCCGTCAGAATGTTCCAGAATTGCTGTCAAGCGTAAGCCCTGAAGCAGCGGTCTCTCAGCATGTAGTACATTACTGGGAGATGAGGCCGCTCTCGTATTCATGCGAGAGCCTGAGTGCCAATTTTCGACATTTAGTAGCATTTGATTTCGATCACCTGTGATTTAGTAGTTTTTAGATTTTATACTTTATATTTTTACAAGGATCGTCTATAGAGTTTATGCACTTTATAGTGCACATGTAAATGTTTAAATAGGAGAAATCAAAATCTTCTATGTGGCGGCTATAGTCTCATTTAAAATGAAAACAACCAATCACCATTTTAAGCTCAAATCACTAAAAACTGTATTTTTCAAGCTGGTCTAGTTAATGTGCATATGCGAATACTCATAATATACAGTAAACGGTAAAACTGTATAATAAAATACTTTATATTATAATATGTTAACATTAATCAGTTGATGGTATCATGAACTAACAATGAGCAATACTTGTATTCTACACTTATTATACTGGTTAAAGGCACAGTATGTAAGTTTCGTCACCAGAGGTCGCTTAATCAAAACAAAGGCTTAGTTTGATGACAGTGAATGAGCTTGGAATCATGGGAGTTGTAGTCTTGACTCTTCACCTCCACACCCAATAGAAAGGAATCCGACTAAATACATTTGTGTGTGTTGAAAGTTATGTTATAACGTTACTCTTTGTGTTCGCCCGGTGCCTGGTATGGAGACTTGTTGCACTTTGCGGTAATCTAGATCGATTTATCATATTAATAAAAACAGGATTGCGCTGTAACCGTGTTGTGCTGTATAACAATGATTTGATTTTGTTTGATAAATGTATATCCAAACAGTTGCTCACCTGTCTAATAAAATACACTGCATAGTATATTAAAGCGTCTTTGGTGTTTCCATGGTTTCTACAGAATATACAGTCCGGATATGAGGTCATTGACATGCGATGGTCTGTAACACTGGTTAAATGAGCTGATTTCTCTGGATTTAAACATTGTTGGAAACGTTTGGGATAATTTAAGCACACAGGTCAACAAAATATATAACATTGTTCCAGTGGTTTTTGGATATTTAAATCTAAAAATCTTACAAATTATGCCTTTAATGTTCATTTATATGCTCAGACTTTTTTTACATTTCAAGTTGTATAAATGAACATTTGTATATATATATATATATATATATATATATATATATATATATATATATATATATATATATATATATATATATATATATATATATATATATATATATATATATATATATATATATATATATATATATATATATATATATATATATATTTGGTAACACTTTACAATAAGGTTGTATTAGTTAACTAGTTAATGCATTGGTTAACATGAACTAACCATGAACAACACCTCTGTTGAGCATTAGTTAATCTTTGTTAATGTTAGTTAATATAAATCCAGCTGTTCATGGTTTGTTCATGTTAGTTCACAGTGCATTAACTAATGTTAACAAGATTTTATTAATGCATTAGTAAATGTTGAAATTAACATTAATAAAGATAAATAAATGCTTTATCAGTGCGTTCATGTTAACTAATGCATTAACTAATACAACCTGATTGTAAAGTGTTACCATATATATATATATATATATATATATATATATATATATATATATATATATATATGGTATAAAAGTTTGGAAATCCCTGATCTAGATTTGGTAAAAAAAAAAAAAAATGGTTGATCATTGTGAGTGCATGATTCATAAAGTAATGGGAACTAATTAAACCTTATTGTAAAGTGCTATGGTTTATACTTATATAATATAAGCATTCGTGCATCTGCTTTAGCTGGACCATTCTGAAAAATACTGTTTGTAGCTTAATTTGAGTTTAAGGAGCCCAATTTATGATGAAATTGCTGTCATATTTTATTCCTGATTTGAAACATAATTAAAGACAACCATTTACAGAGATTTTGGAGCATGAATAGCTGCCTGGGGGCATTACAAATATGGCTGCCGATTTCGTTGCCTTGCCCTAAAGGGACTTTAGTAATAAAGCCTTTGGTAATCATGGACATAACTTTCCAGAGTAAGTCTAGGTGTCCCTAGTTTGAGTCTGACAGTGTTTCTGACCTGTAAAAACAGACCAAACCTTCTGATCGTCCTCATTAAAGGCTATCCAAATCAAGACTCAGTTTCATCTGTCTCTTGATGCAAATCGCAAATGCTAAATATATCAGCGCTTGTTGATGTCAGCCTGTAATGCATAATGCATGACGCTTGGTTGAACTGATGGTTTTGTTCGTTTTTGCAGTTTTTTTTGGTTGTTGTTGTTGCATATAAAGTTGTATATAAAGCCGACAGTTTTACTCGGTTATCTGCGTAATGATGGATGTTCTCCATACGAGTTTAAATATCACACATCAGTGATTCTGAACAATCATAGACACAGGCATTATACCGTTTTTTTTTTCTTCTTTTTTTCTTTGCTTCAGCTGTTTATTGAACGTTTACATATACTATCAGAATAAACATACAGGAGGATAGTAAATCATGAACTAACAATGAGCAATACTTGTATTCTACACTTATTATACTGGTTAAAGGCACAGTATGTAAGTTTCGTCACCAGAGGTCGCTTAATCAAAACAAAGGGGTAGTTTGATGACAGTGAATGAGCGTGGAATCATGGGAGTTGTAGTCTTGACTCTTCACCTCCACAGCCGATAGAAAGGAATCCGACTAAATACATTTGAGTGTGTTGAAAGTTATGTTATAACGTTACTCTTTGTGTTCGCCCGGTGCCTGGTATGGAGACTTGTTGCACTTTGCGGTAATCTAGATCGATATTAGAATATCATATTAATAAAAACAGGATTGTGCTGTAACCGTGTTGTGCTGTATAACAATGATTCGTTTTTGTTTGATAAATGCATATCCAAACAGTTGCTCACCTGTCTAAATACACTGCATAGTTTATTAAAGCGTCTTTGGTGTTTCCATAGTTTCTACAGAAATCAAGGATAGTCCAGATATGAGGTCATTGATATGCGATAGTCCGTAACACTGGTTAAATTAGATGATTTCTTTGGATTTAAACATTGTTGGAAACGTTTTGGGATATTTTAAGCACACAGGTCAACTAAATATTCTAGTGGTTTTTGGATATTTTAATCTTAAAATCTTATAAATTGTGCCTTTAAATGTTAATTTCTACATATGCGTAGACATTTTTTAACATTTCATTACAGTACATTAACATTACATTAACGTCTTTTGAAATTCATGTTCCTCAGGCTGTGAGCCAATCCCGGTGCAGTACCTTCTGTGGGGAGATCCTGAGCCTATCGCTGCCGTGGTCTTCGCCTGCCTTGGCCTGCTCGCCACCATCTTTGTCACTTTAGTTTTCATCAGGTTCCACGATACGCCTGTGGTGAAGTCCTCCAGCAGGGAGCTGTGCTTCATCATCCTGGCTGGCATCTGTTTGGGGTATCTGTGTACGTTCTGCCTCATCGCCAAGCCGCACCTGGCCTACTGTTACTTGCAGAGGTTGGGCATCGGGCTCTCGCCTGCCATGAGCTACTCAGCCCTGGTCACCAAGACCAACCGCATCGCTCGCATCCTTGCGGGCAGCAAAAAGAAGATCTGCACTAAGAAGCCTCGTTTCATGAGCGCCTGTGCCCAACTGGTTATCGCCTTCATCCTGATCCTGATTCAGCTGGGCATCATCGTGGCGCTCTTCATCATGGAACCTCCACAAGTGATCTACGACTATCCCTCCATACGCGAGGTGCACCTCATCTGCAACACCACCACGCTCGGAGTGGTGGCGCCATTGGGCTACAACGGGCTGCTCATCCTCAGCTGCACCTTCTACGCCTTTAAGACCCGCAACGTCCCCGCCAATTTCAACGAAGCCAAATACATTGCGTTCACCATGTACACCACCTGCATTATCTGGCTGGCTTTCGTGCCAATTTATTTCGGTTCAAACTACAAGATAATCACCATGTGTTTCTCCGTGAGCCTCAGCGCCACCACTGCGCTGTGCTGCATGTTTGTGCCCAAAGTCTACATCATGTTGGCCAAACCTGAGAGGAACGTACGCAGCGCTTTCACCACGTCGACAGTTGTGAGGATGCACGTGGGTGACGGGAAAGCTGCCTCGGCCGCTAGCCGGTCTAGCAGTTTGGCTAACCTTTTCAGACGGCGAGGCTCTGGCACAGACACAGTCAGGTCAGTATGAGAGCGTTATTTTAGTATTATTTAGTGTTAGTATTATTTATATACTATTATATTTTTATATATATATTCAGTTCTCATTTCATTTTTCAAGGTGTTTTGTTATATGCATTTGTTATTTTTATTTTTTTATATTACCATTTAGGTGTAATTTATTTTTTATTTTAGTTTTACCTTTAATTTTTATTTATCTCCTGTTAGTAATTTTAATGGTTTTAAATACATGTGTTTAGTTAAATTTTATTTATATTATTTTTTTATAGAGTTTTAGTTATGAATAATCCTGCGTGAGAGATTACAAAAAAATGCATGGTCATAATTGCAGACTTGAATTTATTGTTATTCAGCTGTCTAAAGTAATATATTGACATCTTACATTTTTATTTATGCTTCTCTGAAACTCTTTCGTTTAATTGGATTTACTCTGAATGAATTTAAAGATAATGAGGCATGACGTGTCAATTATTTTTATGTCATTTTTGAAAATCCTTATTTTTTCCTCTTTATAATAAGATGATGTGCAGTGACTGCTCTCAAATGCAGAAGCTGCTTCTGACAAAATAAATAAATAAACCTCACATTAAATCTGTTTATCTCTCAGTAATGCCTGCCAAAGGTTTGCTTTTGAGGATGAAAATGAGTTTAGGCTGAAAAAGAATCAACTCTATAACTGAGCATATTTTAGAGCACATAAAAAAAAGCCAATATTCCCCTCGAAAGAGAAAAAGAGCCCCAACCAATTACCCTGTCTGCCTGTGAATCATTCCTGGAGCAACTCCGGAGTTTTCATGCATTTGGGTCGATGGGTCCCCAGGTGCATTAAGAGAACTGAAGTTAGAGATTTCCTGTCTGACGTACAGGACTGGATGAGGGTGGTAATTGCACTTGGAATGGATGGATTTGAATGGCTAATGGTAGGGTCAGTTCGCTCTTGGCTTTAAGTTGTAATGTTACACACTAGCAAGGGCATAGCAGCCGTGTGTGGGATGATTCTGTGCCCTACATAAATCCACATCAAAGTCCCTAAATTCAGTAAAAATTTCTCGGTTTTTGTTGTTAGTTGTTAGTTTTGTTGTTTAGGCCGTTAGTTGTTTAACTGATATGTGCTAGCTTGTCCTGTAGCGTTGTTAACATGACAATCAAGTCACGTACAGTCATCACACAAAGGCACAAGACCCTTTATTCATTCTGATTTCATAAAACACTCTGGTCATGTGGCTATCTACATGGTGTTTTATTTTTATTTTTATTTATCTCTTTATATACTTTGGTGATTATGGGCCCTATCATACACCCAGCGCAATGCCAGGCATGACGCAAGTGTTAGTTTCATCCTGATGCAGTTATCATTTTCACGACCTGCGCCATGTTGTTTAAATAGCTAATTCATTTATGCCCATCTGTTCGCCATGACACCCATGGGCGAACAGATAGGCACAAATTGATTTGCAATTTAAACAACACACGAGGTGTGTCCAGGCACATTGTTGGAGCGTTGCTATTTTGAGGCAACTGATAACAACTGCGCCATTGACCAACAAAAACCTGGTCTTAAGTCAAAAGCGCAGTATTTTTTGTGTTATATAAAGGGCGCGTTAGTAATGTGCGCCTATAGGCAGGTGCACAGTGTGCACACACTGCTTATTACACACACAGGCAGCAGCACACAAACATTTTTAAATATTAAAATAAAGGATTACAATGTAAAAGATTCTTATTGTGTACATAAAGATAAAAATGCCTACATGTCATAATGTATAGTCACTGCATGTATCAGAATTCCCTATTTACAGTAACGACCAATGATATTGGCTGCTTATTTAACCAATCGTGGCAATAGACACATGTATTTAAACTGACTTGTCCGGTTGAGGGTGTCTATATTCCGCCATGGTGCAAGCTCAACTGGCTTTTAAAGGGAATGGGAGATGAGACTCTGATTGGTTAATTGCATGTTACGCCCAAAACACCCATGATGCATTAAGAGACAAGGTACAACCCTTTTAGACCATGCCCGCTGACCATTTTTCTTTATTATATATACTTTTCTAAAAACCTACTTAAATATATACATGAATGTGTGTGTATGTATATATACATAATTATTATACACAGTGTGTGTAAATATACTGAATATCATATTTTTATATAAATGATAATTAAATAATTTATGATGTCTTTTATATTTTATATATTAAGAACAGTTAATTATGGTGAAAAATAAAAATGTGTTAATATGTTTAAATGTTTAATTAATCAGTTAAATACATTTTGCTGTTTTCTTTCCACAGTTCCAATGGCAAAACGGTGACCTGGGCACAGAACGAGAGAAGTTACAGGCCAAACCTGTGGAAGCGGATCTCAATCCATATTAAGAAAAAGGAAGAGGCCAACCAGACGGCCATTATTAAGCCCTTCTCAAAGGGCTGTGATCGGCCGCCAGACACTGGGGTGAAGCTGGCATACGACGGGTCTCAGAAAAACCAGCGCTATCCTGTAACCTACCACCCCCGGACCCCTTCGCCGCTGCCGACCGTGTGTCAGCGACCTTCGCTGCAGAGGTGCGAAGTGGAAGAGCGCGATGAAGAGCGAGCGGCAGTGGTGACTATACCCTCATACCTGACGGAGCGCTTGCATCATGGCGGCCCGCCCCAGACCTCCATCATGGATCAGATCAGCTGTGTGGTCAGTCGGTTCACGGCGAACATCAGTGAGCTCAACAGTATGATGCTGCCCGGGTCACCGCCGGGAACAGCCGTGAACACCACCGCCCCGGTCCCTAGACCCTGCTCCCCCTCTTTCCGTCTCCACCCGCAAGAACGGCCGCATCCCACAACCGTCACCACCTACGCAGATGTGGTGGCTGTAGCAAACACCAACCCTCGTTCCGCGGTCGGCATCGCCGGGGGCATCATAGCCGGTGGGAGTAGCAGGGCTTCACCGGCCAGCCTTTTTGATAGCACCTACGACTCCTCGTGTGCGGTCAGGACCACTGACTTTGAGGATCTGGGCGCCTTGACACCACCTTCACCATTCAGAGACTCCTCCGTGGACTCAATCAGCGAGTCTCCCACATCGCCAGCCTCGGAGCTGCCGTTGTGTGAGCCCTGCTCACCGATATACGACCAGCTGATGCTTCGGCACTACAGCCAGAGCTCCTCTTCACTCTGAGAGATTATTTTGAGTGCAGGAAGGAGACCGAGAGGAAACTCCTGAGAGCGCGCATCTGCTTAGATTGCAAAACCCAGTTGTAAATGTCAAGGAGTGTAAACTCTTAATTTAGAAGCACTCGCTGAGGACATTTTATGGTGCTTGGAATCCAGCCCGTCCTCAAAATCCCGATCTGCGTAGGGAAAGGCACTTCACCAAACTGCTTTTCAGATAATTAAGGATGTACTTGATATGCTCTTGTGCACCAGAAGTTTATGGCCCTTCTTGGCAAGAAGTTACTGATGTTGGTCAGTTCGTAGACTGGAAGATTTAATAACATTCCAACGACGTCAATCCACACAGGTGTGTAAAATAACCAAACTCCTGCTCCTGGCGATGTCATTTTTATCTCTCCTGTTGCCTGTCAGCAAGATGCCTGAACGTCTTGGACGGTTCTTCACATACAACGCAAGTGCAAATGTTTGAATGTAGGACCAAATTGAGCCTTTGAGCGCAAAGCAGTTTGTTTAAATATTGGTCATTTTCTTTATTACCCTAGTTTAGAAGTTGCATGTTGTGCCACTTTATATAACTCATAAAAATAATATCTATTATATTTTTCATAACAAATCAAATAGAAGAATTGTAAGGGCAAGTTTATTTAGATACTGAAGAAATCTGACAATTTAATATAGCATTGTCTTTCAGATGACTGAATTTATTAATTTATATAAACAATTCCCAGTATTACTTGAAGTATTTAATTATCACTTCAATTTGAAACATGGAATTTGAAATTTGAGGAACTGATGCAAACTAATAGGGGATTATTATTAGGTGATAGGTGAACTATTTACTCTATCATTCAAAGGTTTGGGGTCAATAAGGTTTTCATTTAAAGAAAGGAACACTTTTATTCAACAAGGATGCATTAAATTGCTCTAAAGTAACAGTAAAGACTT
>CM040922.1:7689380-7889380 GCA_023029165.1 Gobiocypris rarus | reverse complement strand
TCATTGCAGCCCAGGAAGTCATCTGACGTACAATTTCATGAAGTGAAACATGCGGAGTTCATTTTCTTTCACTAATAGTTGTGTGCAAAAATAGTATGTGTGCTTTCGGAGAACACTATTTCTGAAATGGGAAATTTGTCACTGCTTTATTAAATTTCAATCAACGATAGCAGTAAGAGCAGCCCATCTGAAAATTCCAGTTTTTAAGTGCGAACGACTTAAACACACAACTTGATTGATTAACTAAACTATATTCTATCGTTCATAATTTAGTGCTGTTGTTGTACAACACCTGTGTAATATCTGAAAAGCCCATATGGATTATCAAAACCAACACAGCATCTTTGTGTTTCGTGGTCCTTCAAGTGTGAAGCAGACTGCTGTCAGACCCATAGAGTTTAACCTCCTGATTCTAATTTTAAATAAATAACAGAACAAACTGAGAGAAACAGCTGTCCTAGGGAATGTTGTGTAATGTTGGCAGCCCAGATGAGTGGCTGCATTCAGAGTCAGACACAGATGGAATGTGCCATTAGCTGGGAAAAAAATCAGTAACGAGCATATTCGATTGAATAAGAAAGTTTGCTGTGGATACTGCTCAAAGCGATGCACATTGCAGGAAATTACACAATGATTTGTATAGTCATGTGTTTTTGTCCTGTAGATTCATTATACTAAATGTAATCATGCCAAATGTATCTTGGCACAGCCTTTTTCTTAGTGTCTGGCATGAGCTGCTAAAATATCTTACTGTCTATGCAATTTAAGTATATATTATACACTAATGTTCAACCTTTGGGGTCAGTAAGATTTTTGTTAAAGTGCCTCTATTATGTTATTTTAAAGGTTCCTAATTTTTAAACAGGTTTAAATGCATCAAAGGTAAAAAAAACATTTCATTTTCTCTCAATATACATTGCACATCACCACATTTTATCATGGTTTCCTAGTTTAAAAAAGTGAACATGCATGCCCTCTCAAGTCAAAATTTAAATGCGATAAGCTGGTAATCACGACTTCAGAAGTGTAAAGTAGGACATTTCCGATAGCACATGAAGACAGCATACATCCCTCCTTTTCGAGAGCCTGCTCTGCTTTGATTGGCCAGACGGCCCAGTCTGTTTCGATTGGTCTATCCTTTCAGCGCACATTAGAAACCAAACGCTTATTACCATAAACTTCAGCTCCGCTTCCTAAAGCTCAGCGACTGTACACGCAGTAACCTAATCGCAAGCAGGACGTTTCCCACATTGTGAGGTACATTATGAGATGTTGCAACTGTAATTCCTCACCATCAGCATTAACAAGTGTATGTCCATCAACGTGTATGTGTATATTTCCAATTTATTGCAGCGCACATGTGGGAACTGTATCAATAACAGCGCATAGCCGAGCACTAACGTGAATGACTGACGTAACATTAAAGTTTGCTAAACTTTGCTCATTCTTTATCTTTACTCAAAGTAGTAAGACTGACAGACAAACTGCATTAATAAACACAGTTTTAGGTAATAGTGGCCCAGTTAGCCGGAAACTTACACAATATAAAACACAAACCTACGTATTTTAAACACCTGGTTGAAAATATATACATAAAAAATTATTCATACTCACAGGTTGTTATTCTGAGGAGCATGCTGGTCCAAATAAACAGTTTCTCTTGAAGCCAATACGGAAGTGATTAAACTGCAATTCATCGACTGGCCACTGGGGACAGGCTCCAGAAGGTAGCAGAATCTCATTGAGCCCCATGTTAAAATGCCCAACTTTTCATCAGAAAAAAACATGTTTACAGCCTGGAACAAATTGTGGTTTTGGTCTATATAGCTAATTTTGCCCTTCATGACTACTGTGAGGGGGGTGAATTTTGTTTTAAAACGTATTTGTTTACATTATTTAAAGGCTTAAAGTTCTGCATAATTAAGGGCGTGGCCACTTTGAGTGACAGGCCTTTGTCTGCAGTCTGTTAGTCACCTCAGCTCCAGCCACGTCCCGCCTCTTTGCCCATTTGTCAATTACCCGGGAGTGACACGCTGCCAAGATGGCAACGGGCCAGCTACTTTACACTGCTCTTCAGAATCCTATGGGTGACGTCACGGACACTAAGACTGTAAAAAAAATATGGACAGACACAGACACATCTTTCAAAAACAAGCGTTTGGCGAATCCCCAGTTGACCTCTGAGATCACTGTTAAAACTGCCCTGTCAATCATCGTCACAGTTCAAATCCTCCACATTCAGTTTCATTTCCTACCGTATGGGAGAGAAATGTAGTAGTAGCACGATGATTTGCCATGGGTGGGTCGTTAATGCAGAGACTCTCCTCAGTTAAAACATGATGCTTTGAAAAGTTAATGGCCAAACGTGTCATTACAAAAGTTCACAATGCTGCGGCAGGTGAAATATAATGTGGACAACACTGAATAAATATCAGTATATACAAAAATGTCAGGTTAAATACTGATAATTGATCACTCAAACGTCAAACCCCTTTATCTAAACCTCTCTACTTAACCGTAGGACTCAAACACCCATCATGTTTGCAGTTTTTTAACACTTTTATCCGCGTTTGTAGTTCTAATCGAATCCTCGTCCAACTCGCAATGGATTTTGTGCAATATCAGTCGTTAGAGTGCGCATCGATCTGCACTTCGAATTCTGACCGGAAATAAAAGACCATCCGGGTATCTTTGGAATACTCTTTTCAACATACTACGATTTGGGACATACTCATTCGATTTTAGAATACTATTTAGTATGGATAGTATGCGAATTGGGACATGGGGAATAACTTTATTTATTGTGCAATTTCTGACTTTACATCTTTGCAGAACGTTTACATTCACAGACAGCTGTTATGCACTGCTTGAAAGGGAATATTCCGAAAACCATAATGGGGCACTTTAAAGAAATGAATATGTTTATTCGGCAAGGACGCATTAAATTGATTAAAAGTGACAGTAAAGACATATTACAAAAGAGCTCTATTTCAAATAAATGCTGTTCTTTTACATTTTCTATTCAAAGAATCCTGAAAAAAAACAAAAAAAAACATTTTCCATAAAAATGTGAGGCAGCACAACAGTTTTCAACATTTCTTAAGGATCGTGTGACACTGAAGACTGGAGTAATGATATATCTGTGTTGCATTTGGCTTTTCCCAATTGTTTTATACCTTTTTTCTCCTTCTCCATTTGCACTGGAAGGTCAGGAGAGGTTCGGGAACATGACGCGGGTTTATTACCGGGAGGCCATGGGGGCGTTCATTGTTTTTGATGTTAACAGACCCACCACGTTTGAGGCAGTCTCCAAATGGAAGGAGGATCTGGACTCAAAATTAATACTTTCAAATGGCCAGAGTGTCGCCACAGTGCTCCTTGCCAATAAGTGCGACCAAAATAGAGACTTTCTGACTAACAACGGCCTGAAGATGGACCAGTACTGCAAGGAGAATGGATTTGTGGGCTGGTTTGAGACGTCTGCTAAGGTAAGGTATAACATATTGCTATGATTTTAGATGGAGCAACAGTGATAACAGAGAATGTTTGTGTTTACACTTACAAAAAATGTACAGAACCATGGTATAGTGATGGTTTTAGATGCTAATACCATGGTACGTTGATGCTGTTGTACTATATTCACTAAATGTATTTATGTACCATGGGATTTAAAGGGGTCCTGTTATGCCGAAGTTTTGATTTAGAGGTATCATGTATGTGCTTTCATGCTTGAAAAACACATTATAGCCCCGTTATCACCGAAATTACCCGGAACAATTTGTACCAGGAACTTTTTTTACAGGAACTTTTTCCCCCCCAGACCTGCTACTGTCTGCGTTTCCACCGCGGTCTAAAGTACCGTGACGATTAGGCAAATTATTAGTCCGCGACTGCTCCTCCCAGTCACCGACGGACAGTAATAATTTTTGCGTGACACTGTATTCAACAATAACAAGTATGGAGGAGATTCAAGCAGCACTGCTTTTGTTGCTTATGTACTGGTTTACTAAAGAGGTTTCCTAGTTAACAAAACGGCGGAAAAGAGAGCACTGATACTAAAGCGTATTCTGCTTTAAGTGTGTAAAGCTAGATTTAAAATAAGTATGTAAATATAATAAACGTATAAAGATATAAAATAAACGTATGTTATTATCAGCTATTATGGACATTGACCGTGAGATGGCGAGACGAACGCGCGCCACCGGACATAAAATAAAATGAAATGAAATAAAATGCTGCGTGAACTCAACCAATCAGCATGTTCAGCGCCCAAGTTCCACCCCCCGACAGTTCCTGAACTTTGAAAAAGTACTACCTCCCGAGCAGGGACTATCGGAGGGGGAAATATTTACCCGGAACTTCATTTAGACCCTGGTTCCTGCGGTGGAAACACACCGAGTATCACCTCAAAGTTCCTAGTTCCTGGGGAAAGTTCCTGCGGTGGAAACGCGGCTTATGTTTCCACATATTTTGCATTATTACAGCACCTCTCTCCCCAGTCTGGCTTGAATGCGCCATGTAGTTCCTGTTTAGATGACAGCCCTTCTTCCTAAATACAAAATGTGCTGTGATTGGTTAGCTGGCCCAGTGTGTTATGATAGCGCATGTTGGGGAAATGTCACGCCCCTTACCATAACCGTGAGAGCTACTCAGATGTAAATATTAAGGATGGCGTCAATTTCAAAACAATTGAAACCTGACTCAGACAACCAATAAGGGGATCGTCATGAAAACTATGGTAATAATACAAACAGTAATCGGTCACAAAACCATGGTTAATTTTCCTAAACGGCAGAGAACAGTCTTACAAAAGCTACAGTAAACACTATATCAACACTAATGTTTAGGCAAAGCTTTACCCTTTGTTTACAAGAGAAAACGCAACTACAAATAAGAAGACATTCTTACAAGTTGTGATCCAAAAACAACAGATTGTCCCAACATAGTGGGAACGACTCCATTTCAGGAGAAGCTTTTGTGCGTTGCCTGCATTGTACTCTCTCTAGAAGCTGTTGTATGTAAAATGTGCAGCACACAAATAAACATTGGGGTTATAATGTTCATGAACAGTGTTTAAAATATATTTTAACCACGCTAAGTTTGTCCGCCTAAGGAAGGTCAAACAAATGAGTTTGGGAAAAGGGGTGGAAAAATTGCCTCTTTGACATAGCAGCAGCTCAACCAGGCCTCGCCCCCTTTTTTGCATATTCAGTGGGCGGATTATTTAAATGAGTAACATTGTGACTTCATAAGATCCAGCAAAAACACATTGTGATCCAAACGTGTTGTTTGTTGTAGTTCTTTGAAAGTGGATTCTGTTAAATAAAATATCACACTTTAGAGTGGACTTGAACCTTGCAGATCCTTTTTTTTACGCTCCAACAGCAACATGACACTAGCCTGACCAGCCTGAACACACCACTGGCAGGGCTCAGTCCGAGGGGCGGGATAAATGGTTGTCTTTCAAATTCCCTTTGCACGCAATAGGATAGCGCTACAACCAACCAGAGCAACGAAGAAGGTGAAGCGGAGCTAGTTGATAGATTAAACTTTTGCTGTATCCGGTATCCTTTTTTAAGAATGACTTCAGTGTTGTTCTTTGTTATTTTCTCAGAGAAAAGCTTAAAGGGATAGTTCACCCAAAAATGAAAAGTAGCCCATTATTTACTCACCCTCAAGTCACCCTAGTTGTATATGACATTCTTCTTTCAGACAAATAAAAGTTGAGTTATATTAAAAAAGTCCTGGCTCTTCCAAGCTTTATAATGGCATTGACGGTTGCTCTGTTTTTTAAGTCCATAAAAGAGCATCTGTCCATCAAATAATGTCCTCCACACTGCTCCGGGAGGTTAATAAATGCCTTTGGAAGTGAATTGATGCTCCATTTCTCTTGACAGTTTGTGTAAGAAAACTTTCAATATTTAAAACTTTATTAAGTAAAGTTTCGGCCGATCGCCTTCCGTATTCAGTTTATCGAAAAAGTGTTGAAAGTGCCTCTGCAGTTCAAAGGCTTACGCTACCAGATACGCTCGTCAGACGTCGCGTACGCATCTTGAACTCCGAGAAGGCACTTTCAACTCTTTTCCACGGAAGGCAATCAGCCGGAACTTTAATTAAAAAAGTTTTAAATATGGATATTTTTCTTAAACAAACGCAACGATTTGCTTCAGAAGGCCTTTATTAACCCCCCGGAGCCGTGTGAAGCATATTATTTGACGGACAGATGCATTTTTGGTGGACTTCAAAAAGTCGCAGCCAAAGGCGACTCGAAAGACTGCTGTTCGCCTAGCTTCTTTGTCTTCAATTAGCATGCGGAACCGCCGCAACTCTGCCGTCATTATGTTAAGTTAAATTGGCCTGACTAGAGTTTGGTTTTTCAGAGAGATGCTAGATGACCCAGGCTGCAGATTACATTTGCTGCCTCTAGGGCGTGTCTACATTTCTAGACCCCTTTAAACAAAAGAGAAATTTTTGGACATGATATCAGGTAATACTGTGTTTTACATGGTATACTTTGGAGTGACACGTAAATGTTAATTTACAGTGTTAAATATCAAATACCACGGTTTTAACAGCTGTTACAACAACTGTACCAGGGTACCACCGCAGTACTAGTTTAGAAGTTCATTGATTCAGCAGAAGTCCTTTTTGTCCTTTTGGTGTGAATAGTGCGGAAAACAAAAGCACTTTTGCAGGTGCATTTGTCCCCAACAATACATTTATTCCACTTTTGAATGAGTCAGAAGGGTTACCAACCCATGTCAACATGGCACCTTTAT
Source organism: Gobiocypris rarus (assembly GCA_023029165.1). Classification (NCBI taxonomy): domain Eukaryota; kingdom Metazoa; phylum Chordata; class Actinopteri; order Cypriniformes; family Gobionidae; genus Gobiocypris; species Gobiocypris rarus. Next base: position 7,882,601 of record CM040922.1, on the reverse strand, counting down.
GTACAAAAAAATAGCTTTTCTAGCCTGCTGATAAAATATCTTTCGACATAACTTGTATTGCCAGAACCTTTTGTGCTTGATTAAAGCTTCTGATTGAAGCATATTAATGTTTGTGCGCTAATTACACCTGCCACTCACATGCAGAGCAGTTGCCGAGGGAAACGGGAGAATGGACTTTTCTACACCGAGGCCATCTCATTAAAACCAATTGCGATGTTTCAAAGGCGTATTTTAATTTATTTATTTCGTTTATTTTAGCACCTCTATTCATTCTCCTTAATGAAGAGTCCAATCAATCTTAAATTAATCTTAAATCACAAACACAGGCACCTTCCCCATTGATCAAACTGAAACCTGGTCGTCCATAAAAGTTTCATGCATGTTCTTTCTCTCTCTCCGAATTTAAGGAAAACCTCAACATTAACGAAGCTGCCAACTTCCTAGTGAAACACATAATTGCCAGTGAGAACGATATCCTGAAATCAGTGGTTCCAGATACCATCTCTCCTCAGCTCAGCTCTGATAAAGAAATGACCTGTTCTGCATGTTTCAAACCTTGAGAGGATTGTGTCAACAATGTTTGGCAGCAGCATTGGTGGCCCTTGGACTGAAGAGGATGTAGATCTTCACATCACAAACCCTCTGATTCCAGCACTATGACCGACCATCGAGAAGTCGTTATACCCGTCTACAGCATTAAACTACAGACACAGAGTCAATGTATTCATGTTTACAGCTGCACCTTATGTTTTTTGTGAGTGAGTTAAGTGAGTCTTTTTGTGTCTTTGTTAAAAAAACCCTGTGGAGTTCTGGACTAGCATGCTTGACTACACAAGGTGAGAGATGAGAACTTATTTCTGTCAGACACAGACAGATGGCTGATTATGCTTTCAGAAACAGGAGTGTTTCGATCAGTATGTTGTACACCGTAATATAGCTATGTCTGGTTCTGGTGGACTGAGTTTTAGTGTCAAATGAAAATGCAACATTTTCAGACGAAAAAGCTTTATAGACCCCATAAAGTTGCACTAAGAGCAGTTTTCTTCTCGGTTTAAGTTTAGGCACGACATACTACAGGGATTGTTCTTTTTCTTTCTTTCACTTTTTTTTAAATAAGCAAATATGCTTTAGTTAAGTCACAATAATGAACCAGGATTTGCTACTTGTATTTGTGTGAGGGACATTCTCACTCGAGAGCATTTGATTGGACAAACATCGGTGTAGTGTAGTCAATATTTTGCTTGGGATTTCTCATCATAGACAACTGCAACTGCACATTTCAGAAGCAAAAAGTTATTTTTGTTGTCAGTCTGAAATGATAATTCACCTGTTTTCTAAATGCATGGTAATCATCCTATTGTTAACGATTCATTCATCCAAAAAAAAAAAAAAAGACCTTGGGAATTTTTGATCAAAATGTCAATGTTATCCTCTGGTGAAATGACACTTCTTTCTGGTGATGTAATCCAGACTTTTTCAATAATGTAGCCTGCTTAAACCCCTCCCCTTACTTACAACTGATCGCACGCTTGCATTGAGACCTGCCTCCATCAATCCCTGCCCTACTTTCTTTGTCTTTTTCAATAATCCATGACAAGTGGATAATATATGTCCCAATACAGAAAAAACGATCTGTTGCTTCTTCCGTTTTATCTCAGCTTTGATGTTTATGAAGTTCACTAGCATATAAATGACCTCAAAACTGAAAAACATGGCTTATGGCTTAAAGCTTATGGTTTTGATTTATGTGGAGTGTTTAGACCAGTTCACTGTGATATACAGTAAATTCTGTAGTCAGTGCTGGGTAGATTACTTACAAATTGTAGTCAGTTACTGATTACAAATTACATGAAGAAAAATGTGTTAGTACCATAATTTATTACATTACGCATTTAAGGTAATATGATCTGCTTACTTTTAGATTACTTTTGACATAATTTGTTTATTACATTGAACTGAATAGGATACTATTGTACCATATTGACATAAAATACCAAGAGAAAGAAATATATTCTTTATCATTTTATATTTTTTTATTAACAACCTGATGTGCATTAAACATTACATCAGAGTTTCCCAAACTGGGGTTCATGAAAGGTTTGTGGGTTTAATGAAAAGCTAATTAAATAAATCATAAAAATTATGATGAAAATGTGTTTGATAGACAAACACCTTCCAAATACAAAGCAATACATGGTTAAAATATTTACTGAGTGATAATACAAAATAAAAATTAAAGAATAATTAGGGAGAATCACTAAATTATGAATGATTTACTGCCGTTATGTGAATTGTATGGAATCTTTATCAGTAAAAAAGTAACTGTAATCTGATTACGAGTATTTCAAAATGTAATATAGCCTAATACTTCATTTTTGTAATATGATTACATGTAATTTATCACTACCAAGCACTGTCTATATGCTTATTTTACCATCCTTTATATTGACACCTTTAATGGACTGGCGTGCTAACATGAATACAATTTCATGGGATTTGTATTGTTTTAATAACTCGCATTCTGTAATAACGTGTTTATAACCAAGCCAAATGTCCATTAAATGTTTGCACAGAGTAGATATTTTCAACTGTATCTCTAAAAAGAGAGCTGCCAACCTCTTCCCTCATCCGCTCCATCTCCTTAAACACCCTGGCCCTTCTTATCTACTGCCATCCTTCCATTTCATCCCTTTTTCACTCCTATTTCCACTCTCTGCATCTCACATCTCCTTTGCAGTGATTCAGTGTATGACTCATTGACATTATATAAATCTCCCATGATTCCCTACATCACCATGTGCTTTATTCAAATCCTTTAATGTGTATATTGATCTACAGCCTTGAGTTTTTATTCTCAGATAGTATTTGTCTATGTGGGAGGTGTTGTATTATTTGGGGTTGTATTGTATCAGTTAATAAGTCTTCGTCAGCCATTTTGTGGAGACGTTGTCAGTTGCTTCAAAATATAAAGAAACATTTATGCTATGTCAAATATTCACTTGAAAAATGTGCGGTATAATGTCTACATTTAAAGCTGTAGAGTGAAATAAAATCTTGTTTTGTTGACTGAATTTCTTTCTTGCAGGATTAGCATTATTAACATAAGAGTTATCATCACCAATTATATTTAAGTGCATGTATAACAACATAAACGTGATCTCTCAGGTGGAACAACGGGCTGTGGGAAGGTTAGACAAATTACAGCCTTGTACTTCTTTTCCCACCTATATTCAACTCTTGTGTTATCACCATGACAACTGCATGCAATTTTTTTTTTTTTTTTTTTTGCGTCCAAGCCTCTGCAGGCTAGTTTTGAGTTTTGATTCTTTATAAAGCACGAGATGGTGCTTCATACCAGGTTCCTGGAAATTCTTAGGAAAGCCTACAATTCAGGGAACTCGCTCAGAACACACAGATTCAATCGATATCGTGCATAGCACTCACTTTTTCTATAATGAGGATTCAAGCGAGAATTGAGTTCATTTATTTGCCAAGCAAGCGAGATGTTCATGGGTGAGGACACCAGCGCCTGTGTCCTCTTAATGGACCACATGACTGCATCTGCTTTTCTCAGGAATTGGATTTGACTACCACAGGTTGCTGGAGAACTCAGTCACATGAGAGCCATTACTCAGCACTATACGAGCATATGAAAGAAGAGAGTGAGATGAAAAGTAAGGTACTATTATACTATTATTCTTCAAAGTAGCCAGAGATATTCTCAACACAATTTTTCAAAGACTCTCCAAGCTGACGGGTTATTTGGTTTCGTATTATTTCTGTTAGTCAAAAGTATCCTGTGTTGAACACCTGAAAAATTTAATTCTCGAACAAGGTCACCCTGACTGTCTGGGTTTAAATAAAAAAAAAATGATATTCAAAATGAAAGTGCAAAATGATTCTTAGATTATGTAAATAATTACATTTTGTTTACTTACTATTCTGGGGCCGTATTCACAAAACATTTTATCTTACCAGTAAGAGTTCTCCTAAATGGGGAGTTTTCTCTTAAAACCTATTCACAAAGCAGCTGAAAGCAACTTTTACTAAGGAATACAGAGAAGTCTTAATCTAAGAGTAAGGGCGGGGTTGACCTTGTTGCTATGGACGATGTAATCACGCTTACTAACTATGACCACAGTGATTGGCTGATATAGGGGTCTCTGTCTGTGATTTAATGATAGAAATATTGAAGAACTGGTATGCTGTCATATTCAAATTAAGATTTTAAAAAGTAGGCTAGGTGTCACTAATTAAACAAGTATGTTCAGCTAATTGTAAGACTCTTACATGTCTTCATCTCGAGTGATTGCAGAATTCGTGAAACAACTGCCAAAGGTAATCAGACATTATTTCCTGTTTTATTTTTTTGTTTACTTATTTAATAAATAAATATAATTTTTGGCATTTTTGCCTTTTTATTATGATAGGACAGCGAGTAGACAGGAACCGAAGTGGGAGACAGAAAGGGGAGAAAGGTATGGTGGCCGTACTAAATTAAACCACAACACAACGGAATTAAACCACAACACAACGAATTAAACCACAACACAACGGAAATGCTCCCGACCACGAGGGGGCTCTCGGAGGGCAATAAAGTTAGTTTTCCTTGCCATTGTTCTATAGATTGGCCAGTCTTACAAAGATATAAACACTACAATCCGTTTGAAGTGTGTAACCATTGTAGATCGACATTAAATATAAATTTAAAATCACCTATAGATGCATATTTATACTCTCTGTCACGGCGCTTGCCCAAGGGAACGTCTGCCCAAGTGTTTGAAACATATAATTTTATGAATTAAAATGACTTTGTTTTGTTTAAATGTTCCAATGTTGTGCATTATTGAGTCAGTTTTTTAGAATACAACAAAGCTGTGGAATTTTAACATGTCTGTTTTTAAATGTTAAAAGTTATTTTAATTCATACATATTATATGTTTCAACTGCATGGTGGAATTGGCAGACGTTCCCTTGGGCATCAAGCGCCATGTAAAAGCGTTTTCGAGTATAAATATGCAGCTATAATGCATGTAGGTGATTTTGAATTTATATTTCATGTCGATATACAGTGGTTACACACTTCAAACGGATTGTAGTGTTTATATCTTTGTAAGACTGGCCAATCTATAGAACAATGGCAAGGAAAAATAACTTTATTGCCCTCCGAGAGCGCCCTCGTGGTCGGGAGCATTTCCGTTGTGTTGTGGTTTAATTTAGAACGGCTGCACTACTGGGCCACTGTAGAAAGGTCAGCTAAAGCCATTATGATTGTTTGTGATTTGCTCTTCTTCCTAATGTTTCACAGATTTAGGAGCTAGATTTAGAGAGAATTTTTTTTGTGTAAAACTCTTAGAGCAAACATTTAGGAGTCCTAAATTTAGGACTGACGTGCCCATTATTTTAGAAATTCTCCTAAATCAGGGGTGGGGAACGTTGATCCAGAAGGGCCACTCTCTTGCAGAGTTTAGCTCCAACCCTAATCAAACACACCTGAAGCTAATCAAGGTCTTCAGGATTACTAAAGTTAGAGGCAGGTGAGTGTTTTTTTCAGGGTTGGAGCTAAACTCTGCAAGAGAGTGGCCCTTCTGGATCAACGTTCCCCACCCCTGTCCTAAATCAACAAATTAGGTGCTACTTTTAGCCTTAAAATGTTTCGTAAATACGGCCCCTGAAGTTCTTCAACTCACAAAACGTTCTTTTAATTTTAAGTCGAACCCCGCTTTCAAAATGCTCTACCATAAAAGGACACGCAAGACAAAAAGGTGATTTAACTATTGTTGCAGTAAACGTTAATGAATAATTATATGAATAATTGTATGCACGCTGGCCTACAAAGTGATGTCATACCTGCACCACTCTATCGGCTCGATCATCAGACTTTGAAAGTGAGAAAGCGGTCACACAGTTAAAAGGGGGAGTTTCATCCTCTTTAAAAGATTTGTTCAAAAAACTAGGCCTATTTTTTGTCTCATGGGTGTTATTATGTGGCTATCATTGTCTATGAATATTACACTTTGCTTTCCATAACATTTAGTAGTAGTCTAGCCTGGATGCCAGCCGAATTTAGCCCCGCCCAGAACATTTTTTGCTCGGGCAATTCGGTCTGGACTCGATCCATAGAGTTATTATGCCCGAACAGAAACTGTTCGGACCAATGAAATTCTGAGGCGGGCTTTAGACGATGATGGACAGATGATAAACAGTAACGTAATCATCCACGTCATCAAAGGCGATTTGGGTTACTTGGGCACTAAACGGAGAACTTGTTCGTATATGCATTCACCTTCACTATTTCTCTCAGAAACGATGATCGTGTTGGTAAGTACTCTGTGTATCCTTAAATTCTTTTTTTTACAACACTGGCAAAAGATCGTTTACACTCATCTTTTTCTTCTAATGTTACTTAATCCAGCGCACATGCAGACAGGGTTGCCAAGTTTTTTTGCAATGGCTCGCAAAATTTTGCTACTTAAAACTATAGCCCAAAACAATCCCAATAGCTTTCTGGGGGGTTTTCCGGAAAAAAAATGGCGTTTGGTTGGCAAAATATGTTATTTTGGCAAGGTTGCCTGCTAAAATTCGCATTCCTTGGGCTACATATCACATAATTGGGGTCGCTCCAACCCGCGGACATGGAGAACAACCCGCGGGAAAAACACGGACTTGGCAACAGTGCAATTGAGTTCTGTTGACATTTGACAGCTAACGTTTCGCGTCGCTCCATTGCTCTGATTGGTTGTAGGTCTATCTAATTGAGGTCTTTCCTGGTTCGGGTGAAACACGCCCCATGATCAAAGCCCAATGGAGCGGTATCAGACTCATATTCTGACTAGAATTGAGAATGACCACGTCAGGCTAGTAGTAGGCTATACTTTCCAAGAAAACATGAGATCAGTAATCATAGCTCTTTTTGAAGAAATCCTCATATTCTAAGCAACATTTAAGTCCATTCGAGGCATTTAGGCCACTTCAAAAAACAAAAACAAAAAAAACGTTCTCTTCATTTTTTGTGATTTCAGCTGCAGAATATGCTGAAAATAATTAATGCACAGGAACTAGCTTTGGAGGCAGACTGCTCGTAATAAGTCTCGGACTCCAGCGAGTGAGCAGGCTAGTGGGTGAGAGAAACGAGGGAATGTGACGGAGAGAGTGAGGGTGCTACTCCTCTCTAACTGTGACAGATACCAGCTGCATCAGGAGCAGATTCCTCCTCAGTCTTATTAACTTGCTGAAACATCCCGTGCCTTTGTCGATTTCTGCAACTCTCACAGATTACGCAGAGATAAAGATGAAAGCGGAAAATTAAGTTGAAAGCGGGATTTTGCACATCCCGCGCAGGATGCCAAGAGGACGTTTTTAGATCGAACAAGATGCTTAATGACATAATTGGCATTCAGGTGGTGCCATTGAAATAGAACAGAAGAGCTTTAAATGTGGCGTTTATGGGGGAGTGGACATTTGCATGGCTACCTATGTTTATTAAAAGCTCTATGCGCTTCTCTTGAGCTCTCCGAACACTTCACATTAGCTGTGCTGGAGAGAGCATCCCACACACAGACACCCACACAGCCTGACACACAGCCACTGATTCTCTCTCTCATATAGACACACACACACACTCTCTCTCTAGCACACACAGAGAGACACACACAGTTAGAAGGAGATGAGCACACATAAACATCCTCCCACTCACATACTTTGCATTGTTCAGACTTATAGAGATAGAAATCGCTCTTGCTTTCCTATTTTCCTCAAACTGTAGCAGTACCATGTACAGTACATGCTGTACGCTTACGTTGGTACTGTACTGCCATGATATATTCAAAAATATTGCTCTGCTATTGTTTGTCCTAAAAAAAACATTTCGATGGCAAGAAAGCATGATACCATGGCACTAGTGTTGTGGTTTGTGTTTTGTTTGTCTCATTTCTCTGCATTCAAACAGTGCTTCACCCTGAAAATAAGAGCTTCATATGCTTTTATCACATAAGGAACAGCTTAGCTCAAAGCAGATTACTAAATATTGGATCAGACCCAATATCAGATTTTGAACTTTAGAACTTTTTTTTTGTGTGTGTGTGTATTGTGTTGGTCCCCCTTTTGCTGCCAAGACAGCCTTGACGTGTCAATGCATGGACTCCAGTAGACCCCTGAAGGTGTGCTGTGGTATCTGGTACCAAGATGTTAGCAGCAGATCCTTTGAGTCCTATAAGTTGTGAGGTGGGGCCTCCATGAATCAGACTTGTTTGTTCAGCACATCCCACAGATGCTCGATTGGATTGAGATCTGGGGAATTTGGAGGTCAAGTCAGCACCTCAAACTCGTTGTTGTGCTCCTCAAACCATTCCTGAACCATTTTTGCTTTGTGGCAGGGCGCATTATCCTGCTGAAAGAGGCCACAGACACCAGGGAATACATCTGGGTGTACATCTTCTGCAACCATGCATAGGTGGTACGTGTCAAATAACATCCACGTGGATGGCAGGACCCAAGGTTTCCCAGCAGAACATTGTTCAAAGCATCACACTGCCTCCGCCGACTTTCCTTCTTTCCATAGTGCATCCTGGTGCCATGTGTTCCCCAGGTAAGCCACGCAAACGCACCCGACCATCCACGTGAAACGAAAACTTGATTCATCAGACCAGACCACCTTCTTCCATTGCTCTGTGTTCCAGTTCTGATGCTCACGTGCCCACTGTTTCCGCGTTCGGTGGTGGACAGGGGTCAGCATGGGCACACTGACTGGTCCGCCTCTATGAAGCCCCATACACTACAAACTGCGATGCACTGTGTATTCTGACACCTTTCTACCAGAACCAGCATTAACTTCTTGAGCAATCTGAGCTACAGTAGCCCGTCTGTTTGATCAGACCACACGGACCAGCCTTCGCTCCTCACGTGCATCAATGAGCCTTGGCCGCCCATGACCCTGTCCCCGAGTTCACCACTGTTCCTTCCTTGGACCACTTTTGATAGATACGGACACTGCAGATCGGGAACACCCCACAAGTGCTGCAGTTTTGGAGATGCTCTGACCAGTCGTCTAGCCTTCACAATTTGGCCCTTGTCAAATTTTTCCTGCTTCTAACACATCAACTTTAAGGACAAAATGTTCACTTGCTCCCTAATATATCCCCACCCACTAACAGGTGCCGTGATGAAGAGATAATCAGTGTTATTCACTTCACCTGTCCGTGGTCAATATTATGCCTGATCGGTGCATATGTGTTCAAATATACTGTGTGAGATATGTATTACATATGAAAATGGCAATGTTCACGGACACTGCAGTTTATAAAATGTCTCTCACGTCTTTGAGGTACATTTATATCTGGAGTGCCATCCATCTGGTAGTGAGTAGTGCAATTCAAACCCCAATACACACAGACAGAAGAAATATTGTGACTGACAGAGAGATAAATAGAGATAAAAGATTAAAACTAACAGAAAACGAACACACATCCAGCAGTATGCAGTATACTGTCAAACTATTGTTCATCTCGTCTCTTGATCCTATCAGCCAGTCACGCCAAATGTGAGAAAATGGCCAGTTTCACATGAGGTTTCATGGATAGAGAGAAACTTTGTGTGTATAGAAAGATATCGGATGCATTTGGAACAGCATTCCATCACACTATTCATACTATTTTTCCAGCATGCAGTATATATATATTTTCTCTATACAATAGGCACTGTCCAGTATGCAGTTCTCTTACATTCTAAACACAACCAAGTTCTTAATAAGAATATGATAGATGCTCAATGAATTTGATCTGCCGGGTTTAAATCATAACAGACACAAGAGCTCATTTACTTCTAATGCTTTTAGGATGTTTAAAAAGCCAGATATTGTCCATTATGACGTCCATTCCTTTTTTTTTTGTCAGACCGTTTCTCATGACTGTAGATATATGAGTGAATCACTGGTATTAGCCAGACAAAACACTGACCTAGTTAGTGTGTGGATGTGAGCAGGATGGATGCTTTTTTTTTTTAAGAGATTCATTCATTCAGCTTATTAGCCATTTTCAGGGTCTTTAACAGCATTTTAGATAATATAATAATATTATTAATGTTATATTTTAAAATGTATTGGTACTAGTTGGTGAGTACAGTAAAGATGATAAAGAAATTGAGACACGTCCCTTAAAAGTCTATAATTAAAGTGTGTCTTTATTTTATTATAAGATGATTTTCTAAGCAATCAGACTAATGATTTTTTAAGTGTCATATGATAAAATGAATATTCTATCTATCTATCTATCTATCTATCTATCTATCTATCTATCTATTGTACTTCATCTTCTTGTCAGTAAGCAACAACCATTCAAAACACCCTAGCAACTGGATAGCAAACCACTCTGAACACCCCAGCAACTGCATAGCAACCCTACCATCCACCCAGAACATCCTAGCAACCAAATAGAAACCATAGCAACCACAAAACAACCACTCCAAAAACACTAGCAACCGCATAGCAACCCTAGCATCCAACCAGAACATCTTAGCAACCAAATAGATACCATAGCAACCACTCAGAACACCCTAGCAACCATTTAAGACACCCTAGCAACTGCATGGCAAACCTAGCATCCACACATTAACCCTAGCAACCACTCAGAACACCATAGCAAATGCATAGCAACAATATAGAAAAACTAGCAACCATTCAAAACACACTAGCGCATATCCTAGCATCCACCCAGAACATCCTAGCAACCACATAGCAACCACTCAGAACACGATAGCAACCACCCAGAACACCCTAAAAACTGTATAGCAAGCCTAGCATCCACCCTGAACATCCTAGCAAACTCATAGCAACCTTAGCAACCACTCTGAAAAAACTAGCAACCACATCCACCATTAAGAATACCATAGAAACTGTATTGCAACACTAGCAACCACTCTAAACACCCTAGCAACCGCATAGCAACCCTAGCATCCACCCAGGACATCTTAGCAACCAAACAGAAACCATAGCAACCACAAAGCAACCACTCAGAACACCCTAGCAACCACATAGCAACAATATTGAAAACCTAGCAACCACTCTGAAAAAAAACTAGCAATCACAAAACCACATCAACTATTAAGTACACAAAAGAAACTGTACTGCAACCCTAGCAACCACGCATAGCAATCATTAAAAACACCCTAGCAACTGGATAACAATCCATTTTGGATCCACTGGAGGTTGGTGAGTAGTCATCCCCATTGTAGAAATTACAGTAGTTTAATTTCCTGTTTAAAGATGAGAAGGAAATAGATGGAGTCATGGTGCTGTATATGCAGGTTGTCCTTGCTACTGGATCAACTCTCAGGAGTATTTCAGGAAACAATGAACACATTTAGTCTCTGCTGTCTGAAGTGACAGACATTTGACAGCCTTCTAAATGTGTGTCACTCAAAACACTTAAAGTGGAGGAGGATGTGTGGTGACATTAGTCGAGCGCTCAGAACACAAGACTGAATTCTGTACTGCTCAGGTGTGTGACGTGCTTCTGTTTTCCTGAATGAGATCGAACAGCCTTAGGTAAGCCCTTCAAAGTATACTTCAAAGATTATAAATCCTTCATTAGTCCGGTAAAAAGATTTGGTTTGGAAATTATGCATTAATATTGTCAAGCTTTGTGTTTTACATCTCATTGACCATTTTCAATTCACAAAGTTGCAGGGTTCAATGCATGCCATTTTGCTCAAATGACAGGTCTATCATTATCTTTAGGCAAGAAGCTCACCTCCTTCCATCAATAAGTGGGACATTTGAAGAGTGGGCTCTCAACGGACTAGAGTGAATCAAGAGCAGCCAGTGCTCAATATAGAATATAGATTCATGTTAAATGAGGTACAGACCGTACAGTATATGCGCCTGCACACCCCATCAGAGCTACAGCACATCTGTCCAATACTGGCTGACTGATGAATATTATAACAGCTCTTTATTATTGCCAAAAGTATTGGGACACCCCTCCAAATGATTGAATTTAGGTGTTCCAATCACTTCCGTGGCCACAGGTCAAGCGTGGTACCGTGATAGGTTGCCACCTGTGCAATAAGTCCATTCGTGCAATTTCCTTACTACTAAATATTCCACTGTCAACTGTTAGTGGTATTATAACAAAGTGGAAGCACTTGATAACAACAGCAACTCAGCCACAAAGTCGTAGGCCACGTAAAATCACAGAGCGGGGTCAAAGCATGCTGAGGCGCACAGGGCACAGAAGTGGCCAACTTTCTGTAGAGTCAATAGCTACAGGACAGGCCTTCAGATTAGCTGGTTGGGTTTTGGCCCCTTAGTTCCAGTGCAAGGAACTCTTAATACCTCAGCATAAAACATTTTGCACAATTTCATGCTCCCAATTTTGTGGGAACAGTTTGGGGTTGGCCCCTTCCTGTTCCAACATCACTGCACACCAGTGCACAAAGCAAGGTCCATAAAGACATGGATGAGCAATTTTGGTGTGGAGGAACTTGACTGCACTGCACAGAGTCCTAGCCTCAACTCAATAGAAACCCTTTGGGATGAATCGTCCAACATCAGTGCCTGACCTCACAAATGCACTTCAAGAGGAATGGTCAGAAATTCCCATAAACAGACTTCTATACCTTGTGGAAAGCCTTCCCAGAAGAGTTGAAGCTGTTATAGATGCAAAGGGTGGGCCAACTCCATAATAAACCCTACGGATTAAGAATGGGATGTCATTAAAGTTCATGTGCATGTAAAGGCAGGCGTCCCTAATGTTATAATATGTTATAAATTTTATATTTTATATATTTGGACAAAGTTGGCAGTTTCCAGTCTAAAAAGAGATACTAAATAGCATTAATATCTAATATTAATAGCATTAGCGTCTTACTGATTAATAGCATCTAACATAAATGATTATAAATGTGTGTAAATTATGCGCACACACACGCGCACGCGCACACGCACACGCACACACACACACATGTATTTACAAACATCTATGTTAGATGCAATTAATCTCGATTAATCAATTTGACAGCATGATTAATATTTAATCATTTATATTTTGAAAAAACTAAAATTAAGCCACATCCACAAATTTCCTATTGACTTGCTATAATGTTTGTACTGTTTGATATTTTTGGGATAACTTCTGTATGATAAACAATTGTTGTACAGTGTTGAGCTGACACCATTTAGGTTAATATTTACCAATTAGTCCAGTGTAAAAACTGGGTCCTGAAGCAAAACCAGCCTAGGCCCACGATTGTGAAACAGAGACAGCGAGGCTATAATCAGACCCAAGTGACCAAGAAAAGACTTGTTTTTTTCCATAAAACAAAAGGACAGTGTCATGGCCGGAGATAATGTCCTATATTGGCTGGTCTAGTGACTCACTGGCTCCAGTAAGCTCATTTCTGTCTGCAATTGGCCATTTCAACCACTCTATGGCACCAGACGAAGTCAAAGGGGGTGACATTCTGTCCCAGATTTTATGGTTATGATGCAGGTTTATGAGGACCACACAACAGTAATGTGTAATGTTGAACTCTGTTTAGGTAGCAGAAGACAGCTAAAATGTCTTGATTCAGTCAGTCTGCTCTGCATCCAAACTATTATGAGAGAACAAGAACTGCATTTCAGTGGATTCTGCATATAGGACATTTAGAGCAGAGGTGTAGTAATCAGCTCTTTCCTGTAATTAGACAGAACACAAGTGGATGAGAGCGGACATAATGTGTCCCGTTCTGTTCTGTTTGGCACTCTTGGGCCTTGCCCTCCAGACATGTCTAATAGGAAGAGAGTTTAATTAAAAGAGAGAAAGAATGAATTTGGATGTCTCCAAGATGAATGAGCTGCGGAGGGCGGTTCGAATATTTAGTAGTGATGAGGGTGGCAGCGATTGAAAGCGTTCTGCTTTTGACTTTTCTCATAGAAAATGTTGGAATGTGCAGGTTTTTGTCTTGTCAAAGGAAGAAAAATGCCTGTAAAATAAATACCCACCTTCTTCGTAAGTTGAATACGGAAGGCGGTCCACCGGAAGCTAGATATTTTAGTTTATAAAAAGTGTTAAATATGAATATTTTTCTTACACAAACCCATCGATTCACTTTATAAGCCCTTTATTAACCTTCTCGAGCCGTGTGGATTACTTTTATAATGGATGGATGCACTTTTTTTTCGGCTTCAAATTTTCGGCTGTCATTCACTGACTTTATAAAGCTTAGAAGAGCCCGGACATTTTTTATTAGAACTCCGATTGTATTCGTCTGAAAGAAGAATGTCATATACACCTAGAATGGGTTGAGGGTCAGTAAATCATAGGGTCATTTTCATTTTTGGGTGAACTATCCCTTTAATTGTTCACTTATTAAAAGCTGGGAATGTGTAGTATCAATTATGTCAACTGCTTCTGCATTCAGAGTCTTGCGTTTGGTGACAAAACACATAAGCCAGAATGAAGATGAGGGAGCTGAAAGAAAATAGGAGCTCAATTAGAGCTATAGCACACACATTGGGCCAGATCAACAGCTTGGATGTTCTGAAAAAAAAAGAAACCACCGGTGACTTCAGCAACCGACATCAAGCAGGTCAGCCGAGAAAAACAACAGCAGTTGATGAGAGACAAATCTGAAAAAGAAGCCTAAAATAAGTGTCAGTGAAAATCACAGACAACCTCCAGAAAGCACACAATCTACTGTTCGCAGGAGACTCCGACAGCAGAATTACAGAGGCTACGCAGCAAGTTGCAAACCTCTGATTAGTACCAAACATAGAAAGGCCAAAAAAAAGCACAGAGATGGGCCTGTAGAGCTCTAGAACAGTGTTTTATGGACAGATAAGAATGACACACATTTATCAAAGATATGGGAAAGCAAGAGTGTGGAGAAAAAAGGAACTGCGAATGATCTAAAGCATACGAGCATTGCCTCTGGAACAGGCTCGCTCATCTTTATTGATGCCTTAATGTATGATGGTGGCAGCAGAATGAATTCAGAAGTGTACAGAACCATCTTGGCTACCACTGTTTAAGAAAATGCCACCAGACTCATTAGGAAGCTCTTCATTTTGCAACAGGACAATGACCCAAAACACACTGCCAACTCAATAAGGAGTTTACCAGGGGAAAGAAATGGAAGGTCTTATTGGCCAAGCCAATCTCCAGATTTGAATCCCACTGAACACGCATTTCACCAGCTGAAGAGAGAGACTGAAACCAAAACAAGCAAATGGTTGCATTAAAGGCTTGGAAAAGCCTTTCAAAAAATTTAACCAAGAGTCTGGTGATGTCTATGGGTCGCAGACTCACTGCTGTGACTGCATGCAAGGGATTTGCATCTAAAATATTAGCTTTGTACATTTGCTTTAAGTTGAATTGCTGCAATACTCTAAAAGTGCTTTTCTTCATAGTGGTAATAAGTAATAAAATGAGACATTCTGTACTTTTGGCTCATATTCCTGTTTTAATCATATTTACAGATTTCTTGACACCACAGCAAACAGAGCATATTTGCCTTTAAAGGGACAGTTCACCCTATAATTCTATCATTAATTACTCGCCCTCATGTTGTTCCAAAGACAACATGAGGGCAACATGAGTTTCGTTCATCTTCAGAACACAAACGAAGATCTCTGATCAAATCTGAGAGCTTTCTGTCCCTCCGTTGACAGCTACGCAACTACCAGTTTAAAGCTTCAAAGAGTTTATAAAGAGATCGTAAAACCATCCATATGAATTGAGCAGTTTGGTCAAACATTTCTGAAGAGACACGACCGCTTTATATGATGAACAGATTGAATTTAGGCTTTCATTTAAATATAACCATTCATCAACACAACTTAGTTGTGGTAAATAATCAGTTTTGGTAAACGGAAGCTCAAGCACGTTCGCTTGCCGTGCAAGAACCAATGAGATTCATTCTCATGTTGCGCAGCACATTTGAGCTTCAGCAAGAACCAATGAGGATCATTCTTGTGTAACGCAGCACATTTGAGCTTGAGCAAGAACCAATGAGATTCATTCTCATGTTGCGCAGCACATTTGAGCTTGAGCAAGAACCAATGAGGTTCATTCTTGTGTAACGCAGCACGTTCAAGCTTCAGCAAGAACCAATGAGGTTCATTCTTGTGTAACGCAGCACGTTTGAGCTTCAGCAAGAACCAATGAGGTTCATTCTCATGTTGCGCCTTTGTTTGAGCTTCAGCAAGAACCAATGAGGTTCATTCTCATGTTACGCAGCACGTTCAAGCTTCAGCAAGAACCAATGAGGTTCATTCTCGTGTTGCGCAGCACGTTTGAGCTTCTGCAAGAACCAATGAGGTTCATTCTCGTATAACGCAGCACGTTTGAGCTTCTGCAAGAACCAATGAGGTTCATTCTCGTGTTGCGCAGCACGTTTGACGAACTCTTTATGAACCAGCAAATTGGTAGTTGTTTAGCTGTCTATGGAGGAACAGAATCCCTCAGATTTCATTTGTGTTCAGAAGATAAACAAAAGTCTTACGGGTTTGGAACGACATGAGGGTGCACAAATAATTTTTAGGTGAACTAACCCTTTAATGTCTCAATACTCACGGAGGGCACTGTATATAATAAATCACCAAATACTTCTAGGGGCTTACATATAATAAATATATAAATAAAATAATAATTGCACCATTAAATTTCACAAAACAGACTTTCAATGAAGAAGGGATTATGAGTTAATGAACAGTCTGCCTGGAGTATTCCTCACTCGATACCTGCCAGACTCATTAACATCCCTGGTCTCATTTAATAAATGTGTTAAAATAGGCTTAAGTAGATTAGATTTTATTATAGATTTCGTCTGCCGGTCCGTATATTAATGCCCCTGCAGGTCAGCCTGCCCACTCGATACGGTCTTCTGCGACGGTAATAGCTGGTAAAATATTCTCAAGCCAAATCAATCCAAAGTGTAGCGACAACACAAGACGACTTCACTGACATCAATACAACAGCAAGCAGACATAACCGCATCACTTTGATCAGAGCATTTGTGTGGCCTCATTCTGCCATGGATCCTGACAACCTGGAGGCAGAGGCAAGAAAGGACATGCCATGATTAGGTGTGCATCTGAGGCTAACCACACACACACACACACACCTCTCGCCGGTTTCTAACAAACATGACAGCTTGACATTGCACCTGGGTTCGATTCATCTGGATTGGGTCCCAGACAAGTGTGAAGAAGAGAGACAGCACGGGAACTGAGACAAAGAGAGTTTGCAGCCCTCCTAGTAACCTTGTAGAAACATTGCAGCTTTTGCACATTTTGAGTAATGTTCAGCTGCTGCATGTACAGTATAGGGATGATTTTCAATAAATGCACACTCTGGCCGCACACATTCACACTCTCATCCTCGGAGGTACTTCAGACTGTTTGATGAGATTCAGTTGCCATGGAGACAGCGGAAAGTGATTGATTGGCCAGCACCTGAAAAGTGCTCACCGAAACTTCTAGATCAACCAGTTATTTTTAAAGGCCTTGTGGGAAATCTCAGCATGAAGGACGTGAATCAAGAGAAAGTTTGCTACATGTATGCTGAAGGTCACTGCAAAAATACTGGCACAATTAAAGACGGCTCTCCCATTTGCGTCGCACATTAGAAGAAGTTTGCGCTGGCACGGTTTTGAGACCAGATATATGACCATGACTTTTTAAAATTGAGATTTGTACATCATCTGAAGGATAAATAAATAAGATTCCATTGGTGCATTTGTTAGGATAGGACAGTATTTGGCCGAGATACAACTATTTGAAAATCGGGAATCTGAGGGTGCAAAAAAATCTAAATATTAAAAAAATAATAATAATAAATCGCCTATAAAGTTGTCCTTAGCAGTGCATATTACTACTAATAATTCATTTTTTATATATTTACAGTAGGACATTTACAAAATATCTTCATGGAACATGATCTTTACTTAATATCCTAATAATTTTTAGCATAATTTTGACCCATACAATGTATTGTTGGCTATTGCCAAAAATATACCGGTGCGACTTATGACTGGTTTTGTGCTCCAGGGTCACGTATCTATCCTTCAGCTGCTTCTGTGGTTAAAAAACAGTGTGAAAATCATGAGAAATCAGAGATCAAATTAATATTTCTCCTTGGAGATGCAGCAAGGACAGTCTTAAAAGCATTTCACATTTAATCCCACCCCTTTTCCATCACATTATTCATTTATCAGAGAAGAATGCCGTTTTATTTCTATAGATCAACTTATAAGCATGACGTCAGCAATGTCAAGGTCACTGGTTTGATTCCAAAACATACAGTGCATTCAGGCTGCACATTTCATCAGTAAGTTGCTGTATAGTCTGGCAAATATAGAAATGTTGAGGTCAAATGTCTTTTTTGAGCAATCTGAGTTTTCACTTCTCTGCTAGTTCATTGTTCACTCCCTCATACGCAGGCATGAACAGATCCTCTCGGGACTAGACATGACTCTATATCACACTGGGTCGCTGACAGGGCCGGAGACTGGACAGAAAGGCAAAGTCTGAGAAACATGGCCACAAATGCTTATCTGTAGACTAAGACAATGATGAAGTGAGAAGCGAAAACGAAGCAATTTGTAACCATTTCACTGACAACATGTGCTGCGTCAGGACCACGTGAACTGAATATGAAGTGCAACACTGAGAAGAAACTCCCCTCAGGTGGGCAATTTCTGAATTTTGCCCTCTAGGGCCATAATTTAAGATTCAATGAAAATGTATTTTAAAAAGTATTTTTTGGATGCAAACAAACAAAGTTTCAGTATTAAGTTGGTCTACTACCATAAATAAAGATTTTACAAATAAAGCTATTTTAAGCTCTGTTTACAAATAACTACAACTATATTAGTTTAGCAAATGTTTGTTAACTATTGAGTGCACTCATGGATTCAAATATTGGATGAACTGCGATTTAAACAGAGTATAACATCGCCCTCCAGTGGATGTTTGAACAATTGGTAATTTATTTATTTTTTGGCAATTTATCACTCATCTAAATAGCATCTGTCAAACTACCAAACCAATCCAAATCACTATTTCCTTCCTTTAAGTCTGGAAACATTACAAATCGTAATGTAAAGTCTCTTAAGCTCACCAAAGGCTGCATTTATTTAATCAAAAGTACATTACGTAATATTATGTTTTCTATTTTTATGTTTCCTATTTTTTAATACATTTAAAAATGTTATTTATTCCTGTGACGGCAAATCTGAATTTTCAGCATCATTACTCCAGTCATTCTAATATGCTGATTTGCTACTCATTTATTTGAGGAAGTTCAAAACACGTTGTGCTGCTTAAAGGGGTACTTCAGCACTGGGAAGATGAATCTGTATTTAAACTGGGTCATTAATGTAGTAGAAATATGAAATTATTTTTGAATTTGGTGCCTTCTAGACTGAGAAAACACAGAAAATGTATTTCTGTCTCATGGGGATGAAAGACAAAAATTCCCTGAATGCTCTTCGCTGCCCAGGCACGGCTTACTGGTTTACTTGCCCACCGCGTTCATTTTCTTAAAATCAGTTCATTTAGAGACGCTACAATTAAAAACTGAGCCTGGCACAAACGCAGCAGGATCGGATTACATTCATCACATGAGCTGAGGTAAGCGCCGGATTCGTAAAAATAAAATACATCATTCTCTCGTCTCAGGGTCATATGAGGGGGAAAGTACGAATTCAAATATACTCCTGGGTTTCTACTGATACGAAGCTTAATGCTAATCGCTGAAGTAACACTTTAATATTTGTGTGGAAACTGAGATTTTTCAGGATTCTTTGATGAAAAGAAAGTTCAATGAACAGCATTTAATAAATGAAAATCTTTTGTACCGGTAATGTTATTATATTCTTTGCTGTCCATTTTAAACAATTCAATGCATCCTTGATGAATAAAAGTATTTTATTTTTCTATTTTTGAATGGTATAATTATGATGCATTAAGAGAAAATTATTTTTTTTTAATTTGAAGATCAAGGTAGATTAAATTGTATATAATTTGTATTCTGGCAAACATGTTAGAATGTTCTGTTGCTTCCAAAGGGCATAACTAAATGGAAAACAATTTTTTATTTAAACAAAAGAAGAAACATTTCTTCATCCTGTTTAATACTTTTCACCCCCCAGCTCTTAATGTACTGCATTTCCTTAAACACAACTGAGCCAGCTAATCCGTGTATAAATAGGGCTTTGTAAGTAACAGATGAGCTGGTTCAGGTGTGTTTATTCTGGGTTGGAGCTGAACTCTGACAGTGGCCCTCCAGGATAGAGTTTGGAGACCCCTGTTCTAAAGAATCAGAGAACATTTGAACCTTTTTTGTTAATAGATGTGTTTGAGTCCCTCAATCGTCCTCAGTGTGAAAAGATGGATCTCAAAATCATACAGTCACTGCTGGAAGTGGTTCAAATGAGCAAAAGATGCTGGAAAACTGATGAATTTTCAGGGCCTGGAGCATTTAACTCCTGGTCAGTTTAACTGCTAAGGACAAACAAGGGACTCATGAAAACCATCAGAAAACACAAACAGTCGTGGATCATCCAGGTAATGACGCTGTATTAAAAATCAATGGTTCATAAACTTTTGAATGGGGTCATTTTTATAAATTCAGCTTTGTTTTGTCTTGAGGACATCTTTTATGTAAAATATCTTATTCAGGACAGTACTAAATAAAAAATAACTCTTATTGTGTTAAAATGATCCACATTTTCGGCAAGATTCGGCAACTTTCAAGCAGCACTATATGTATATAAAACACTCTTAAACCTCATTTCATCTTAACCTTTTTAATATAAAGCTTTTGCTTTTATACAAACATCAAAAGACATAAGGCTTTCTTTTTTTCTTTTTACATAAATTACATTTCAAATACATAGCAATACTGTGATTATATTGTCAGATTTTACACTATTGTTAATTAAAAAAAGATCTGCTACTGAAAATAAAAGGTTTAAGTCCATTAAGATGAGTTTTAATCTGCTTTTCTTTACTGAAAGAATATTTGCAAATATTAAATCTGCAATAAAAGGTGGGTAGTAAATGTGAAGTTTAATAACTTTTCATAAAAGCCTCTACTTATGAGAAGGTCTCAATTTAATCCTATCTGTACAAGAACAAAGGAGCACACTAAAGACAGAGAAGAGATCATACACAACCCTGATGTCAGTAAGATCTTTTTACATGGCTGAACCCGCATATCCTGACTATGGCAGACAGTCAATTATGGATTTGATCGTTTTTGGTAGGATTTGTAAAGACAATGACCAAAAATAATCCAGCATCGTCTTCTGAGAAGGCCGACGTTGTGCGGTAAACAACTGTCTGAATTTTCCTAACTAAAAATTAAAAACATTTTATATCCTCAAAGCCGATTAGTTAATGCTGCAGACTACAAAACACAGAGGTTGCAGGTCAGATCTCAAGCAGTTCAGGAACCGCTGAGTTAGTGTGAACACATTCCTGCGGTCATTTAAACTTGAGAATCCAATAAGCAACCATTACCCTATGAACCTCAAATCATCTTCAGATGAACCTATGCTGATAATGTGCGTACACAGGTGTCACATCTTGCCTGCGGTAATTACATTGCAAAATGTTTCAGATCCACATCAACGTAAACATATAACTGCCTTCACACTTTCACTTCACATTTAATGACATTGAGCGCCAGGCAGAGAGAATGCAAGATAGAGAGATCGTGTGCAAGAGCTTTTCGTGCCTTTGTGCCATTGTTGGTCTATGGGAAGACATCTCAAAGGTGCCCACGGGTCTGTCAGCCCAGCTGCACGTCCATGTCGACGGGACACAGCACGTATCTGGGGTCAAGTTTAGGCCTGAAGTCACCAAAGTGTCTGGAAGCCTCGGTCCCGAAAACATCAAGCACTTTTCTGTTCATCAGAGCAAACCTGGACAAAGAAATCAATAACTATATGTGTTCAAGAATTCATATGCATAATGAGACTTATTAATCAATTCGATTTGCCATGAATACCCACCTGCCCTTTGTCAACCGCAGTAGAAACTTCCAGTATGATGGTCTCAGATTTTGCACTTCCATAACCGCCTGCTCAGATTAAACAAAATTATTTAAAAATAAACATCACATGAACTATGGACATGTTTCCAGTAGGTTTTTGAAACTGTCTTGAATTTATTGCGTTGTAACTTAAAGCCTGACAAAGCAAATTTTGTCTTTCTTTAATTGAAAGCGCACTTGGCGTGATTCTCATTCAGATCACAACTGAGTCATCAATAGGTCACACGGGCACAAACGGCTTCTGCATTTTAATGTAGTTCGTATTTTCCCTTGGTGTAAAACTGTCCTTGGGTATCCAGAAGGTGCTTTAGGTAGATTTTAAAAAACAGTTTGAACTCACCGCTTGAAAACAGATGGCGGTGGAGATGGCATAGATTACTGTATCAGCCTCTGGGAAGTACGGAAATCTGCCTGCCTCGATCCCTTTGAAATACAACGTCTAAAAAGACAGTGATTAGATTATTAACGGTGAACACACACACAAACACATACTGAATATGTACATATTTTATTATATTATAAATAGTATATAAACTTTGAAATCCCAAAATATCTATTGAACCCTTTATATGAACTGTAAACATTTTTTTGTGTTTTTTCATGGTGGTTTATGAATCAATCATATTTAAGATATAAGGCTTTTATGGTTATTTATCGACAATACATATTAATAGTATATACACCGCTTCCATGAAAGGGTGTATGGTCTGCAACAATGCTTAGGTAGGTGGTACGTGTCAAAGTAAGAGCCACATGGATGGCAGGATCCAAGGTTTCCCAGCAGAATATTGCCCGAATCATCAAACTGCCTCCGCCGGCTTGCCTTTTTCCCATAGTGCATCCTGGTGCCATTTGTTCATAAGGTAAGCAATGCACACACACCCAGCCATCCATGTGACGTAAAAGAAAACGTGATTCATCCGACAAGGCTTCTTCAATTGCTCCGTGGTCCAGTTCAGCATGGGCATTGGGCACTGTGCAGCTCCATACGCAACAAACTGCGATGCACTGTGTATTCTGACACTTTTTTTATCAGAACCAGCATTAACTTCTTGAGCAGTTTGAGCTACAGTAGCTCGTCTGTTTGATCGGACCACACGGGCCAGCCTTTGCTCCCTACTGGCATCAGTGAGCCTTGGCCGCCGATGACCTTGTCACAACTGTTGCTTCCTTGGACCACTTTTGATAGATACTGACCACTGCAGACCGAGAACACTCCACAAGAGCTGCAGTTTTGGAGATGCTCTGACCCAGTCGACTAGCCATCACAATCTGGCCCTTGTCAAACTCACTCAAATCCTTATGCTTGCCCGTTTGTCCTGCTTCTAACACATCAACTTTGAGGGCAAAATGTTCACTTGCTGCCTAATATATCCCATCCACTAACAGGTGCCGTGATGAGGAGATAATCAGTGTTATTCACTTCACCTGTCATATTGTTATGCCTGATTACTAAACCAGCCATCAGACATCATTGAGGAGCCCTATTCATTTGAAACCACAAAAAAAAAAAGGTTACCTCCACTAGTTTGGAGAAAAGGTACATGGAGATTGAGGTGCTCTTGTAGAAGAACATTGAAGTCCCAGCAAGAAAACCTAAGAATAGAAAATGGAGAAAAAGTTAAGCTCAGAATCTCTAATCTGACTGTGCAAAAGGAAAGGGGTTCAAAATACAATTTACCTGCTATGAGAGCATGGAGCTCGTCGTCCAGGTTCCGCATCCATCTCAGTAAACAGCTTGTGCCCTTTCATAAAATGGAAGTGAGATGAAAAGAGAGAAATAATCACATCTGAAAAAAACATTACTGAGAAATGTCAAGGAAACTAAGCCCCCTACAAGTTGCAGAGAAACGTGCCGTCTCAGAAAAACACAGCACTCAATCTTAGTGAAGTACCTTGTATATACTGACAAAAGATCCCAGGAAAGCTCCTAGCTGGAAGTTCTCTTTGTTGTAGAGCAGCCAAAGCAGACGAGAGGGTTTGGTGAAGGCCTGTCTGAATGCTGATGGAACCTTCAAACAGCATTGAATGAGGTAACCCACGCTGAACATCCGGATGAAACCCTTTAAAAACACAAAGCAAGCATCTCAGAAGCTGCTCTCAAGAAAACATCCAGCAACTTCACAACAGCTGTCAGTGAGCAAAGGGCACTTCTATATCGACAGAGCCTTTCACCCAGATAAACGCTACACATTTATGCATTCACGGTCTCTCTCCCATTCAAACACATGTGCTCAGAACAAACAGATGAATGGTTTGAAAGACAGCAGGGTTAGGTGGACTCAGACTCTTACTTTAACACAGTAGGAGATGCAGTTGTCTTGATAGTGTTTGCAACATCTATGCCTGGGTCCATGTTTGCATCTAAAGGGGACAATACACGCACAATGAATGCAAATGCACAACATGTTATGAAGCAGGGGGACAATCGCACATGACAATAAAGCTTAGCTGACTGATGAATAAACATGAATGAATATTAACTCACAGTGGCAAATGCAAGTGAAACCATTTTTTACCCACTACTAAAAGCACTGAATGAGGTGGCACATTTTTAAAGAAATGAATACTCGTATTTATAAACCATGCATTCAATTATAAATGTCACTTCTGATCAATGTAAGATTTATATTTCAAATAAATGCTATTGAGCTGCATTCATCAAATAATCCTTTTTAAAAAAAAAATCTCAGTTTCCACAAAAATATTACAACTGTCATCACAACTGTTTTCAACTTTGATGATAGGAAATGTTTCTTTAGTAGCAAATCAGAATATTATACTGATTTCTGAAGGATCATGTGACACTGACAACTGGAGTAATGATGCTGAAAATTCAGCTTTGCTATCTCTTAAATTCTAAAAGTCTTTAAAAGAAAAATTTATAATGACAACACATTTGATAAAAGAGTAACTTAATTTTAAAAAAACTTTTTTTTAATTGTTCATACTTTGACAGTTCTAAAAATACTTTAAAAATATTTATAATTTTTTCCCATGAATTAAAGATTGTAAGTAATGTCTAATACAACAAACTGTCTTAACTAAGTTTTAATGTTTAATTATATTATATTTTTGGTGATATTGGATAGAATTACATTTTCTTTCTTGTATTCAAGTCTGAAATTATTTTTTCTAGGTATATATATCTCACACTCACATAGAGTCTAGGAGTTTGCGTGTAAATGCTCTGATGCAGCTCCCCCTGGAGGCAGGCGTGTGCTCTGGTCTCTCATCCGGTGGCTGTGCGTCTCTCTCTGAACCCTGTGCGTACGCGTGCTCAGCCAGGGAAGAGTGTGTCGGGATCTCCTCCTTTCCAACTATAAATCTGCCACAGCCAGACACATAATCTCCTTTAACAGCCTGACATGACTTTATACTCTGAACGGGGAGTTTCCTAGGGGCTTTAGGATTAACAGAAAATCCTTGGCAATTCAAGTATGTACAGGAGTAAATAAATCGATCTATAAATGTAAAAAATGAATAAATAAACTTACTTTAAGGCAGAGAAAGCAAAGCCATTCAGTCCATCTTTACATCTGAAGATAAAACCAGAAATTGGAAGGGTCAATGTTTGTAATCGAAAAACTAGGTTTTGATATGTTCTGAAGAGTGTGATTGTCTGTTTTAAAGGAAAGTTCATACACAAATGAAGTTCTTCCAAACCTGTATGAATTTCTTTCTTCTGCTGAAGACAAAAGATGATATTTTGAAGAAAAGTGGTATCCAAACAGTTAAAGGGCATCATTGACATTGACCTTTTTCCATTTGGTTACCGCTATTCTTCAAAATACCTTCTTTTACAGGTTTGGAACAACTCAAGGGTGAGTAAATGACAGAACTATCCCTTTTAATGCTGGTCCTGGAGGACCTCAGCAGGTCTTGGAGCCTCTACTAATGAGAAGATGATGTGTTAAATAAACAAGATAACCGGTGCTGGTGCCCTCCAGGACCAATAAGCTGATCGACTGACCTGAAGAAAAACATGTAGAGAGATGCAGTCAGGCAGAAGAGAAGAACCTGTGGGGGGAAAGTGGAAAACATGAGATTGACATCACAAAAAAACTTTATGATCAGGTCAGGGTTAGTTCAAAGCGATAATACTTTTGCAAGCATGCAAAGTGCTGTTGTATCAATAGCACGAAATTATCTCGCTGCATGATGTAATTGAAATACAGATACACTGCCGTTCAATAGTTTGGGGTTGGTAAGATTTTCTTTTTTATACAGTATATGTTTATACAAGGAAGAATTATGCTCACCAAGGCTGCATTTATACAGTAAAAACACTAATATTGTGAAATATTACAATATAAAATATATTAAAATAGAAAAGTTGCTTTTTTTTAATGTAATTTATTCCTGTGATGCAAAGCTGAAATTTCAGCATCATTACTCCAGTCTTCAGCGTCACATGACCCTTCAGAAATCATTCTAATATGCTGATTTGCTTCTTATAATTATCAATGTTGTGCCGCTTAATACCTTTGTGGAAGCCGTGACACATTTCTTCCGGATTCTTAGATGAATTGATTGTTTATTTTAAATAGAAATCCTTTTAACATTATAAATATCTTTACTCTTGCTTTTAATCGATTTAATGC
The DNA here is from genome assembly GCA_023029165.1 of Gobiocypris rarus. Lineage (NCBI taxonomy): Eukaryota > Metazoa > Chordata > Actinopteri > Cypriniformes > Gobionidae > Gobiocypris > Gobiocypris rarus. The sequence goes on along the minus strand of CM040922.1, from coordinate 7,855,960 downwards.
ATCCTTGTTGACTAACCCTTCATTTCTTGTAAAAAAACAAAAAAACAAAAAAACATACTAACCTCAAACTTTTCAACAGTAACGGAAACTGTAACGTACCTCTCCATGTTTCATAGGCTTGACGAGACCCCTCGTGACAGCCATCCGAAAAATCGTCTCCGTTGCCTGGAAATGACAGAGCACTCAAGATCAAAATCATCTGAGGGTTCCTTGAAACAGACCATTTTAAATCACAGCTTTCCAGAAACAGTAACATAAGTGACAGATAACAGATGCAATGTTGACTACTGCCAGGAAATGGTCATGCAAGTATGAACGAACTGTCAGTAAGACTTAACACAGTGGAACTGAAAAGAAGCGATGCCAGGATCGTCTTACCAGGTTTGCCATGTAAATTGTAAGAAGACCTCTCCTGCATAAAACAGACAAATTACATAAGATCTCTTTATATAGGAGTTCACTATTATTACAAGTTCACTGTGTGCCAATGTTGAGGCCCAGTCACCCCAATAATAATCAATAAATTGTTCTAATTATATTAGAATAGAGACGTCCACACAGAACGGAACAATATCTTTGGGAACAATATATATAAAAACAACACTGAGTAAAAAATTCAGCCTACAAAGTGCCTAAGCAATACTTTTATCATTTCTGCTTCTTTCTGCCAGTGTTTTCATCCGAAACTTCTCTACTCTTTCAGAAGTTGTGTAATAGCGCCCCCCTACCAGGAAGCTTGTCAAAGACTATGTATAGGAAAACGGTGTCCTCCGATTACTTGTGAATGGGAGAATATGCAATGCCCAATATGGCAAGTAAGCCCTGCCTTCTAAATAAAAGAGCCAATCGTTGATTAGTAAAGTCATCACATCACTTCAGCTGCCGTTAGAAGCTCCGGTTGCTATAGAAACAAGCCCTGTTCTGAAAGCCCGTACACACAAAGACGCGTTTAGCTGTAGACATAAAAATGTTGTATCGGAGTTTCATCCAGACGGATCTGACGTTTTGAGAGCCTGAATCTGCTATTTTTTTAAACCAGGTCCCAGACTGGATAAAGCTGAAAACGACACCCTTGCGTTTTCGTGTGTACTTCCAATCTGTATATTTTGTGAAATGATGATGTCATCACCCCACATGGTCAACAGTTATTTATTTATTTTTTATTTACAGAAGAATTACAGCGCCACATACTGGTCTGGCATGTATACTACATTGTTTTGAGTCGGTTTCAGTGGTTTCGTGTGTATGCAGATAATAGCGTGTTTATGGAATTTGGAAAAAAGATTGGATAGGGTGGATGTGGCCTGAGACGTGCGCTTAGGACAGAACATGTGCATTAGCTTTGGCAAAGTTGAAAAATTTATTTTTTTGCCATGAGAATTTAATGTCAGATTTCAAATACTAAATTTAATCATAAGCTAGGCAAACAGTTTTGGAGAATTTGGCGTTGTCTCATAAATTATGGTTAATTTCATCAATGCCGGAGAAAGAAGAGCTCAATTGATGTGGATGCTAATACAGTTATCATTATTGTTCTCTATATTTGTCACCGATTGTGTAAAAAGCCTTGATTTTTATTCATCAGAGAAAACATCCATTAGCAAGTTCAGTGTAATGTGGTTTCAACTTTGCATGAAATTTGTATAAAAGAAAGGCCAAAGGAAATCTGAAAACGCCAGGGCTAACCTGCTTTTCCGCTCAATTAGTATGGCGATGTATGAGGCCGGCAGTGCCGCCCCAAAACCGGCTGACCAGGAGTAGAAACGTCCCAACAGCTTCCTGAATAACAAGAAAAACAAAGGAAACAATGGAAAGGACAGTAGGTCATTTATAATCATAAACTACACAACAGAGCAAACAGAAGTGCTTTCAACCGAGGATAATATCGCTGCTGAATATTTGTCTCATTTAGAAGGGATTTAAATCACAAATTAAGTGAACTACATTCCGGTCATGCAGAATAACGGTCATAAATCCAAAAGTTTATCTCAATACATAATTTATTTGATGTGTCAATGGTCTTAACAATCCTCTTTGGACGAATACGTGCATAGACTCTGAACAGCTGATAAGGACACGGACTCAAAGGTTGCTTTACAGCTCTTGTTGCAACAACAGTACATGCGGGGCAGCAAAAGTTTCCCAGAATTGCTTGTTAGCAGAATTGTGTTAAGATTACCGGAGAATGCAGAAAAACGCAATGTAGAGGCCTCCATTTGCAGTCAGGAAAGATGTGGATTGCAGGATCTCGGGAAGCAGCCTTTTCTTGTAATAGTCCTTTTTCCTCCTTCTTAAGATGGCTGCAATCTGGAACACAGAAAAAAAAATGTATAATGCATGTTAAGGAAATTTCCTGTTATTCAAAGAATTCAAATTACTGACTTTACTCGGCTTTTAATTGACTTTTTTTATTTTATGGAATATTGCAGTATTTATTATAAATTATTTGTGATTTATGGGATCAAAAATAAATGAGCTTATGTGGCACAATAGACTACAGTTTCAATATGACATTGGCTGTACTTTTTGCGGTGGCATCACACAAACACATTGGTTTCTGTAGATGCTGACACTGGTTTTTCACCCAAATACCACTGACCTACTGTCTAATGATAGACTGCGCCATAGTTTTTGCGAAACTGAATCGAATTCCAGCACTGCAACCCTAAAGTTCAGGTGTTGCTCCACTGTGAACTGTAGTTTCGCAAACAGCTCAGCCACTCAATTAAATTACAGTTACTTATGAAAATGTTATTGCATCTGAATACTGAAAGCTAGGATGTGTTGAATAATATGAATTTGTTGCTTTGCCTGTTTTTGATGTGCATGATGCCTTCTGCCATTCAAAAGCCGTTTAGTAAAGCGATGCTACTCTAATGCTTTTGATTGGTTGGTCCGATGCTTTAGTCGCTGAAAGCTTTAGAGCAGGGGTTTTCTAAGGGGTCCCCAGAAAATGTCAGAGGATAAAAAGACAAATAAAAAATGGATAAAGTCTACAAAACATTCTAACAGTTTCATTTCTAAATGTTTCTCTCCTTTCTCGCAGTAAATATACTTTCCAGAATTGTATGTTTGCTTTGTATCTTTCTAGTGAGTTTTTCTCACTATAGTCCCCTTTAACTTGTAAAGCAGTATTCTTAACACAGTATGTGAGCTGCTTACATACATTTATTGTGAAAGTTGCTTATACAAATAATTTTTAAATGAAAATGTTCTTCCTCAGGTTTATACATCCAAATTCAAGTATAGCTCATTTATGTTTGGAAACAATTTTATATTTATAATGGCACACTTACTATTTCTCTAACAGTTAAATGTTTTTTCCTACATAAAATATATAGATGGATTTTAGGAAGGGGGTCCCTCATAAAACGTTCATCATATTCGGGGGTGCTTGGCATCATAAGGTTTGAAAAACCCTGCTTTAGGCTACAACCTGTCTGAGAGTTGCCATCATGGCAAATTATAAAAAGGTGTTTCAGTGCTGGAAATTAGAAAAGTAATCAAAAAGTAATAAAATGTAATCAGTTATATTACTTTAATAAAGTAATTGAAATGGTTACACTACTTATTACATTTTAAATAGGGTAATTTGTAATCTGAAACCTATTACATTTCTGAAGTAACCTTCCCTACACTGATTATTAGGGCCAGAGCAACAATGGTTGCTAATTACCAGTTTTTTTTATGAGAGACAAATCGTGAACAGATCGTTCAAACCCGATTTCCCAAGAGATAATGTTCCCACTGCTTCTCCTGTGAGGGTTAGGATTACAAATAAGATTAGATGTGGATTTTAGAGATAGGGAACAATACGTAGCAGCCTCCCCACTGAATGAGCCAATCAGAAGTCAGGAAGTAAGAAATTCGCTAGAACTATTCAACCGATTCACTGAAAAGATCCAAAACTCCAATAACGATTCGTTCACGAATCTGACATAACTATTGTTAAATTTTAATGTAAACCAGTGAAAATTACGGGCAAATAAAACATCTCAACCTAAACCTTGCTATGGTAAACGGTAATAGTTCATGTTAAATCTGCAGTTTAATGAGAATGATTGCGCAAATTTATAACTTTAATTCACAGCATAATTTAAAGCACACAGTGATGCGAAAAACAATAGCGAAAGTGCCTAATTTTTGCACAAAGTTCCGCAAAGGAGCATTTGACAGTTTGATCAGTATCAATCGTTCTCTCTCTCTCTCTCAGCTCACCTGAGCATGTCATCGGTCTGACGACATTTCCGGGACACTTTAAAAGCTAGTCAATGTAAAACATGACGGCTTGAGACACACTTTTGTGTTTTTATTTCTAAACACCTTTTTAGCAACTGTTATGGACCGTCGCATCGTCCTGCAGGACTCTGATGTAAGTTAGCTGCCAGGCTAACTGCGCCCTTGCCAGGGTGAATTAACCATTAGACCCGCTTAGTTCCACTCACCAGATACAGAGGAGCGTATATCTTGAATGAGACCTCCAGAGCACCGGCTGTCACCTGGAGGGTGGAGGTCGTACACGAGGAACTCCATGTGTGTCCTATCTCATAGCAGCTATGCGGTATGGACTTGCTGAGAGCAGCCATGTTTTGCACCGCACTTCAGAATCGGGAGCGCGCGTGCACTGTTTCTTGCAAGAGCGCGGGCACACGGGAAGGGCAGAAAATGGGAAATGAATGACCAGATAACGTAACTGACTACCACGGTTATTGTTTGTTGCTACACACACACAAAAATATGCATTTATGTATAATTATGTTTATAAATACACACTCATTCACGTAAATATTTAAGAAATATTTGCATGTATACATATTTATATAATTTTATATATTATAACAATGTGCTGTCAAATCGAAAAATAACAAGCTAAATAAAAGTATTTACATAATATGTGTACTGTATAATTATCATGTATAAAAACACACTCATTGATGTATATTATATATATATATATATACATGCAAATATTTTTAAATATATACATGAATGTGTATTCATACATTATACACAAACTTTTTTGCATTCCATTAATCGACAGCATAAATTGTTAGTTATATAATCATTTTAATGATATTAATAATTTTATTGTAGCCAACTAGAAGTGCTGTAATAAGACAATCTAGCACATAATTGCAAAAAGATTCTGAAAGTTTCTTACATCGTTATTTTCATTCTAACTAAAGCAAAACCTTCAACTGTACTCTTCTTTTTTTTAGCTGGAGGGTTTGAGGTGATGTTTAATCATTTTAGAATGATAATGGCTTTGAAATGACCTTTTATGCATTGTGGCAATCTTCTGAAATTCATCTTGATTAATAATGACATAATATTGGCACCCCTACAACAGTTAGCGAACACACTTATATCTATAAATTATATTGATGTATCTGTTATTTAAAATTAAATGAAACAAATTACATTTATTGCTATAATGAGGGAGCACAAAATATTACGCTAATATCATATAATAATTAGAAAATACGTCAATAAATCAGTAACAAATAAATTTAGAACTCCACGAACCACTCGCACTAATGTTTTTTTCCCTTTCAAATTATCAGTAGATAATGGCACTGCATTGTGCCAAGAACAACGGCAGAGAGCGATGCATGGTGCAAAGTGTACATCCACAGTGATTAGTAATATTACGAAAATCACTGTATTTAAAACAAATTGTCAACACTTAATAGCTCTCTGATACTTTATATTTTTGGGGAAAGGGGTTGAATTAACAGCACAATAATAATCCAATCGGCACAAAAATAATGCTGCAAGGACTCCCATCACTATATAGAGTCATGGCATTAATGTAACTTGATGAATATAATAGCAGTCATTTTCAAGAATATCGAAACGCTGCAATTACACTGCATTTTGCTATACACCAGGAATTATTTAAAAGAAATGACAAGGATGCTGACAGCTCAAGTGCCTTTATTGGGACCAGGAAAAACAGCTCAGCCACTCAATTTTTAATGTGGATGGCTTTTCCTAAAAAAAAAAAAAGAAAATACAAAAAGAATGGGGCTAGATATTAAATACACAACACTTGAAAAGCTAAGACAGTGACGGAGACACACAGGCTAGTGACATCAGTCATCCTCATCCCAGTCCTTCTTTCCTTGTGGAGCTTTGGGTCCACCGGCCGGCTTGGCCATTATAATCTGTGGAGGAGAAGCAGATATAATCAGACACTTAAAGACAAATAGAGTTAAAGACAGTGCAAAATCCTGCCAGGAAAAAGTGCTTTTAGTGCATGCGGCATGCAAGTAAACCGCACAAAACCCCCAGACGACAAGTTAGTGATGCTTGTGAAGAGCAAAACTAGATAGTTATGAAACAACTCTTGCACTCAGTCCGATCATTATCTCATATTCAAGTTGAAATTATCCAATTAAAAAGTTCTAGGAACTGAAAACCATCTGGATTTGTGTTAATGTAAACTCAAATAATTTAAACAGCTAACCGATGCTTCTCAGAATACACTTTCATCAACAAATTCAGGGTAAATTTCCACACAGTGTTCATGCAACCCGGTTCACTCCAGTGGTTAAGCACTCCAAACAGTGGCTTTCGTTTGTGCACCTTTGCTATCATTTTGGATTTCTTATCAATGATGTGTATCAAATTTGTCTGGTTCGTCGTCCCAACCGTCCTTGTCCCAGTGTCCTTGCTGTTTGGGGGCTCTGGGTCCCCCCGCTGCCTTTGCCATAATGATCTGGCATACACACATCACATTATAATCCAATAGAATAAAAAAACAGGCTAACAAAGCACCTGAATTGATGAATATGGATGGAATAAGAAATTGAATGATACGCAAATAGTTGTGAAGTGAAGCACTGACCTGATCCACACGGAGGATGGTGATGGCTGCGTTTGTGGCCAATTTGATGCCCCAGTGCTTGACCAGGTATGGGTCGAGGATACCGGCCTCCTTCATGTCCTTCACCGCTGGACCCTCTCCCTAAACAGTTTAAAAAGTACATAGTCATCAATAAAACCTCGACAGGGTATCTAGTTTTTAAAATCTAATTCAAGGCTTAAGAACTTTTTTAAGACCTGGACAAATAAAATGATTACCGTATGGGTAGGGTAGAGAAAAGTCTATGGTAAAGTAATACAAGTTCAAATAATACAAATATATTTTTTATATAAAATGATAAACCTTACATTTTTAGACTTTATGAAAAGGGTTATCAAAATGATAAATTAAAACATGTACTTCCGCCTACGTCTAGCGTGACCTTTCCGACGTTATGATGCAATCCGTGATGTGTCGCAAAGGAGCACAAGATGAGCAATTTAGGTTCAAAAGTATATAAATGTTTTTTTCTTTTTTTTTCTTAGAAAATGACCGATGCTCTCGCTATATAAGAACCTATTCCTCAGCTGGGATCGCGCAGGGCCCTTTGAAACTGCATCGATTTAGATCTTCAAACATTCCTTGCCATAGAAGTGCATTATGTGGAGAAAAATTTAATGTTTTCCTTGGATGAGATGGGGTGAGAAATATCAGGACATTTCATTTTAAAGTGAACTAATCCTTTAAAATGCAGACTGCCAGGAGACGCTTTCATGCAAAATGGAAATAATTGCTTGAATTAGTAGCATTTACAGATGAGGATATAACCTGTAAAATTAACATTTTGCGCTAATGACGCACACACATCTGTCAAAGCGCATGACAGGGTATGTTAAACACTAATGCATTAGCTTGAGGCTTAAACTAGAGAATTCTCATGTTTTGGGCGCTTGGATCATGTACCTTTCCTGCAGAAGCTCACTGTTTCCTCCACTATTTTTAGATGCATTCTGTCCATGAAAATGCATTATTCAGTGCTGTAATTTGGTGAGACTGGTGGAAGCTTACCGTGCACAGAGAGCAGACCCGACTAATCGATAATGAGAATCGTTGTCGATGATTTTCATTATAGATAAGTTGTTGCAGCCCTAGATTTTATTAAAGCGTCTTTGGTGTTTTCATGGTTTCTACAAAATAAAACCAGAAATTGAGGGCAACACGGGTATGATGTCATTGATAGGCGACGCATGGACACGGTCACGTCTCCTGGTTAAAATAGCTTATTAGTCTGGATTTATACATTCTTGGAAACATTTAGGATAATGCAAATACAAAAGTCAACAAAATATATAACTTTGTTCTAGTGGTTTTTGGAAACTTTAATTGTGTCTTTAATTCTCTGACAGTAGGTGGAACAGCAAAAAACAGCTGTGCTTCTAAAAAAAATTTAAAAATAAAACTAATGATATAAACACCACTACAAACACCATAAGGAAAATCATAAGCGATCGCCTGGCATAAATGTGTGGTATTGATTGTGGTGAAACTATGCACCTTTTAAAGTTTAATATTCAAATTAAACCATATGGTGATTAGCATTTTACTGTCCCCAAATTTAAGACCTCTAATATATTTAAGACTTTTTATAGCCTTAAACTTTATACAACTGAATTCAAGACTTTAAGGACCCATGGGGATCCTATTTAAAATGCGTGATTTAGGGTCCTTCTCTATTTATTTCAGGTTTGCTGCTTCTAAATTAAAAATAGCTTCTCTTCTCCGTTTGCTTTTTACACTTGGCACCCTTACAAAGCAAGCGTTTGCTGCGGGACCCTCACCTCAATATCAAAGCCATAGTTCTTGTTGCCCTCGTGGTGTGTGGCGTACAATTTGGAGATCAGCTCATTGCCCTTCACGCCAGAGTTTTCAGCCAGAGAACGGGGCACTGCTTCAAACGCCTCTGCAAACTTCTTGATGGCGTACTGCTCCAGGCCTGGGCAAGACTTTAGAGGACATGTACAAATTATTAACACTATTCAAGTTTTGCCAACAGCAAAAGGAAATTAGATTGAAGTACTTACTTCTCCATAAGACGTGAGGTGTTTCGCAAGCTCAATTTCAGTAGCACCGGCACCTGGACAAAGACGTGCGTCCTGAGGGGGACATAGGGCTGTTACAGTCACATTTTTTTTCATGATTTAATTAGAAGTGGATTTGAGATGTGGATTTTTAAACTAACTCACCCTGACAAGGACTTTAAAGGTGTTAACTCCATCATCGATGGCACGCTCAATGTCATCCATCAGGTTGTCTGTGGACCCACGGATTACTAAAGTAGAGATGGCGCCATCCTCTTTATCTAGGAATAGGAGTGAGATGGCATGAGCTGTCTGGATACATCACTGCCAGACTAAACAACATTTACAAAGCACAGTTTGCTAATCAAGCTACAGAATGTCAAGAAATCAAGTCACACAGACATCTATATCTGAGTGGTATATTGATAAGTGAGTGACCCCAAAAATCACCAAGGCTGCATTTATTTTATCAGAAATACAGTAACAATTGTAAGTAACCGTTTTAATATGTTAAAGCTGCAGTCCACAAGTTTTTCCTCTTTGTTGAACTGAAAGTGCAGTTATTTGCAGATTTATCATCTTCACATGGGTTGTGCATCTTCACGTCTCCTCAGCACAGATGAAACTAATGGTTTGAGGAGTCATTTTTGGCTGTCATTCAGTTACCGCACTGGTGTGGATACTGTACTTTGGAATCACAGATTCTACGTCTTGGAAGTACGACCAAAATAATATGTTTCACTGGAAAATGTCATCTGAATAAGTAACATGTCTGCCACTTGTGCCCAGACCAACAAAAAAGCATTACAATAAATCACACTACCAACGGTGATTGAATCTATGGATCGTTTAGCTCATATCACATAAAACCGTGCAAATTATTATTGTTATACTTTGGTTCTCAAACAGTTCATGTTAACAGCATTGCGTGACTGTGTATTTAGTGTGTATTGGCGTTACTTGTAGATTTCAATTTATGTACAGTCTAATCTTTTGCTTTTGACTCCAGGTGAATTTCCTGTTGTCACTGATGATTGTTGTTTGGACCTTTCTGGATTACAATCCACCATCAAATGTTTATATGGTATATGTTATTCCAGCTGCTGTGAGAAAAGGCTGTAAAATGATCCGCCACCTGCAGCATCCTCACATGCGATATAGCCTAGCCGGACTCCTTCTTTACGTATACAAACATGACAATAACGCATAGAACGGAGGGATGCTCGAATTTCCTGCGGAAAGCTACCAGTACCACTCGAATTATACCTTGTTGTTACAAGCTTACCATTGTGAATCAGGCTAAGGTAAGGAGTTTGAACACTGGCTGGTTATGTAAATTTTAACCAAAAAAGGTTACGGACTGCAGCTTTTGCTGTGATGGTCAAGCTAAATTTTCAGCCATCATTACTCCAGTCTTCAGTTTCACATGATTCTAAATAAGCTGATTTGCTGCTCTCAAAAACATTTCTTATTATAAATGTTGAAAACAGAAAAGTCTTTTCTGTCACTTTTGACCAATTTAATGCATCCTTTCTATATAAAAGTATTCATTTTCTTTGGACACATATGCATGAAAAATAATGTAAATACAAGAATCAAGTGTTGGAATTTCCTTACCATGTTTGAAGACCACAACCTGCGTATCTCCAACCTCAGACAGGTATACACTGTCACAGTGTCCCATCTCTTCTGGAGTCGGGGGTGTCTGTTTGTCCAGAGGAAAAATAAACAACATAGAGTGACCATAATGATGCCAGCTGGTTTATTACCAACTCACTGCTTTACACAAAGAGGCACAAGTGAAGTAGAGCTCTAATTCAGTCTGAAAAATCAAGATCAACTCACCAATCTCGGTAATGCCGTTGCTCCAACAGTTTTGCATAGTCTTCTGAGGTCCCATTTTGAATTCAGCCTTGGTGAAGAACAAACAGCATTCATAAATGTCAGACGTTTTGCTAAATTCTCATTTAAAAAGGCAACATGAAGAAAGAAAAAAAACGAATCAAGCTGAAAAAAAGGAAAGGATCTTCCTCTCTCTCACCTGACTACCATGAGCTTGTACTTGTTGGCGTAATGAAGGGCCATATCAGCAATTTTGCCCCCTGTAACAACCACATTGGCACCTGAATCAGCGATAGTCTTCACCTGGAGCTCCATCAGGTCCTCTTCTCCTTTACTGAAATTCATGAGCTCCTCTGCATTCTTTATAAGTACCGTTCCCTATGTAACATCACAAAGAAATGTTGATGGAAGAAAGCCCTAACAACTATAAAAATCATGCACTTTTTTAACATCACACAAAATAAATACTGTCAACCCATAAGCCTCGTTCAGACTGTCAGTCCAAATCCGATTTTTGTGCAGATATAGCAAAAGAGACACAAGATGGACAGTATAAAGACTTTTTTTTCTACCTTGGTTTCAGTAACCATGCAGTCGAAAGGACAGGAGAACACTGCTATCTTTGCATCTTTCACTGATGTGAGGTCTCCTTCTGTCTCTTTCTTAAATACCATCCCATGAAGCATAGTAGACGAGTTCAGTCCACAGCCCTACACACACAAACACACACACACACAAAAAAACTGTAGCTGACCCAAAGACACTCTAGAAATCATTTAGTTTAAAGCAATGCCTAAATTCAATAGTACTTTATACTTACCAAAATCTTGCACACTCTGACATTATCGACATTGAAATTGCCAGACTCAGGGAATATAGAGACTGTAAAATAAATTAAATTAAAATTTATCACAATTATCTTTTAAACTTTTGAAATGAAAGAATTCATGCCTTACCGCAGGCCTGTGCAATGAGGTTGGCCAGGAAGTCCTCGTTGCCGTACTGTTTGCTCATGACAGCTGAGCGGATCATGGCTGTGGCCTCATCCAGATTGTGCAGGTCCTTAGCAGACGAGCAGACGCAGTCGGGCAGAATTTCCAGAGCTTTCTTGCATGCCAACTCATAGCCCTCAATCACCTAGGATAAATAATCAACAATCATCAGCTAAGGCTTATACACTGTGTATAATGCAAATAAATGTATTTATTAGTTCTTAACTTAGCATGAACTTGCAAGGTCAAAATATTATGAATTAATCATTAGGGATGAAAAAAAAAAATTAAAAAGAAAAGATTCACATATGAATCGTGATTCTATCTTTTACCGATTTTCTACACTTTAACTTCACAGTACTAAAAGTTATTGACACGTTAGCGTTAATCACAATAAGCTGCAAAAAAGGACTCAATGTGGTGCTCGCTCTTACAGACACCAGCCGAAGCGCAAGCACAGATGCCATCTCTCAGATACAGGCAATCCCTTAAATCAGTGGTTCCCAAACTTTTTGAAGCGGAGTACCCCGAGGCATTTACCATCCTTCTGCATACCACCCACTCTCTTCCACTCTCACCTTTTCCATTAAGGGACAATTTGCCCCCTAAATTGACTTTCCAATGCATTTTTTACCTTTATATAGACCTTTTTAACATTTAATAATGTTTTAAATAAAAAGTGTTGAATACAGAAATATGCAATGATGATAAAAATTAAGTGATTCTTTGAAATATTAAACTAAAACAGCCAGCAGGCGGCGTTGCGCATCTTAATGCATGAGTCAGTCATTCATTCAGTAACAAAGCAAGTAGCTTTGTGAAGAATCACTGAATCAATGACTTTCACTAATGATTTGTTCAAAGCCGCAGATTCGTTAATGAAACACCGCTGTATTGCAGTTCTGCTGTGGCTTTCATTGGAACTATGATTTTGTTGCAAAATAGAGCAAATACTGATAATACTGTGTTTAAAATGAACATCTAAGGGGAAACACACTGAACAGCTCATTTTTCTTCAACTCCAAAATTGGCATTTTCAACATGGTATATTAAATGATCTGTTAGGAATTTTGACTAAAAACTTCTAAAACTTCACAAGCACACTCTGGGGACACTGAGACATATATTACATATTGTAAAAAGGGGCATAATAGGTGCCTTTTAAGACATGTCAAATAAAACTAGGCTACTGTACCTGAAAAACTTTAACAAAAACAATCAAAGCAATGCATGTACCGAATCAAACTTTGATTCAAAATCAAGAATCGATTTTTAAAATGACCTCAAGAATCTTTCTGAATCGAATCGTGAGGTACCAAAAGATTCCCACCCCTATTAATCATACAAACTTTCATTTCAATTACATTTCAAATATATAATTTCTAAAAAAAAAAAAATTGTATGGACACCAAAATTTGGAAATTTGTCAAGACTATCAAACTATACATGATTTAAGTTTTTTAAAGATTTCTTAAAATAGTTTAAAAGATGATGAAAACCTCTATCCTGACAGTAGATGTGTATACATTGATGGGTCAATTGGAATGAAAAGCTTTCATGTAAACATGAAAAAAAATTGAAAGGGTTTTGGATTGAAGGGGTTGGTGTAGACCTGGAATAATCCAATCAACAGGAAAATTGAAAAGGATAAGCTTAAATCAGATTTTTTTTTTTCTTTTTATCTGAACACGTACGTTTTAGGTCATATGAACGTGTACATATTTATTAGGTCTTATATCTTATTCAGTCTCATCCACTGACAAGTTCCTATTTATTAAATATTTGCCTAAAAAAAAATTCTGATATCAATGTCAGCATTATTTTTAGATATACCATCAAGTCAAAAACAACAATTATACACGCAGCATCTCTGGTGCCATTATCCCAGAGACTTTGTTTTTGAGGATTTTTTTTATTTTTTATTCATTTGAATCAGATTTCAACATTCAGGGTTATAACAGAACCTCAAGATTCTTAAATCAGATTAGATTTATTCTGATTAATGAAATGTAAACATACATAGTGACATACTGCATTAGAGCTGTTGTTTACTGACCTCTGACACGGACAGGCCCATCCTCAGCAGCTCCTCGGCGAGCTCCAGCAGAGCACCAGCAAACACCAGCACAAAGTTCGTGCCATCGCCTACCTCCTGCTCTTGCATGTGAGATGCCATCACGATCATTTTGGCTGCTGGGTGCTGAACCTTGGAGGAGGGGAGAAATAGACATACAATAAATGGAGATATTCTTCCAAATGATAAGCATTACAAGTGATTTCTGAGAAACACTGCTGATAATTGAAATCGACCCAAACACACCCCTCCCTTCATTGCTCTGCTGGTAAAATGTGAGAGAGTTGATGTCTCTTTATCATAGCTGCAGTTAAGCAAAATAATACTTAGTGAAAAATAAAGCAAAGATGTCAAAGACAAGGAAGGACAAAAAAAATGAACATACAGTACACAAAAGGGCTGCATGATTAATCGAAATCAAACCACAATCACGATTTGGCTTATGCACGATTGTGAAAGCAGAAAAGCTGCGATTTTAATGACATAAATATATGCCCAGTGTTAGTGAAGAGCGGCTGTGATCAGCAGTAAACGCTGCTCCGTCTGAAAGCACTGAGTTTGAGTGTGTTTGAAAAAATTCACTCGTGAAACATCTTCACAAATTCTGTGATAAGAAGCTGATGTGGCTGACAATGTGTTATTTTATAGTATTCTATACAGTGATAAAGTTGATTAGCATTGCATTATAATATGCTTTATTATTACGACAATACCAGAGAAGGCTTGAAGAACTCAAATACACCATATAGTGTTGCAGCTGTGTGTTTATTACCTTCATGTTTAATCAGTCAAAGTGTTTCTATCCTCTTTTTATTCAGCTTCCTGAAAACATTATATTACTTCTCTCTGAGTCATATGTGGCGTTTCTGCTCGAGGGCGCCCCCTGGTTTCCAGTATGAATGAAACATGAGTGTGTTCAGCACCCAGCAGTGTTGATCATATTTTGGGTTAAAAAAAAAAATACTTCTCTCTAAATAAATTTATATGACAACCCATATGTACAGTGTACAGGAGTTCTCTTCCCCACAGTGGATGCATATTATATATATATATTTAATATTAAAGACATAGACTTGTTCTTGATTTTGCATACCTCCTGACAAGAATTAAGGAATTGATATCACATAAAAAAGCACAGATTTTTATAGTAATACTAATATAATATTTTATAATAATTTGTAGTCATAGGCTGCCTGCATGTCAACATGTAGTTGTTTTGTAAATTTAGTTTGGAAAAATATAAATATTATAATTAATATATTGTTATATTAATTCTTAAATACTTATCCGCATTTCCGTTGTGTTGTTGCTTAATTTCTCTGTGTTGTGGCTTGATTTCATTGTGTTGTGAACTTAAGTTTGCTTTTTAAATTTCGTTGTGTTGTGCACTATTGGGCCACCGTAAAATCCACTTTCAACAGAGTTTCTCAGAAATCGCTTACTGCACCTTCAATTAATGCGTTTATCACAATTATTAATATTTACCTCCAGCTCTCTCAGAATAGTGGCAGCATCATTTGTGACAAAGAGTTTCTCCAAGTGGTTGATGACCATTTTGTTCATACCTGTAAAGAATTGAATAAACATGCACAGTCCAGTCAGAGTCCAGTGTTATCACTTCAAAAAGGTCTAAGACATCCCAGTAAACAAATAAGCCTCACCATTGGGTCCATATGCCGTTCTTGTGGTCTGTGCCAGTTCCTTGCATGCCTGGATGTTCCTGTAAACAGCCTCCTCAAGGCCCGAATAGTGCTGATTGTGGAAAACAAAAAAGACAAAAGTCATTTCATATTTTGTATAAAACATGAGTTTTTTTTTAAACAACTATGTTTTCATTGCTTTCATAACTGCAAGTTTAAGATTACAATAATGATTAACTATCATCCAAAGACAACAAAAAACAATGTTATAGTATGTTGGTGTGGATGGATGAGAAAGAATAGTATATATGATATCTGATGGCATATTGATGCTTATCAAATCTACATTTGTCAGAGCTATAGTTGTGAAAATCTAAAAACAATATCAAAACCTAAATATTTAAAACCCAAATAAATCTTTACAAAAGTAAATTCATTGCAAACCCTGAATATTTGAAAACAAACTGTGTTATTTTGTTAAATACAAGTATTAAATGATCTGATTAGCATATCAACAAACTACTATGCAGAGATGAATAATGCTGAACAGCACAAAACGACATTTTTATAGAAGCAACATAAAATTGTACATTTAAATAGTGTTTGTAATTCTGACGCTTAACAAAAGCATTTTTCTAATACTGTTTTATTATAAGACAGTTGGATATAAGTAATGTCTGTGTGAGGAGTGTCTGTCTGTCAGTGTCACATGTCTTCAGCTAGCATGCTAACTTCATTCATCCGTTACTTTCTAAAGGAACCCATTCACCGTCTAACCTTCGATATTTCATTAAAACCTAATGTTAATGACGGCCTTGTACAAAACGTTATTATTTAGTTGAAGTCTCAAGGGTCTGGTAGTTTTACCGGTAGTTGGACGGCATGAGGCCCATGTTCTAGAAACCTCTATGAGAAGTCACTGCGTGTGCTCTTAAAAACAACAAAATACGAACAAAACAGTGCTACAAAAGCCCTACCTTCGCACCATCCTTTAACATCTGGGCAAAGCCCGGGGCTTTGGGGACGTGAAGAGCCATTTTGACCAGATAAAGTGAATATTACACTGATGCTGGGTGAGGCTGCAGCGCACTGGAAGCATGCAGCTAAGAAAGAACAGGCGTTGCTGCAGAAAGCAGAAACACGGATTGCTGATCCAGATAGGCGAGATAGATGAGCGCAGATTGAGTGCCCAGAAAATTACAAGCAATTTAATATTCATTAAAATATCAGTCCCGTCAGGAGTGCGCGAGTTTTTTTAATTCTTGACTGATTTTGTGGTGGTAATTTCCAGAAATGTGCCATGCCTTTTTTTTTACTAAAACGCCACAATTACCATATTGTGCATTAAAAGATATCACAAAGGACAAACAAACTGCATACATTTTGTTAGATAGCTAGCTAGGTTAGTGGTGTAGGCTACTATTTAAAGAGATAGTTCACCCAAAAATAATATAATAACATGATATGGCAATAAGCAAACCACAGCAAAACAAATATTTGTCTAATATACGTAAAATGTATAACAACAGTCATCCTTCATGGTGACTGTTGTTGTTTTTTAACTATTTGATGTAACCAGCTGAATGATTGCACAGATAAATATTATTTTGCAATACAAAATAACGTAACAATATAAATACTATACAAATCACAAACACTAACCACCTTCAATATTCAACCACCACAAAATGACAAAGAAAATCAAACCTGTGCATTATTCCTGTCAATGTGTGGGTCACTCAAAGCTGATTGGAGAGGTGGACATTGTTCGAGTGTAAAGTCATGACATCTGAGCCGTTTAATTGGTGTCCGTCTAGCACACACAGATTCATAGTGCCTCCTGCTGAAGAGCTGTCATTACTTTGGCTGTGTTTTGTGAACTTCTCAGTGTACACTACTTGGATTATGACTGATTTAATGTGACTTTTTACAGTATAAGCAGTGAAGAAGATCTACAGGCTTCTCAATGGAGTGTCTTCAGCTCTTTCTCTTTTGCTGAGCAACTCTTGAGGCTCTTTTAAGATTTTTATTAGGGAGATTTCTGTAAATACGTTTCTGTTTTCAGGTAAGGAGTTTTATTGTCTCATATAATCATATGAAACAAATTAAACTTCTTTTTCAAATGAAAAATATTTTAGTTTTAAAGTAAAGTTACATTAGCCAACAAGTTATGCTTGTACTGTCACACTTTATTAACATTTAACTTGTGTCTTCCTTAATGTTCAGTCATAAAATATAGCACTTATGTATTAGCACACAAAATATAGTAGCATTACTATAAATATACACAAATATGATTTCATAAGAAACTCTTAGGAACACTGTGCAACCAATTCAGAAGTATGATCTCATTTGCTGGCTGGAAGAGGATTTATCTCCAATTGTTTAATCCCTGATGCAACTTTGGGCACATGATGAAACCTTTTCACGACCCCCTGAAAGGCTGCTGATCTCATACTTCTGAGATTAACCATAAGGTTTACATCCATCCTTGTTTAATCCAACTCTGCTCTTTTTCCAGGAATAAATGATCACCTCAACTAGACGAGTCTCTGCAGATAAACCTGAAGTACAAATCGCTTTCAGCCTCGACGAAACCTCAGGTATGCATCCATTAAGAATATGAAAATGATTGTTTTAGATGTGTTTCACAAAGACACTGTGAATGAGAGACTAAAATAGAGTTGCGTCCCCTCGCTCTGCACGGTCTGTGCGATGCGTGACTTCTACCAAAATGGCAACAAGTAAAACCCACCCAAAGCCTCTTATTTGGGATCAATTCAACTTTTGCCATCCTTTACAAAGAAACAGGTGCCCCTCTATTTTAGTTGATCTCTGGCATCTTAAAAACAAAATATCTACCTAGCCACAAAGTCAACAGTGCTGTCAAAGTGTTTTACAGCTATTCAGGCAAATGCTTTGATGGCAGCTGCTGCCTGGGCATTGCAGCATCGGGTTTCTGTTTTAATACCTCACTGCTGCATGATTCACTCATTTGCTTTTAGAACACTGGCCTAAATTTAAAAGCATTTAATGCTTCACGCTTCGCTGCTACTTTGCCCTGCGTCCTTTTCTTTCTTTCCCAAAAGTGGAACACATAAACACACTATATTTATCTGTCTTTCCCATAATTCCCTACAAACTTGTTTTGAACCATGTATACCAATTTTTTTGTTATTTTTAATTAATCATTTGATACAATGCAGTTATTGAGTACATACATGTTTTTACATTGTACTTACATTTAAAAATAATATCTGCATGCAATAACATCTGTAATTAATATCTGTAAGTACATTTTTAATTACACTGTTGACATTTCCCTTACACCTAACCCTACCCTTAAACTTACCCATACCACCACAACTGTCCATAACTTTACCATCAAACATACCCATACCACCACACCTGTCCCTAACTCTACCCGTATCCCATCTCAATATATAAAAAAGTGTTTTGTAATACAATATGAACACAATAAGAACATTGTAAGTACATAGTAAAATGTATGTAGGTACATAGTAAGTAAAAATGAACTTACATAGTAAGTACATATAGTAAAGAAAATAAGTAAAATTGATGTAAGTATAGTAATTAAGGCCACCTAATATAAAGTGGGACCTATATTATATTTGTATTTCTGTTTTATTTTCAATTAGTCAATTAGTATATATATATATATATATATATATATATATATATATATATATATATATATATATATATATATATATATATATATATTGTTAGGGGTTTAATAGTTTAGACCCGTCGTGAAGAATGAAGACCAAGAGTCAGGAGTGCAATTAATTAAATAATATTTTTTTACTTAGGAATAGTTTGCAGTGTCATCAGCAGAAGCCAGCTTCAAGTCTCACAAGGAGTTTGTAGGCGCTCTCTCTCTCTACCAGTCTCGTTGTACCGTACATACAATTGTCCCAACAGTTATACTGTTTTCAAGGTCTAACCACGTCATTATTGCAAGGCGTATGATTCTGATTGGCTCCGAGAAAATGCACAGTCATGGTAAATTTCCACACATGGTCAGTTAATCAGATGTACGTGTCCATAAACGTCACCTATTGACGCTTTCAGTAACCTTCCAGTTCTGGAGTAGGCGCCAGCTTATCCAGAAAAACAAGTCCACCCCTCTATTAGGGTGCCCATTGTCCACCTCCAATACTGATCTGTAAGACAGAATATTGCGCACACACACAGATACACAATCTCTCCAAGGTTGGAGCTGATTAAGCTCCGATCCAAAATGTTCCCAAACATACTGATAGCATGTGCTTTCTCTCAGCGAGAGGTAGAGACAGTAGTACAGGCAATATTCATCTTGATTATTTAGTGTTTCAGTAAAAGGAAATATAAAATGAATAAATTATACCAGTAATAAAAATGAAAGACAAATCCATATTTCATCTTTGGAAACCGGGCTGAGTGAGCAAACACTGTTACTGCTCTCCCAATATGTTAGGGGTGTGTGATACCTCCAAAATCCAAACACACGACAACATGTAGCTATCAAGTGTTTAGTGACACATCACACATCCCTAGGCCAGACAGTCACCCTCAAAGACCAAATACAAACTTTAGAAAACATAAAGGAAGAACAGTGGTTCTATTGATTAAGTAAAATCAACTGGAATAAGTGGAATAAAGCCAAAATTACCTGAAACTGTCAGGTTCATCCCCACCTGGCCACATTCTACAGGAGTAATGTGCATATCATGTTTCAGATAATACCCTTGCACATTTTTACGTATATATATATATCTTTTAATTGGCTGTCTGGCTGATGCATGACTGTAAACAGGCCTGTTTTTAGCTGGCTGTATCAGAGGATTCCCGGCGTGAGTGTGTGAGCCCCGCTTGGACATAGCTGGCATGGCGGGAATCAGCACAGACAAGCTGTCTGTCAGAGTGGGTGCTCGTTACAGACAAGTCATTGCGAAGAACCTGGGAGATAGTTACTTTCAATCTTCCCGTTTAGGGTTTAGAGTCCATGGCCGAACAGGTGGTGTTCAAATTTGGCTTTTCACACTGATCTGGGACCGGTTTCTAGGCAAATAACCATGTGTATGTTTACACTAAGGAAACTGGATCTAGATCCGTGTAAACAGCTTCTGGGCATGATGTGGTGTCATGTGCACTGTGGTATGATTTAGCTGATTAGATGGATGTAGATGTCACCACTAAGGCCTTGGAGTAAAGATCTCAAACATTAGCATTCTCATACCAGACATGACTTTCTTTTCCTCTCAGAGTTGAAAGATGCAGAGGATCCCCTTCCATCATTCCCTGACCTTGAGCAACGCCTGCAGGTAAAGTTATTAATAATCTATTTAAAATATGACGGTGTGCTGTATGCTTGGAATACAATTACAGAGTCTGCTACGTGGAGAATACAGCTAAAACAAGCCTTTGATGGCTGCATATCTGACTCTATAACTCACAACTAAAGTGTACTGTACTGAATACGATAATAATGGTTTGAGGTCATATGGTGTGACAGTTGGGTAGAAAAAATGCAGAGAGGCTTAATCCACTGTACTAATATTAGTGCTGAACATCTTAAAGTGTGTGAGTGAGTGGTGGGTTTGTGAGGAAAGAAGCTAAATCAAGAGTTTGAGGTCTCTGCGGAACAAGAGTGGGTGTTTCTACATTAGTGGGTGTTTTCAAACTGATGGGTGTTTATAAATGACGCAATGAAAATGATTATTCGGTTTATTTCATAAATAAAACTTTCTCAAAGAGGGAATATTTCAGCAGTGCTTCTATAAGACCACAAGATGGCATCGGTTACTTTTAAAGTTCTCACAACAGGAAATTAAATTGAACTTATTTATATTCTTAAAAGTAAGCATGTCATTTTTAATAGTAAGAAAAGTAGCAATAATAATAATTTATAATAATACTAATGATCATTTATTAAATTAAATAAAAATGTGCCACTAGAGGAATATAAATGGCACACTTCATGTTTAATACACCATTTTTGGTCTTATTTGGAATAAACTACTGTATGCAGGAAAAAATAAAAGCTTGTCTCCGTAATCATTCATCAAAATGTGATAACTTGCTTTTCTTTTTCAGGTGATGTCCTCCAACTGGACAAAATGTCCTGGCCTACTATTTTTTTCCCCACTAAAAATATATTGTTTCACTCAAATATGTTACATTATGGAAGTAAAATGGGTTGAGAATGCTGTTTCATGCTGACATGAAGGGTTGGTTTTGACATTTCCTTATAAACCCATCTGTTTAAAGTAAGCACTATCTATCAATCAATCTATAAATATTTTCTTTATGAAGTTGTTTTCATTCAAATTTGGTTGTCATATTGTGTTATCATTGATTATCAATGCAGCTCAAAGTGACAAGGACTATTTAAGGAAGATTCCCCATAAAAGTTTCCCTTTCTGAAACCTGAAATTGTCCTAAAAAACACTGGGTTAACGTATATGCAAACACACACACACACACACACACACACACACACACACACACACACACACACACACACACACACACACACACACACACACACACACACACACACACACACACACACACACACACATAAGGGGGAAAACTGGGAGAAGTTGAAGCGCTTTGTCGTGGCTGATAATATTCTGTACGACTATGCTGTGAGTCATTGCGAAAGAAGAAGTTCCTGACACAAAAGGAATAAAAAATGTTTTAAAAGTCAAAGCGTCTCACTAATGTTTCCACATATTGTGTTTCATCACTTGATTGAAACCTTGTCAGGCTGTATGATGATTTTGTGTATATTCCAGGATGTAGCAGACAATCCAAATATAACATGGAAGGGGGAAATAAAGTTCCTGAATTTATCCCCAGTCACTCTAGTTGCTACAGTACTGTATATACACTGACTATAACATTTGTCAATTCACTCAATAAAAAGAACAATTGTGGTTTGTACTGAAGTATTAGGAAAAATAAAACACAAAATAATGCAATGTAATAATGTCATCATGTCCCTCGCTTTAACAGCCGGTGCTGCCATGTCGGTCTCTAAAGGAGTCCATAGAAGTGTACAAAGACCACTGCAAGATGGCCAATGAGTTCAACCAGGTCAAACATGAAATCGCCAGGATGGAAGACAGAAAGTAAGCTTTGAAAATAACTCAAAACACAAACTTAATATATGTATGCATGACCCTACCACCCTATTAATATGCAATTCTTTTTCTAATCAATAAATATATTCTTATAGAGTATACATAAACACATGTTTGTAAGCATGAACAGACAGATTATTGATCAAAGCTGCCTTTGTCTGGAGTTTCCTTTATAGTCACGCTCTGTGCCTGTGTAATCATGACAAGAGTTGACATTCTGTATTGTGGTATGCAGGGCTTTTTGTATTTTTTTAACGTTCATATAGCAACACCACACTTTGATGAAAATGCAAGTGCTCTGTAAAGCCTAACAATTGCTTGTTACACTTTTTTTTTTAGATCCTATAGATTTTTTAAAAAGTCAATTTTATTTTCAAACCACATAGTATATGCTTTGTAATCATAACTACTAATATTTAATCAGCCAATCACATGGCAGCAAGTTAGGGCAATTCTAGGATTTCAGTATTAGGGTATAATCAAAATATGTTGTGTCAATCCTTGAATATTGATTTGATTAAAAATAATTTTAACTAACTAACTAACTAACATTCATTAATATTCATTACAAATATAGACAGGCCTTATACTGCGGTTGTCTTTTTTAACACTGCAGTTCTGTGAATGCCTTGATGAATGGCCAGACTGGTTTGAGCTGTTAGTAAGGCAAACAACAATAGAAGATTGGAAGAACATTGCCTGGTCTAAGGAGCCTTAATTTTTGCTGTGACACTGAGATGGTAGAATCAGAGTTTGGTGTAAAAAACATGGATCCATCCTGCCTTGTATCAAAGGTTCAGGCTGATGGTGGTGGTGTAATGGTGTTTTCTTAGTACACTTTGTGTCCCTTAGTACCAACTGAGCATCATTTAAATGAATTATATATACATTATATTGCCAAAAGTTTTGAGACGCCTGCCTTTACATGCATATGAACTTTAATGACATCCCATTCTTAATCTGTAGGGCTTAATATGATGTTGATGTTGAACGAAAAGGCTTGGCTCGCAGTTTTCATTCTAATTCACCCCAAAGGTGTTCAATCGGGTTGAGGTCAGGACTCACAGTCAAGTTCCTCCACACCAAACTCGTTCATCCTTGTCTTTATTGACCTTGCTTTGTGCTGTGTTTCAGTCATGTCGGAACAGGAAGGGCACATCCAAACGAAAATTGTCCAATGAAATTGTCCAAAATGTCTTGGTATGCTGAAGCATTAAGAATTTATTTCACTGGAACTAAGGGGCCAATTCCAACCCCTAAAAAACAACCCCACACCATAATCCCCCCTCCACCAAACTCTACACATGGCACAATGAAGTCAGGCAAGTACCGTTCTACTGGCAACCGCCAAACTCAAACTCATCCATTAGATCGCCAGACAGAGAAGCGTGATTCGTCACTCCAGAGAACACGTCTCCAATGCTCTAGAGTCCAGTGGTAGTGTGTTTTACACCACTGCATCCGACGCTTTGCATTGCACTTGGTGATGTAAGGCTTGGATGCAGCTGCTCGGCCATGAAAACCCATTCCATGAATCTCTCTACACACTGTTCCTGAGCTAATCTGAAGGCCACATGAAGTTTGGAGGTCTGTAGCTATTGTCTCTGCAGAAAGTTGGTGACTTCTACGCTCTGTGCCCCACTCTGTGGCCTTTTTGCTGTTGTTCCCAATTGCTTCCACTTTGTTATAATACAACTAACAGTTGACAGTGGAATATTTAGTATAGTGTAAATTTCATGAATGGTCTTATTGCACAGGTGGCAACCTATCACGGTACCCGGCTTGAATTCACTGAGCTCCTGAGAGCGACCCATTCTTTCACAAATGTTTGTAGAAGCATCTGCATGCCTAGGTACTTGATTTTATACACTTGTGGCCATGGAAGTGATTGTGATATATATATATATATATATATATATATATATATATATATATATATATATATATATATATATATATATATGTATACACTCACCTAAAAGATTATTAGGAACAACTGTTCAATTTCTCATTAATGCAATTATCTAATCAACCAATCACATGGCAGTTACTTCATTGCATTTAGGGATGTGGTCCTGGTCAAGACAATCTCCTGAACTCCAAACTGAATGGGAAAGAAAGGTTATTTAAGCAATTTTGAGCATGGCATGGTCGTTGGTGCCAGACAGGTCGGTCTGAGTATTTCACAATCTGCTCAGTTACTGGGATTTTCAAGCACAACTATTTCTAGGGTTTACAAAGAATGCCATGAAAAGGGAAAAACATCCAGTATGCGGCAGTCCTGTGGGCGAAAATGCCTTGTTGATGCTAGAGGTCAGAGGAGAATGGGCCAACTGATTCAAGCTGAAAGAAGAGCAACTTTGACTGAAATAACCATTCGTTACAACCGAGGTATAAAGCAAAGCATTTGTGAAGCCACAACACGCACAACCTTGAGGCGGATGGGCTACAACAGCAGAAGACCCCACCGGGTACCACTCATCTCCACTACAAATAGGAAAAAGAGGCTACAATTTGCACAAGCTCACCAAAATTGGACAGTTGAAGACTGGAAAAATGTTGACTGGTCTGATGAGTCTCGATTTCTGTTGAGACATTCAGATGGTAGAGTCAGAATTTGGCGTAAACAGAATGAGAACATGGATTTAGCATGCCTTGTTACCACTGTGCAGGCTGGTGGTGGTGGTGTAATGGTGTGGGGGATGTTTTCTTGGCACACTTTAGGCCCCTTAGTGCCAATTGGGCATCGTTTAAATGCCACGGCCTACCTGAGCATTGTTTCTGACCATGTCCATCCCTTTATGACCACCATGTACCCATCCTCTGATGGCTACTTCCAGCAGGATAATGCACCATAACACAAAGCTTGAATCATTTCAAATTGGTTTCTTGATCATGACAATGAGTTCACTGTACTAAAATGGCCCCCACAGTCACCAGATCTCAACCCAATAGAGCATCTTTGGGATGTGGTGGAACAGGAGCTTCGTGCCCTGGATGTGCATCCCACAAATCCCCATCAACTGCCAGATGCTATCCTATCAATATGGGCCAACATTTCTAAAGAATGCTTTCAGCACCTTGTTGAATCAATGCCACATAGAATTAAGGCAGTTCTGAAGGCGAAAGGGTATTAGCACAGTATTAGTATGGTGTTCCTAATAATCCTTTAGGTGAGTTTATACAGTATATGCCATATATATATTTCACATTACATTATTACACATGATCAAAATATGGATTGATTATGGAGGGAAACACAAGAACTTTACTGACATCTAAATGCCACTGAAAAATTCCAGTGTTTGTTCTCTTTCTCGTTTTCTTAAGGAGGAAAGCACATTAACTTTATCAGAGTTCAGATAATTTGCCAAACTCAGATGTTCAGGAATTTTGTGTAAATCAATTATGTACAGTTCTGCAGATTTAATACGCCCTAGATGTTTCCTAGTGATACACTGTATGTGTCTGATTCATCCTTGTGTGGTTAGACACATTTAACCCTTTGCTTTCCGAACAGAAACGTGCCTGTCACCACACTACAACCCTGCTTTTTAAACGATTAACTTGGTCCAAAGGGCATATTCAGAATAGATCACCCGCTGACTCCGTGTCATTGTTAGCTAGTGAAACATTACAAAGCACAGACAAGTCATTTAGACTTCTGCAGTTCTGTCTATAATAAAAATGATGTGTTTTTTTCCCGATTGAGATTATTGTATCAACCCAGCAACCAAAAGCTATGGCATCAACAAGTTCACTTCCTATAAAATAGTTTCGGGCACAGAACAGCCACCTGTAGTCATCTGAGACACCCAGGCCACGTAATCTGTTATTTTGGAACACACCTTTCATATAATCATTACAGTAATTAATAAAAGTTATGTAATGAACGATCATGTATAACATTTTATTGTATATGTGTGTCATTTTCAGGAAAGAGCTCATGGCAGAGCTGCTAGAGGATGAAAAGGCTTCGATGGAGTTTGCGCGACTGGAGGAAGAATATAGGATACTTACAGAAGAGAACCGGAATCTGATAACAGTCCACAGCGAACGAGCGCAGCAGCTCGAGACACTCCGAGTGGTCAGTCACAAGAGGCAGGGCTCCTCGTGACCTTTGACACCAATGCGAAAGATCTTTCTCTTCTGGAGCTTAAGAACATCTCAGCGTTCCTTCACTGGTTATGTACTAAAGCAGAAAACTGATCTTGAATCAGAGACAATGTATATATATAATATTTTACGTTAATATGGGTTCTTTTCAGAGCAGATGGTCTTGTGGCCCAAACTTGAGGTGAGGGATCACCTCACTCATATATGTCTGAATATACTACTTCTTTGTGTGATTTAAGAGCGTGTTTGTTGATTCACTCGCCTATATTGTACAGTTGAAATTGCATCAGTGTTTTATCATGTAAAAGGCTCTGCTGAGAAAGAGTAAATGTTACTTTCAGTAAAAGTTTTTACTGTTTACTGTCTGTCAGTTGCATAAAAAAGGAATTAAGGAAATACATTTATATTATGCTATTTGAGTTCAAGCAAGGTAGACGTAAGACTACACACCATTGTTTAGTCACTCAGCAATAGGGAACTTGGGTTTCGAAATGTGATCTGCTCATTTTAGGATTGTGAAACCCTTCAAAAATATCAATGGCTGACACTTCCCATCCTACACAGCTGAAATACCAGCGGTGCATGTCCGCAAACCAGTTTAGCAGCATGAAACGTTTGCTTCCTTCAGATTCAGTGGAATTTTAGTCAGTCTAGATTTTTGTTTAGGCATTGTGCAGGTTTCATTTTCTTCATCAGACTGATGAAAGGCATTCATTTTCATAAATACAGCATTCAGCAATTTTGAAAATCTGATGTCTAGTCTAGTATTCTAGTACTTTTACAGTATTTATACACCACATCACATGTTCATATATAATTAGGAGTACTAATTATAACAAATGGGACTAACCATGACATGTAAGCTGCTACAGGAAACAGTTAAATAGGCCTACATGTTTGTTTGTTTTTACTAGTATAACACTGTACTTACACTGTACTATAACAATTTCCCTGATTTCACCCTATATAATGACACTTAAACAAAAAAACTCAATTTATCTAACAAACGTCGTTTTTTACATGCAGTATACACAAATGTGTAGTGCTTGTGTCTATAGCTACAAATAAGAATACAATCAGATTTCATGTGGTTACACTAGTCCAAATGGTTAATATACTAGACATTAAATATTTCATAAGTAGCCTAACCTATTGGAATTAAGAGCAGTTTATTTGGTATTTACCAAACCGTTTTCTCTGTTTTTTTTTTAATTATTTTTTACAAAGACTGTTTGTTTATAAAGTTTCCCAACTCGGGACTGAGGCGGTTAAATTACGTAGGTGTATGTCGGTCCGTGGAGTGAGTGGTGAAAACCAAGATCTCTGGCGAAAATTAAGGAAGTCGTGACGATAATGATTGACAGGACAGAGAGCCAATGAAAGTGAGGTTCTTTTTGAGAAGGCGGGACAAAAACAATTTTGGGCAGAAGTCACATGACACCGGAGTGAAACACAAGCGCCTCCTTGTTTTCATAGTTACAAGTGATCTCTTTAGGCAAAGAGAGTTAGTATGTAGTGTCAAATCCAACTTTTACTCTCACTCTCCGGTGATATGACAGGTGAGTATATACGAAGGCTAGTGGTTTTGTTAGTTTATAACTCTATAACTACATGAATGTCGAGACTGAGAGACAGAAAGACATTGGAATTTAACTTTATAGATAAAGTTTTAAATGTCGTATTTAAATATTAATACTTATGAATGAGTTTAGTTCGGGTCTTGTTTTGCTTTTCGCCATACTGGTGTTAAGTTTTTTAATGATCATGATCGCGATAATATTCTTCTACACAGATGGAATTTTTTTCGTCGGACGTAGGCTGTTCAAAACATAATGAGCTCCCTACCTAGGCAGCATTTTTGGGCATCATATCCGCGCTTCGATAGTTCCATTCGAACACTCCTGAGAGACCTTACATGCTGTCTATATAGGATGGTCACTGTTTTTTTTTTGCACAACCGTAATGTTCGTTTTTAATTACATAAAAGGCTCGTCTGTTATTTTTACTCGACACAATATTAGTAAAATTAGTTAAAAAGTTTACGTTTATGAGGCATTTGGTCCCTATGTGCGTTATAAAGTCGAGAAGTTTAGTGGAAAGGGACAGACGGGAAAAATGCTTGCTCATCCTTTATCAGCAAAACCCTATGAGTCAGCAGAGAGCGCGCACACTCTTGCGCCACACACACACACTCATGACTTGACTAGGTCAAATTATCAGTAGTACACCGTTGAGATAAGGAGTTCCCGTGGTTAAGGACACGTAGGTATTGCGTGTTTCAAAAAGTATCTCTTCTCGAGGAGCTTAGAGCGAGTGTGAGCTTTCCCCCCCTCTCATAAGTAGCCTATCATCACATCATGAGCGCTGTTGTTCTGTCGACAGTGACTCGGTCAGACTCCTTCACGAAAAATATACGAAGCCAAAACATAAAGCTTTGCGTTTCGCCGCAAGCTAACGTTAACGTTACACACAAACTGGAACAGAGTCGTCGTTATTCTATTTTTGAGTTACAGAAGTAAACCCCTTTCATTTTTTAAAACTTATAACCTTAACTTATAACTATGGTGAGCTGCGAGGTTGTTAACCAATGACACATGCTTATGTTGAAGCCGACACTTATTTTTAAATAATTTTGTTCAACTTTGGATTCTGGTTGAAAAACGACTTTAACATGATTCTGAAAAAATAATAATAATAATAATTCAAATACTCTAGTGCCCACCAACTCCCTATGTTCTCAAACAACTTAAATATTTGCGCATAAATGCATATTTTGCAACAAGCATAGAAAATACTGATTGTAATACATAATTCATGTTTAGACCCAACAGTTTTATATTTATATTTAGTTTATATTTATTGCCATTAGTAATGATTAATTGGATTGCATTTCTTTAAAGCCATTGAGTACACAGTGTTTACCTTTGTCTTTTCCTTCTCTTTCTTTAAATAGTATTTTTTTTGCTGTTGCTTCAAGGTTTTACATTTTTTGATTAAACTCGGATGGCTTGGATCATGGCTTATAACACATTAAAGGCACAACATGTCATACAATATGTTTTAAAATGAATTGCATGCCATTTAGCAACACAAGCCATATAGCATTTATTAATATGATATTCTAATATGGATCTAACTTACTGCAGTGTGCAACAAGTGTCTCATAGCAGCCGCGGCGCGAATGCACAGAGTAGCATTATAACATAACTCATCAAGCTACGCCTTTGTTTTGATAGGCGACCTCTAGCAGGCAAAAAACTACATAATGTGCCTTTAATAAAAATACTTCTGGAACCAAAGTCGCTAAAAGTCGATGGGCAACTGTTGCACTTCATAATGTGTGTGGAAATCATAGGGGATTTTAAATTGTATTTACAACATGAAAATCTCTATAGTGAATATCTGTTTTTCAATTTATGCTCTGCGCTAAAATATTTAATTGGTTAAAAATGCTGCATGCAACATCCATAAAATGATTTTGAAAAATCTTTATCAAGTAATAGGAAATTAAAATGCACTGGTCAAACTGTGTAGGAAGTGTGAGGTCTGCTTTATATGCCTAGTGAACAAGTTCCACAGACAGATCATCTCTGTCTGTTTGTCATGTTGTAAATCGTTTAAGTATAAATTTGACAGTTCCCTTGAATTGAACACATGCAAATCTATTCTTTATGTTTTTCCATACAGATTAACTCAGGATGTCGTTGGAAAGCTCAAAGTCGTTCAAGTTCACCTTCCAGTCATCTGTGCACAGTTCCTATGTTCTGCAATGTCTGAATGAGCAGAGGAAGAAAGATCTTCTGTGTGATGTGACTATTGTGGCGGAGACCCAGAGTTTCCGGGCCCACCGGGCAGTTCTGGCGTCCTGCAGTGATTACTTCAGCGCTCGTGTGTCCAGTCATACACCTGAAGGACTTGTCATCAACCTTCCTGATGAGGTAACAACATAATTAAAGGTCTGAGTTGATCAAGGAGGAAGTTCTTGAGATATCTTTGGCCCAGATGCAAAGAAAAGTCCGATTTTCATGCAATTGATTTCAAATCAATTTCTTTTTATAGGTTACCTCAGAGGGGTTTGAACCCTTGCTGGATTTTGCCTACACCTCAAAACTTATCTTTACCAAAGAGAACGTGCTGGAAATCCGTAACTGTGCTTCTGTTCTTGGTTTCAAGAACTTGGACAAAGCCTGCTTTGACTTCCTTCTCCCTAAGTTCTTTGACAGCAGCAGAAGCATATCAAAAGTCCAGAAGAAGTGCTGTAAAACCAAATGCTGCAAATCACGAGGGGCTGAATTGAGCTCGATTAACAAGGATGATGACATTGATGAAGATAAATCATTACTTCAACCCTCACAGCTTCAGCCTAAAGCCAAAGATACATCTTGCCCTCCGTCAGTGGCTATTGAGGATGTCGCAAAAAGCTGTTACAGTGGGAAAGACACAGATTACTCCCTCCTGTGCCCAAAGTACCGGAAGTTTCAAATAGCTTGCGGGAAGGAGCGATCCTGTCTGGATGTCCTCGACTCGACACCCATGTCCCTTGACAAGACAGATGACGACTGTCCATTAAACTGCCTTCCTTGCTCAAGCAATGAAGACTGCAAGGAGATATTTCCGTGCAGTACAAAACCTCCCATTGAGGATGAAGCTTCTCTACTGCCTGAATGTTGTCCTTTGAATCCTGGTCAGCCATCATTTCCAACCTGTAATGAGTTGGCACATTCCATTTGTGACTCAGGAGACTTGGCTAAACAGGGAATGTCACCTCGCTCAGGAATAGATGATGCTGACAGCGCATACATGGAGCTCAGAAATGACCAAAGCAATGAACAGAGGAGCACTGAGGAAATAGAGGTGGCCAAGCAGCTTACGTTCTGGCCGGTTTCTTGTCAGGCGTCTCCCTCTGGCCTGGGCTTGGTGTCGAATCAATCAAACTGTCTGAAAAGCTGGTATCTTGATCCCAGAGCATTAGAGTGTCCATTTATGCAGAACTTTAGCGCAGTTGGTGCTCAACTACACGATGGAGAGGGGGGATCCACGTCACAGGGCAGTCCCTACTTAACCTCCAACCAATCAGGGGAGGACTCTGATAGTTTTGACACAGAGGGGACAGTGAGTCTTACAGCAGCGAACGAGTGTGTGAGGTGAGCGGTTGTATTTATTAGTGGTGCTTCATTAATCTAAACAAACCCTTATCCCTAAGCATTTGCGCTTGAAAGATACATCAAATTGTGCAGTTTGTTGAGGAGCATTGTGATCAGACTTCTAATTCTAATGGACAAAAACATGGGCAGATAAACAACAACGTCAGACTTACTTTATAGACGAACATGAATAGAGATGGATAGATATTGCTTTATGATGTCCGATACGATAAAGATCACGAACATTTTATGGAAATACAATTATATGTTGAATATAATAATAATAAGTATTATTATTATTTTGTTGTTGTTGTTGTTATTAAGAGCATTTTAATAATAATGAAATAATAATAATAATTATTAATATAATTAAATACAATTATATTATTATAAATATAATATTGAAATAATAACATAAAAATATTATTAATGTAATTATATTCATCCAGTTAAGTTGTTTTGGAAATGTTTGTGGTTGCAAAGTTGGTTGCTAATTTATTTTATTTTTTGTTTCTAATTTTTGTGTTCTAATTGTTAAGCTACAGATTTCTTAAGTGAGTTGCTGTTATTATTATTTTTACTGTTGAGTAATTATCCAGCCATGCATTAAATAAATCTTTTCCCCTCTTAATCTTAATCTAATCGCCCTTACCTGTTAAAAGCATTGTTGGGTGATTTTCTTTAGAGACCCACCAAATGGTGCCATTTATCAGCAGACCTGCTATTTAGTCAATATTACAGAAAATATTGGTCAACCAATAATTGTAAACAAAAAAAAAACAGAGGGTGGATTAGTAAGGAAAACCCGTTTGGTATGAGTTTTTCTATTGGTTAATGTTTATTGGACTGCACTACTCTTTTTGAGCAGGCTGGAATGTACCTGCACACCTGATAATGACTAGTCAGACATGCAGTGAGGTCAAAAGTCCACAGACGTGCTGAATCTTTTACAAAGTTGACATTATACAGTGCCCGCCACTAACATTGGCACCCCTGGTAAATATGGTGGCTGTGACAATAAATCGGCATTGTTTATCCTTTCGATCTTTCATTAAAAAAATTCTAACCTTTCATTGAAGTGACACAATTGAAAATAGGGGGGAAACTCACATTATGAAATAAATCCTTTCCCTAGTTCACATTGGCACCCAATTATTGCAACATCCTTTCCCTAAGATCTGAGTCTTCTTCTATAATGCCTGATGAGTTTGGATAATCAGAGACCGTTCCTTCATACAGATCTCTCCAGATTCCCAGATCCATGTTGGTGCTTCTTCTCTTCAGTTCATCCCACTCATTTTCTATAGGGTTCAGGTCAGGGAACTGGGATGGCCATGGCAGAAGCTTCATATGTAACTGTGGGCATTTTATCCGTTTGCACTAAACCCATCTGGTGGGTGTGCTGCCAAAAAGCTCTTTTTTTTGAGTTTCATTTGACCACAGATCCAGGTCCCTTTTGAAGTTACGGCCGTGTCTGACGAGTGAATGTGCTGGAGTTTGTTTTTGGATGAGCAAGGAGGATTTTTCTTGAATGTAGGTGCTGTTTGATCATTTTTTTAGGCTTTCTGACCCCAAGACTCAACTAATCTCTGCAGTTCTCCAGCTGTGATCCTCTGAGAGTCTTTGTCCACTCAAACTCTCCTCCTCACCGTGCATTAGGACGATATAGACACACATCCTCTTCCAGGCAGATTCGTAACATCTTAATTATTGCCCTGATGGTGGAAATGGGGATTTTCGATGCTTTAGCTATTTTCTTACTGTCACTTTCTATTTTGTGAAGCTCAACAATCTTTTGCTGCACATCAGAACTATATTCTTTACTCATTGTGATGAATTAAGGTAATTTGGTCTTTGTGTTTCCTCATATTTCTATTCCTGTGGAACATGAAGTCATGGCTAGACAGTTTCATGCTCCTAGTCACCCTGGTGTGACAAAAAAAAAGTACATATGATTGGGAATATACTTACCTTTCTTATAAGATTCTCAAGGGGTGCCACTATTTGTGGCCAACATGCATTGGAGAACATTTATCTCATAATGAGATTTCCCCCCACTTTCAATAGTTTTACTTTATTGAAAGGTTAGAATTTTGTGATTGTTTTTTTGAATGAAAGATAAACACTGCAGATTTAATTTCACAGCTGCCTTTGCTCATATTTAACAAGGGTGCCAATATTAGTGGAGGGGACTGTAGTGTTAAAAATATAAACAGACCCGCTGCCATGACTAAGCAGGATGAATCGGACATATTTGTTTAGGTGATAATAGACATGTTGACTACAGTATTAAAGCATTTCCGTTCTTTGACTCCAGATGGCGCTGCCGCTCTCTGTGGATCAGATCGTGTCTCTGAGCAGGAATGACTTCCAGCAGATGCTGAAGCAGCAGTGCTTCACACGGGAGCAGCTCGATGTTGTGCATGATATCCGCAGACGGAGCAAAAACCGTATTGCAGCCCGTCGCTGCCGCAAGCGGAAACTTGACTGCATACACAACCTGGAGTGTGAAATCGAGAAACTGGTGAGTACTCAAAAGATCCTTTTAGTCTGAGAAATCCCTAAAGGCTCAAAGGTCACATCTGCACACAAGCTTTCCAGTCATTCAAATACCTCATTCAGGATGAAAGTTTTGATCCACAGCTGTTTCAGTGATATTTCACCCCAAAATGAAAGAAGAAAATTAGACATTTTATTGTTTTTCAATTATGGGTTTCATTAGTTACATTAAAATTATTTTAAAATAATAAAGACAATACCAAAAATACAATGATAATGTATAAATATTTTAGTATTTTATTTATTATTTACGGTAATTATAATTTAGGG
This sequence comes from Gobiocypris rarus, assembly GCA_023029165.1. NCBI lineage: Eukaryota > Metazoa > Chordata > Actinopteri > Cypriniformes > Gobionidae > Gobiocypris > Gobiocypris rarus. The sequence goes on along the minus strand of CM040922.1, from coordinate 7,821,286 downwards.
GGAAATGTGCTTTTATACTAAATATATTTCCAACCATTTGGATTACACAGTTTTAACATGAACAAACTAATGAACTTAATGCAATGCATATTTGTCAGTCATACATAAATGAAACAGGTAAAATATCTGTATTAATATTAATAAGCTGAATGTTTTAAATACACAATAACCAAGTACAGAGCATCCGGAAAGTGCTTCTCTTTTTCTCCATTTTGTTATGTGTCAGCCTTATTCCGAGGCTTAATTATTTTCCTCAAAATTCTACAAACAGTTCCCCATAATGACAACTTGAAAGAAGTTTGTTTGAAATCTTTGCACAGAGTTGTCCCGTAGCCACTTCATAGAGTTGTCCCGTAGCCACTTCATAGAGTTGTCCTGTAGCCACTCCTTTGTTTTTTTTTAACCTGAAGTCTGAGGTCCAGTGCACTCTGGAGCAGGTTTTCAAGAATGCCCCTGTACATTGCTGCATTCATCTTTCCCTCAAGCCTGACTAGTCTCCTAGTTCTTGTCGCTTTAAAAAATCCCCACAGCATGATGCTGCCACCACCATGCTTCACTGTAGGGATGGTATTGGCCATGTGATGAGCAGTGTCTGGTTTCCTCCAGACATAACGCTTGCCATTCAGGCCAAAGAGTTCAATCTTTGTTTCATTAGACCAGAGAATTATATTTCTCATGGTCTGAGAGTCCTTCAGGTGCCTTTTGGCAAACTCCAGGCGGGCTGTCATGTGCCTTTTACTGAGGAGTGGCCTCTACCATACAGGCCTGATTGGTGGAGTGCTGCAGAGATGGTTGTTCTTCTGGAAGGTTCTCCTCTCTCCACAGAGAAACGCTGGAGCTCTTTCAGAGTGACCATAGGGTTCTTGGTCACCTCCCTGACTAAGGCCCTTCTCCCATGATCGCTCAGTTTGGCAAGGCGGCCAGCTCTAGGAAGAGTCCTGGTGGTTCCAATCTTCTTCCATTTATGGATGATGGAGGCCACTGTGCTCATTGGGACTTCAATGCTGCAGATGCTGTCATTATGGGCTATTGTTTGTAGAATTTTGAGGACAATAATGAATTTAATCCATTTTGGAATAAGGCTGTAACAACAAAATGTGGAAAAAGTGAAGCGCTGTGAATACTTTCCGGATGCACTGTATATACATTTATCATCAAAAAATCCAATTTGTTTCAATTTCATACATTTTAACTACCCGAATGTTGCTTGTTCCACAGCTTTATTTTAAACATATTTATGCTGATTCCAAGCTATTTTTGAATAAATGCATTTTGAAAATATGATTATTTAAATAAGATCAAATAGATAAGCTAACTAGGTAATGAGTAATGCCATGATTTTTTTGAGTACAGAAATCTTACCCGTTTCATTTATATATGACTGAAAAATATGCATTAAGTTTATTGGCTTGTTCATGTTAAAAATGTATATGCAGTTCAATTACAAAATCTTAAATATTTTTTAATGGATATATCTTACTTTTTTTGTTCTCTGCAGAGGAGCGAGCGAGAGAAGCTAGCAGCTGAAAGGATCAAGCTAAATCAGATGAAGCTGAAGGCCTGGCAGAGTTACTCAGGCCTGTATGAGAGGGTCTGTGCCGAAGCCGCCCTCAAACCTGAGCAGCTACAGGTGCTGGCCAAATATTCCTCTCCGGTCTGCCCGCTGTCTGCTTTCCTGTGCCCCTCCCCAGACTCTCAGAACCCCGAGGCTCACCGGCCCCAGGCTTCAGACCTTTCCACACACACCTGTTGCTCTGGAGCCGAACCACCAGATAATTCCTCAATGGAAAACGCTGTTGCACAGTCAAGCTCACAGAACCTTTTACCTCTTGGGGTCGTAGAAGCTCAGTCACATACCTGTCCACCTGAGGCCTCAGCTTTTGAGAAAATGAAGTGTAGTTCAATGGTGAAACTCAGCACAGATCTTCTCAGCAGCAGGCATGAAACAAACAAATAGCAAAATTAGATGTGTTGGTTGAAGGAAGGACCACAGAAAAATCGCTGAAGGATTTTTTACATTTTAAAATGACTCCCTGAAGATGCATTTAACAAAACGTGACATCACTACTGTCCTCGTCTGATTGTAGGTCGTAAGTCTTGTGTGTATATATATGTTTTTTTTTACTCAAACCCTTTAAGCATTAGCATTCAGTTTGAATTGGTTCGTGTTCAGTGAAGTATTCCTTTACCTAAAATAATCATATATAGTTTTAACACACATGTCCCTGACCATCCTCATAGAATCAATCAGCCAAGATCATTTTGGACTCACAACACAACAAACCTCATCTCGCAGATCAATAAAACCCTTTCTTCTCTCAGGGGACATAATGCTATCGGATTATACTGTGCTGAAAGTGTTTTTGCCGAAACTGTGCCGCTCATTTAAAGTCTTGAAACCCTAGAAAAGAGACAAGTGAATCTGGGATCAAACTCTCAGGGGTTCAGAACTGCAAATACTGTACTTTCACTAATGCTGATTTTATATCATTGAAATCCAACGGTCATTTGTAAGCAAAAAAATAAACAAAAACGGTTACACTGTATAATATGTTGCCTTAAATAAAATGTCTGATTATTTTTCTTTGTAAATTTAATGAGATTATATTTTGATTATTGTGCTCCAACTTCTTGCTTGGGACCAAATTATTCTCTTTTAAGAAACTGAAAGCTTAATAAATTATGAAAATGTGAATATTTGACTTATTTGATCGCTTTTTTTTTCAATCTTTCATTTTAAATTTATTTTGAACACATAGCAGGATGAGCTGCATCAGGGTTTCCCAAAAAAAAAAAAAAAACATTAAATAATCCAATCCAGTATTGATATTGTTAACTAAAACTATTATAATATATATATATATATTGGATGAAAATTTTTGAAATTAGAAATGTTGAAACTACTGAAATAAAACTTAAAATTACTAAAAACCCACACATTTAAGATAAATATAAATATTTTTTGGGGAAAAAATACAAAATTACAAGAACAGCACAAAATGTTAACTCAATTTAAACTGATTAAAAATATTAATATAAAGACTATAATAGTATATACATACTATATACACAATAACACTTAATTAAATCACAAAAATGTAAATAATTTTCAAAACAAAAACAAAAAACTGACTAAAATATTTTGTAAAAAATAAATATTAAAGGTGTCACGAACTGTTTTTTTTATACTGTTGTCTGAGGTCAACTAATGACATTTTCTACCCTGGTTTTGAGGCTTTCTCCTGAACGCTGCGGTTTGATGGGCGTGCCGCACTGGAGATTTGGAAGTAAACGCCCATGGCTAGGATTGGATAAGATTTGCATATTTAATGAGCTTCAGCTCCCCTGTCAGTTCCAAGGGGGTAATCCAGCCCCCGGAAAGCATACCTTCCATAGGGGTGGCCATTGCTAATCAAGTCATCACCTGCTCTTAGCATCCCATTGACTCCCATTCATTTTGGGATCGCTGTGTCCATTTCTTTTACTGTCTATGGTCAGTTCAGTTCACATTAGGGCAACATTATCTGCCTGCACAACCGGAGGCTGCACTTTCAGGACCGCATTTCTAGGACCCTATTTTTTTGTGACAGCGCTACCTACCGAATCGGAGAACTGCAATCCCAGGAATGCATTTCCAGGACCCTAGTTTTGGAGAACCGAAACAAGTGCTACCAAGGGAATATTTAGAGGTTTTTAAATGTTTATTACACCCAAATACTGCTTTCTTTATTGCAGTTAAATCTGAGTTCTAGGAATGTTGAGTAATTATTGGGTCCAAGATGCATAATTGAATAACTCATCAAGTAAAATAAACAAGGAATGGTATAGCCTTTTCAGTCGATCACATTTTCAAAGTACAGAGGGAATACACAAGGATGACTCTGTGGGTATATTTAAGATAGTGTATATTTTATTAAATAATATATTGCAACAATTGAATTTGAACATACACAAAAACTAATTTGTTCATGACGTGAACCACATAGGAAGAACTTCATGGACAACTTTTTTGGGTGAACAGGTTCTTGAAACATTCAAAAAGCACATCTGAACCAAGAAAATTCAGATATAATAACGTTATTTCTACAATAACATGACTTTTTCCTGCCCTTTAAATATTTAAAGCACATATTGTGATATATGCAGCAGCACTACATACCAACTGGATGCTCTCCTCTCTTTTCTCAATTGTTTCTCTATCATTCTATTAAATTCCTCCACTTCACTGAAATAGTAAATAATGAACATAATCACTGCTGGGTTAACAGAAATGCTGTAAAAAAAAAAAAAAAAAGGATACATTGGACATTGTGTAAAAACAATTCAATGTTCTATGATAATGTGTTAAAAAAAAATTAATATAAATAAATAGACATAAATTAGGGCTAAATCTAGGACTTGAGAAATTAATTAATCTTTTGTCATTCTTCTGTCGGCCCTGAGCTGTGTCTTTGTAAGCACTTCATATAGGGTACAGTACAGTATTTTAACAGTTATGCCTATAAAAACGTCATATGTCAACCAACATTATAAAACCATGTCAAAATGAAGATACGTACTCATAACATGTATTGTGTGGTAACCTTAAACAGGCTGACTGTGAGCACTTGACAGCTAAACATTAAGATTATTTTAACTTACTTAAAATGAAGAAAAAAACAACGAGTAACTAACAAGCTTTCACAACGAACGCAATGCAGTTGTCTTGTGCAGTTGTGCTGTCACTAAGTCAACACAAGCTTTCAAGTTTAGTTAAATGAATGTGCTAACAATTTATTTACAGCACTATGTATGATAGCTGATGCATTCCAGACTATTTAGCAAATCAAGATCACTTCGGCTACGTTAACTTTCCAATGAAATGCATCACGATTGTTTTAAATGTTAAAATAAAAACTGATTCACATGTGATACTCACACTCTGATCGTCATCCATCTTTGCTGGTCCTTTAATTCGCTAGGTGGCGTTGTCAATAAAAACCTAGGGTCCTAGAAATGCGGTCCTAGGACTGCGGTCCTGAAAGTGCAGCCTCCGGTTGTGCAGGCAGATGCTACTCCATTAGGGAGGGATCGTTTTGAAAGCAGCAACCGGAATGATTCTCTCGATCACAGGGCTCGTAAACGTCTTTATCAAACAAACAAAATTATTTATTTCTCATCCACCCAAGATTGATTCTGTATTACATGGCCCACCAACGTCTGCGACACACACACACACACACACACACACACACACACACACACACACACACACACACACCTGCTCAGATCAAGAAAGGAATATTATTTCACTATTTGAGATTCCATGACATAAAAAAGATGTTTACTCACATAAGTTTGTTGCACAATTCCTGTCGAATCCAATATAGAAGGCACAACACTGTGTCTACAAATCCAGCGCCTGAGACTTGGATCCAGCACCTGAGACAGTGAAATGAAGCGATCACACGTACATGTCTTCCCCACGTGAGCTGGAACTTAATTAAAAATAAAGTTCAACCACTCATTCTTAACAGTACATATTCATCAGTTGAGTTGCGTTTCTTCTTCCCATGACGTCATTGGATTCCAGATCTCGTTTTCTGGGCCTGGTGTCTGTAAAAGCTTTTCTTTAACTAACAAGGACGTTTTCAGTTCTGAAACTTACAGAGTATTCTTATATCATGACGAACTTGGATATATCAAAGGCTCAAGGGAAAGTTGGATTCTCAATTCATCACCCCTTTAATATAAAAATACATTCAATACTGTATTGTTTACCTGCATGTGACCATCAGAGAACTGTGATCAAGTAAATTTGCAGTTAAATGATCAAAATATTAACTTTTCAGGGGACACTAGAAGTAAATATTTTAGGTCTGTTATGTTTGGCTGAGACAAAAGTTTGGGAATCCTCAAGTTTACGAGACAGTTTTCAATATTTACATTTCTATATTTGTACCAACAGATGGCAGCACCCACCCAGACAAAGTTTCGTATTAGAATCCCCTCATGCTTGATAAACTATCATAATTACAACACCTGTAGTTACGTCTGTAATAGGCTAAAACACGCTACAGTCTAAAAGGACAGCTTCAGATAAATGTGTGAAATAATTTAATATAACAATCTGTGTTCTCGCAGAACTAAGAATGGGCGCGGGATAATGACAGGCTGTGAGGCATTTTTCATAATTTCAATCACTTTGATGGATATTCTTACCGACTGTCAGCCACAGAACAGTATGTTCATGCTCGTGTGTTCTGTTCCCTTGGGTATCTGGCATGATCATCAGTTTCTACACCCAAACAGCCATCGGATATAATTGATCTTCAAGTGACAAAGGATCACCAGAAAACCATTTTTTGGATCTCACTATGCAAACACCAGACCCACTAAGCCAGACCCAAATTAATTGTGCAACAGCCTATTAATAGTCGTATTATAGTCAGAAAAGCTAAATGATTGGTTAAAACATGATATCCTAATATATTTTAAAGAATAAAAACTGACCGAAATATGTGGTCTGATACTGCTGTGTGATTTTAAAATGTATTTAACTTACAAACACAAATCCTCTGAGGCCATAAAGCACGGATTTTAATCTTCTCTTTCTTAAAGGGACAGTTCATCCTCTAAAATAATAATACAATAAACAGGCTACATAAAAATAACCCAAACAGACTTTGTTTTTACTGTGGAGAAGAAGAATGTCCAGGCTGATCTTTTCAATGAAAGTGGATAGGGAACAGTCGTTGTGTGGTAAAATCTCCTTCTCGTAATCTTCAGAAGAAAAAGATCGCTTTTGAAAGACGTGAGGGCGAATAAACCGTGATGGGCAAAATGTCATGCTGTTGGTCCGTTTCAAAAAACCAACAGATGTTTTCCACCAGGGTTGTGGCTATGAAGCTTAGGATACAACATCAAAGAAAGAAGAGGTCCTCAGAGGAGGACACTATTGCATCCTGCATTGAAACGAATCGATTTGGTGGATGATCACTGGATGTGGCTTTCCTTTACGTCCAGGTGCCAAGGTTTTATTTTGGCGTGCCACGGGGAGTCTCTCGCTGTTCTGAAGGGAGTTTCAGGTAAAATCAGCGGTGAAAAGAAGAATGACACATGCACGTATAATCTGTGACCTCATTCATTCAAGATTACAATATAGAAAACAAAACGGCTTGGAGGTTTTGATTAAGAGTTATGAGGTTAGCAGATTAGGGGCATGGAAAACGGTATTACGGCGGTCTAAACCGAATCCCAGAATTAATCAAAATACTAAAAAAAAAACAACCTTAAGCTGGCAGTAAACATCATCACATTCAGCAACACGGTAATATTATGCCATCTGTGTGGATTGGAATAAAAGCTCTTAATCACTGATGCAGTACACAAGTGCAGAGAAACGATGATATTCACTCTGTATATGAGTCACTTATATTTTGCTGTGTTTTTAAAACACTTAAATTCCATGTTTTTGGACAGAAAAGTTTTTATTTTATTTTACAGTCTGTGGTTAGGAACCTTAATTATTTTGATCTTCTGAAACACCTTGTTCAAGACTGAGGGAATCATTTACCGGGATGCTGAATATCTAAAAAGCACCCCATAAACAACCTCACAGGCTGGGTGTCTTGATAAGGTCTGTTTCTGCAAAATATCATCAAAAGGAAGCTAAATCAAAAACTTAATAATAAATATTGCCTCCATGGATCGGACTTGTTTGTTCAGCACATCCCACAGATGCTCGAATGGATTGAGATCTGGGGAATTTGGAGGTCAAGTCAAAACCTCAAACTCATTGTTTTGCTTCTCAAACCATTCCGGAACCATTTTTGCTTGGCAGGACGCATTATCCTGCTGAAAGAGGCCACAGCCACCAGGGAATAACGTTTCTATGACAGGGTGCATGGTCTGGTCTGTAACAATGCTTAGGTAGGTGGTATGTGTCAAAGTAACATCCACATGGATGGCAGGATCCAAGGTTTCCCAGCAGAACATTGCCCAAATCATCACACTGCCTCCATCGGCTTGCCTTCTTCCCATAGTGCATCCTGGTGTCATGTGTTCCCCAGGTAAGGAACGCACATGCACCCGGTCATCCATGTGATGTAAAAGAAAATGTGATTCATCAGACCAGACCACCTTCTTCCATTGCTCCGTGGTCCAGTTCTGATGCTCACTGTAGGAGCTTATGGCAGTGGACACTGACATATTTCACCATATCAGAGAGCTGTCTCAGAAACTTTGTCACATATCCTACAGTCACACTAAAAGTGTGTTGTTTTAATTAAGGGGATTTTAAGGATTCATGTCTGGGGAAAATAAATGGATTAATTAACGGCCAACTTGTCTTATTTCTGACCCTGTTTTGATGTAAAGTAAATGGAGTCGAGTGGGAGTTGAATCCAAAAAAACTGGAATCGACCACCCCTACTTGAATTGCTTGTTGAATGTTGAACCCTGAGGACAAATGTGTGTGCACCCCTCAACTACAGTGTTGATGTCCCATAATACAAAGACTGTCTAATCAGTGTACATTCTTGCCTCTCACACAAAGGTGACTGTTATTTGGCATAAGAGCACAGTCATTAGCTTTAATAGAGGACTTGGACTTTTGCATGTCATCTCCCATGGCTTAATGCGCGTTTGAGGGTTCTCCCGAGAGCGTTAGATTAAAACATCTAAACCCTGCACCTGCAGCCCTCATTCAAAGTCTTTTTCACACCCACAGACAGAATGGCTTTATCACAGCCAAATGGTTTATGTGTGTGGCGTGCTAAGTTCTGGATAACAGGGACAGTATGTTATATAAATGCTTGAATGGAAATCTCATGCTGAGATAAAACAACCCAACAGCATACTGCATGCATCTGGCGTAATGTCAGACAGCAGGTGCATACTTATAACATTGGTACTTGAAAAATTTATGAAAATTTATGTCTGAATCATTAGAGTAATCTGTCATTGAGGTACCCAGCTGAAAAGACCATCCTAGATGGTCCGAAAGCTTCGGCAGCTTACTTGTTGCCATTTGAGCAAACACAGAACATTCCCCTAATGTTAGTATTTGGTTCCTGTTTTGTAATGTTTTTGAGGAGCGACTGTTCATTTTAGGTTGTTTTTTAGACCATAAAATAATGTTCGTAGAACATTGCAGGGTAGTTATTTTAAAGAACCTAAAACAGAACATGCAGAACCACATATAACTCTTGATGTTAATCGAGAAGTTTTTGTTTATGGACCGAAGGAAGCATATCCCGCTCAACTGTACACTTCAGTGGTCAGAAATAAATGTACTGATATCCTACTTTAAGTCAAATGATTCATTTTTAATGTCATATTAAAATTGTCATATTAAGATACATTTAATATTTAAAAAATCAAAGATTGCGTTGAAGTCATTGGTGCTATGAAAAATGTAAAATCTGGGTATCCTGGGAAACATAGTAGCCTAAACCTTACATATTAATGGACAAATTTAATCTGATTTAATCTTTCATATGATGGTTGATGTGCTCGGATTAAAAGATAAGATATATTTGTATAATACTGATTAGGCTATAGGCATCCATGTTCTGGGAACGTTAGAATAATGTTAGGTGAACATTAAAATAACATTCTACAATACAAAAACTAATATTCTATTTCCATTAAGAAAAACTTCCTGGCTAACCAAAAACAAACCTTAAAAAAGAAGATTATGGGAACGTTAAAATACCATTAAAATAACGTTCCACAATTCAAAAACTAATATTCTATTTCTGTAAAGAAAACTTGCCCTGGCTAACCAAAAACAAACCTTAAAAAAGGATGTATAAGTTTAATGGTCTACAACAAAAGAGCGCTTTAGTGATATTATAATACTATAAAATACTATAATAGCAGCCTAATTTCTTACTATAAGTGGGAAAAGTTGGTCACAGGTCACATTTAGTCAAGCTCGCATCAGCTGACTGTCAGCTGATCACGTCTACCTATAGGAATACATTGTCTATCCCAACATGCATATATAAGCTCCTTCTGCACTATCAGCAGCCTAACACGTTCTCCAGAGCTCATTTACCCTTCTCCATCCCTAGCTCCTCCTCTCGTCCAGTCAGGATTTGGTATTCTGATTCTTCTTGAATCGTACTAAACTCCAGAATTATTTTTTACATCTAATATCGACATTAATGATATCTGCAATACATTCAGCTGGTTCTGTTCGGTTACCCTAAGGGGGGTTATTGCTGCTCTCCCTGCTCACATCCATGCTAGGTTGCAAGGATGCCCAGGGAGTTCTTGCCCAGAATAGAACCATACCGCCAATCCAAACTATATGCTTATAGTCAATCAATCATCTTTGACGATAGCGGTCCTGACAGAAATGTACATTTACACACAAACTAACGGCCAACTGAAACTTTCAGACGCCACATTTGTTTATTAGCTCAGGATTTACAGGATTGTGGAATATCAAAGGCAGCGAAGGATACATCTATGGATAGCCTTCAAAAAAAATCGATCAAATGAAGGTATCACAGGAGACAGGAAGTAAAGCTAACATTGGATTCGGACGTGCCTTGATGCCTTCACTATGTTGTAAGTGTGTCCCACTGGGCAACCAAAAGTGGTCAAGTGCAAAGACCACACGTGTGGGTCTTTGCACTGGCCGAATCTTAACTCAATAATTTAGGGAATGTGCCCCATGGTCTGGCTTTGAATCCGAGTTCAGCCAGCATACTGAGTTTATGCATGACACTGGGGAACAACCTGATGTCTTTTTCTATTTCTTTTTCTCTCTCCATTGCTTTCTCTCAGCATTGCTTGAAAAAAATCCAGTGTGTTTGCTTTGACATACACCGTCCCATAGGTCCAAAAGAGCTGTTTAACAGACAGAGTCGGAGCAGACCTGTCAGAGAAGTAACAGGTGAATGTGAATCAGAAGCTTCCCCCTCTCTTTTAAACGAAAGCTTTCAAAAGGAATTTAAAGTGTTTGTCAGATTATACGATTCCAAATGCACATGACAGAAACAATGAAAAAAATACAGCTTAAAAGCACCGTTGTTGTCCTAAATGGCATGCATTAAAATAAAAACATAAACCACAAGACGGATCTGTCATTAATGTGGAAGTGACACCATACCCTGACAGACAGACTGCTCTCGTGATGCTCATATGAATCATCACAGAGGCACATAGTAGCACTCGGATCAGATCTGCAAGGTTTGTTTATTAAAACGGATCGCACCTGTTATCAGGAGATATCAATCTGACCTTTAAACTGAGATGTACTGATATCATATACTTGATCTAAATCTAGCAAAAATATGATTCATGAGGTTAAGGTGATTCTCTTCATGTAGACGCATAACCATGAGATTTTTGAAGGGAGGAAAACATTTACATAGCATTAACATATAGTGGAGTTATTAAAATCAATTGTAATATTTATTCAAATGAATGAACTTTAAAGTGGAGGTAGATAATTGTGAGCTTGCGGTGTTGACGGGGTTTAAAGGGATAGTTCACCCTCAAGCCATCGGTGTATATGAATTTCTTTCAGACAAACACAATCGACAAATAAATATCATTGCTCTTCAAAGCTATAGAATGGTAATGAATGGCATGCCTGATTTTGAAGTCCAAAAAAGTGCATCTATCCATCATAAAAGTACTCCACTCTGCTCCGTTTAAAAAAAAAATGAAAACATGACATTCAACCCGGAAACCGTAGAAAAACGCTGCGCACCAGTTTGAGCTTGAACATGCCCCGGTATGAACAGCAATGCTGAACAGAAATCAGGCTCAAGCACGTTTAACAGATTACTCACTCCCAATATTGTTTAGCATTTTGGACTTAAGAAAATAGCACTATTTTCAGTTCAAAAATGTATCAGAGACTTTTGTGTTTCCTATGACGATACAGAATAATACAGAACATAAAGACTGGTGGAGCCGCTTTTCCATTGGACCAAACTGTTAATTAACCATTCCATTCCGTGCCGATCCGAGCCAGCCTGTATGGATATGGTTTCGTTTTCTACTGTTGTGCGATAACGGAGCTCTTTGCAATGTACTACAAACGAGTCAGTTGTTGCCTTGATAACGCAAGAGTTAACAGACGATACGTGATGTAAATAGCGACTGCGTTATGAAGGATGTCCAGATAGCCTATTTCTTTTACAGTAGCCTATTATTAATTTGTGTTACACCCCACTTCTACATGATAATAGCTCCTGCTTTATAAGCAAGGACTCCATGAAAGTCGTTTTCAATGGCCCTCACATGTGTTCAGTGAAGTCTGAGGCCTTTGAAACCAACTGCCAGGCCCAAATAGCTCTGAGCGGTCCTTATCTTCTTAAGTGTGAATGGCCCTCTGTCTCTCTGAAGCTCTACAATTTCTATATGTTTGCCAATAGCCCACAAGCTTCCCCTCACATGTACAGACTCACAAACACCACAAAACATCTTTCATGTCTAAATTTCCCCAAGGCCAAAACTGAGCTAGAAAAGGCATTGTCCTTCTGGTCCGGACATGGCTGACCTATATATGTATAACCTGATTTACATAGGTTTGAAAGGGACATTAACATGTCCAGATGTCCATGCATATAACATTTTGTATTTATATACAATCTGGCACACTTTTTTACCAAATTGGAAACACTTTAGAATAATGGTCATTAGTTAACATTAGTTAATTACATTAGTTAACATGAACTATTAATGCATTTAATTATCTTTGTTAATGTTAATTTCAACATTTACTAATATATTATTAAAATCTTTTTTTTGTGAACTAACATGAACAAACCATGAATGGCTGTATTTTTTATTAATTAAAGTTAACAAATATGAACAAATAGAGTAACACATGTACTGCTCGTGGTTAGTTCATGTTAGTTAATACATTAACTAATGTTAACTAATGACCATTATTCTAAAGTGTTACCAACAAATTCATCCGAAGCGCAAAAATCGAATCAAGAAGATGCATCTCAGAGCCTCATCTTTCGGCGCATTTTCTGATATGCATTAAGACACATCTGATTATTTTTGAAGAAAAGGCGTTTAATCTTCAGAGAATAATTTGTCTGGGTCATGAAGCAGGTAGCTCTTGAAGCAGAAGCAGACCTTTGAACTCGATTTGATTGTGCCTCAGTTTGAGGGAGAATACTTCGGTCAGTCCCTTGAGGCTTGAACGTCTTGAATTGTTAGGGTCAAAATGAGAACAATGTAATGGAGAAACATTCATGCCTTACATTCCCTTTGGAACGGTCACGCATTAGAGGCACGTTGTTATATAACGCTGCAATTAATAGAACCTGCGTCACTGATTAAAGAGCCACTGGAAGATAAAATTCCTCAAGTTTGTGTAAAATTTACACTTTTATTTATTAAACCAAGGACAGCACAAGAAAATGCTACCGTTTTATGCAATGTGCTTGTATGTTAATATCTCAAAATAAATTATTCCTTTCATTTTCAATTCAATCATCTCAAGATATTACCAAGATCTGTGTAGTTGACACCAAACCAACACAATCCACATAATACTCGTATAAAAACCTTGCAAATCCATGAATAAAAAGCACATAAACAAAATTCAATGAAAAAAATCAAACAGCTTCAGAGATTCATTTCACTGGCAGGTATGTCAGAAGTAGAGTTACTCCCTGCGATGCTGTTCGAGGTGGATCTAGGCCATTGTCTCTTTCCTCGAGATGCGTTTGGGGTTACATAAGACTCCAGACAGGCCTGCTCTTCCTCTGTGTCTGCCTCTCTTCCTCAAGGCCTTGTGGCACCTGAGGGATATGCCCAGGTCTTCCATCACAGCACTGAAAGAGACACACTGTCAAAAAAAGAACACGAGGGCTTGCGTGAGTCTCTACACACACATTCACACAGGCACACTTACATGCACATGCATACACACAATCTAACAGTGTCCAGTTCAGCCATTCAAATAGATTTGATGCTTATAATGTATTTTTTTAAATTCTATTTTTCTTTATTACTTTTCAGGTCCTAATATACTCACATCAAAGTTATTTTCCGTTCTTCGCTTAGGGGTAAAAAGCAGTTTGTAATACCTATTTAGTGGTATACTATTAACAAACATCCGATGACGCCCACACTGCTGACAATGGCATTTAGATGTAAATATGTGCTGCAAGCTTTCCTTTTAAGACTTTTAAAGACTTTTCCGGCTTTCCGTGATTGAACTATTATATGCTAGAGGGCGCTATTACACATCTTCTGAAAGACTACTGAATCTCCTGATCAAAACACAAGTGAAGAAGAAACAGAAACAACAAGGGATTTCATATGTAATCATATGCATACGTAAAATAACGTTATCAACATTAAACAGCATATAAATGTTACTCTATGAGTTATATGAAATGAGCATTGGGGGTGTTGATGCACTTGATCTATCCATCTACAGTATGTATTGCACTTTATACAATAGTTCCCTTTCGAGAGGTCTCTCGTATTGCGTATGGGAAAACTCCTTTTCTCGAGAACATGAAGCAAAAACTTTATTCTATAAAGTGTCTATGTAAAACGCAGGCTGATAGAACAGTGCGAGCTGCGCGCTGGTTGGCTGTAGGAACCTATGGCAAGGTGGCTGAGAGAGCGAACCAATAGGGGTCGCTAGAAAATCCCACCGAACAAGGTCGCTAGAATTAGCATACTGAGGCTATCTAGAGCGTTCCGCCCCTTTCAGGCAGTCGGAACAGCTCGTCGTGCTTCAGTGGGCGCACTAAAGGTTATGCTGTCAAGAAAGCAGAGACCGTCACACTGGATAGTAGACGCTATCTCACTGGCTTATATGTCTAGGTCTCGTTTGCCCTATAGTCACTAAAGCCCATTCTATCAGAGGCATGGCCTCATTGTGGGCATACTGCTGGAAGATAACTGTGCAACGGCAGGCTGGGCCTCTCCGTCTACTTTTATCAGATTTTATAAACTGGAAGTCCTCTACAAGCTGGGATTCTCTCCATTTAATAGGTATTGCCTGTTATTATTAACTAAGACCCGATTTCTTCCGGTCTTCCTGTTATACACAAATAAACTGTGTTCACTAGCATGTGCTATACTACATAACTATAAGACCCGACTATGTCCGGTCATAGTTTCTATAATCATATGGCCCGGTTCTATCTGGCCTATATATTCACTATGCCCTTATAGGAGGCCCACTTTGTCACTGTTACCCATCTTATGTGCCTCAGGTTCTCCTCAGGCCACAGTTTGGGTCGGTTAAGCACGCATGGCGTTTTAAATGGGGTTCCCATACGCAATACGAGAGACCTCTCGAAAGGGAACGTACTCGGTTACTCACGTAACCTCGGTTCCCTGAGAGAGAGAACGAGTATTGTGTAACGCGCCGTGCTTGTGCTTCTCAGGGTATCGCTTCAGTCGATTTTAAACCTCAATTCCTATGGCAGAACACTGTATTTTATAGCCTCAGTATGCTAATTCTAGCGACCTTGTTCGGCGGGTTTTCTAGCGACCCCTATTGGTTCACTCTCTCAGCCGCCTCGCCATAGGTTTCTGCAGTTGCCGCAACACAGCCAACCAGCGCGCAGCTCGCACTGTTCTATCTGCTGTGCATCCGCACTGCATTTTACATAGACACTTTATAGAATATAGTTTTTGCTTCATATTATCGAGAAAAGGAGTTTTCCCATACGCAATACTCGTTCCCTCTCTCAGGGAACTGAGGTTACGTGAGTAACCAAGTACGATTGCTTTTCAACTAGTAGCTTTACTGTATTAAACATGAAAAAGGTTTCAGTGTCTCTTCCGATTAGAATTACAATCTCGATTTCTACTTTAAAGCAGAGTGTTCATGTTTTTACTCACGTTTGACCTTGACGGACTGAACAGAAGAAATTACCCAGAGAAGATTTCCACTTCAAAAAGCGTTCAAGAGGCCAAGCCTCAGCAAACACCTATCTACAGTGCCCTCCACTAATATCAGCACCCTTGGTAAATATGAGCAAAGGCGGCTGTAAAAATAAATCTGCATTGTTTATCCTTTTGATCTTTTATTCAGAAAATTCTAACCTTTCATTGAATTGGAACAATTGAAGGTGGAGGGAAACTCACATTATAAAATAAATATTTTTCTCAAGTTCAAGTTGGTCACAATTATTGGCACCCAATTATTGCATTATCCTTTCTCTAAGATAACACCTCTGAGTCTTCTTCTATAATGCCCAGGGGCGTAGCCATCATTTCAAAAGTGAGGGGACAGAATGTCAAGCGATATCAGTTTTTCTGACTTTCGTCTAATTGACTGGTTTTAGTTTTAATGTTATATCTTTTTGCTTAATTGGCTTAATATGCTATTTATGTTAAAGCAATAAGCCTCCTTCTACAACAGTCAACCCTAAGTCTGATGCTTTCTGTTCTGTCTATAAAAAATTACAAATTAGTCTGATTAGTAGCAGAAATATTTAAATGTACACTGTAAAAATAAAATTCAGGTCTCCAATTGAAAATTTTCTAGTGACTGATCACATCTAAATTTTTCAGTAGGCCAAATTGAATTTCTGGGAATTGATGCAATTTAATTCAATTAAAATTCAAGAAATTCAATTTGGCCTACTGAAAAATTTAGATGTGATCGTCACTAGAAAAATTTCAATTGAGACCGAATTTTTTTACAGTGTAGACATTGTTGCTAAATATTTTGTACATTCCATTCAGTTTGCAAATGCATACGATAAAAGGTACACAACAACAAAAGACCCATTTTTTGGTTCCCAAATCTAAGCCAAATCCTAAGAAACTTGATTTTAGTTATAACGTTAGTAATAACTTTTCACAAACGGAGTAGTTACTTTGTTTTGCTTATGCAAGGCAGTGTAGACATAAAACACATAATGATTGTTTAATGGAAAAAAACTAAACTTATTCCATTAATTATATTATTCCAGTTGTTTGTTTTTCCTCACCTCTGAAGCCTCCTCAAAACTTTCTGCCTCATCCTCTCTCAACTTTGAATTAACTTCTGGCTCTGTCTATTGACAATAAAGAAGTGTTTGAACTACGTACATACAGGGAATTATGAAATACAGAAGAAATGACGTACACTGCTAGACAATAGCCGATCATTTGTATCCTAAATTATCTTTCCTATATTTTCCTAATGACAATTTTATGATTGGTCTATATGGTACTACAAATATTGGTTCAACATTAAGCATAGATGTATAGAAAAATTGTACAATGTATATAAAACATTTTTTAAAAGCCACTCTATCACTTCTCACCTGTGACGTTTCTTTTGTTTGTGTGTCATCCTGTTTCTGACCTGATAACCCTAAACTGCCTGTGTCTTGTTCAATCTTGACAACACAGAAAGAAAGTTAAATTACTTTCAAAATTGCATTTTAAACAATAAAAGAAAGAGAAAACTATAAATTAAGACCTATGTTAGAACGTTAATGCATACAATTGAATACTGGATTGCTAATGAATTGTATGATATAATAAAAATTGTAGGGTTAAACATGTCACAAAGCTGCCTGATTCAGACAGATATTTAGTGGCTGTTAATGCGTGAAAACCTGAATTCAACATTAAAAATCACATCTATATTCTAATTTTAAGAGCTTTGATAACATATATTTGAAAATAAAAGACGTTACAAAAGAAAACACACTGAAAATAAGTGCACGTTTGTGCGGAGAGCAAATATTTTCAATTTCCAGCAAAACCTGCTAACGTAATTATTCAACAAGAGAAAATGGCAGTTATTCATCGTTGTGCAACACAATTCGGATACATGCCAACTTACTGTGCTTGACTTTTTCGTAAAAAAGGATTGAATCGTTTTTTGCCGTTTTGAACTGATCGCGACCTCTATGAAAATGATGATTACAGCGCGGGTGCGAGCATGGGCGTGCGGCGGCCGTGACACGTGAGGGACTGATTACCATGGAAACGTGAAAGGCACACGTATGTAGATAGATCTCGTCTCTTTGAATTTTTTATTTTAAATCTGGATTTATACACATTGCCTCGTGAAAACATCAACTGAACACAGTTTGCCGAATGCAAAAGTGAGGGGGACGAATTTACATTTTATATAAAGTGGGGACATGTCCCCGCGTCCCCCGCGTAATCTACGCCTATGATAATGCCTGATGAGTTTGGATAATCAGAGACCGTTCCTTCATTCAGATCTCTCCAGATTCCCAGATCCATGTTGGTGCTTCTTCTCTTCAGTTCATCCCACTCATTTTCTATAGGGTTCAGGTCAGGGAACTGGGATGGCCATGGCAGAAGCTTCATATGTAACCGTGGGCATGGGGTACTTTTTATCCGTTTGCACTAAACCCATCTGGTGGCTGTGCTGCCAAAAAGCTCTTTTTTGAGTTTCATTTGACCACAGATCCAGGTCCCTTTTGAGGTTACGGCCGTGTCTGACAGTGAATGTGCTGGAGTTTGTTTTTGGATGAGCGAGGAGGATTTTTCTTGAATGTAGGTGCTGTTTGATCATTTTTAGGCTTTCTGACCCCAAGACTCAACTAATCTCTGAAGCTCTCCAGCTGTGATCCTCTGAGAGTCTTTGTCCACTCAAACTCTCCTCCTTACCATGCATTAGGACAATATATGATATATGATAAAAACGCAGCAGATTTGTAACATCTTTATTTGATAACTTCTTAATTATTGCCCTGATGGTGGAAATGTGGATTTTCGATGCTTTAGCTATTTTCTTCCAGTCACTTTCTATTTTGTGAAGCTCAACAATCTTTGCTGCACATCAGAACTATATTGTTTAATTTTACTCATTGTGATGAATTATTAAGGGAATTTTGCCTTTGTGTTTCCTCATATTTATACTCCTGTGGAACAGGAAGTCATGGCTGGACAGTTTCATGCTCCTAGTCACCCTGGTGTGCTGAAAAAACATGAACATGAATGGGAATATGGGAGATGGGAGATATGTTACTCATTATAATTTCTAGGTGTGCTAATAATTGTGGCCATTGGAGAAAAACATTTAATTCATAATGAGATTTCCCCCCACTTACCTTTGGTAATATTTACCAAGAGTCCCAACATTAGTGCCTAATCACCACGGATCAATGGTAGTACGAAGGCGTTACAGGCTGACTTTTCTGTAAAAATCGTGTGGCAAGCTGTTTCAAACTCCAGTAACTAACTTCAAACAATCTTTTTTTCTTTAATCTCGCTTGGAGTATATCAGGGCCTTTATTCATAAGGATCATGTGAAAACAACAGAAAATGATGTGGAGAACAGGGTCAGGTCTACATGGTGACTTTCATGCTATGAAACTCTCACGAGATTGACTTCAACCACCGCCTTTTGTAGAAAAGATCTGGTTTGTATTGCAAGGACACAAAAAAGACATGACTGGGTTGTGTAGCCCATTTTCTATTCTAGCACGTCCTGGTCTTGTCTGTCATGAGATGTTCAAGGCATGAAGGCCACAGCTCTAGAAATGCCGCTGGGGATGTGGGAAGCAAATAAAGCAACATCAATGTATGCAGTGAATTAGCTCCCGGCTGATTATGGTTATCCTGTGGACTCAGACATGGTAATCTTAGACTTTTTAATTGTTCTTTCTTTTTGAGTGCATCAATATTTAAACATTTAAAAGTCTTTAATGAAGACTCTTCTCTTGATGTCTTTTCTCTTCTAAATACAGCTAGAGTTAACTACATCCCAGAGACTGATATCAGTGTTTCATGACTGTGTACTCAGGTGTTTATATAAAAAAATTGAATGAGTGGAGTTCACTGATTCTTGAGACAGGATAAAACATTTCCAACAACTTTACCTGTTGTTAGTTTCTGTATGTACTTTTTGCATTATCAATATTTCGTAATCATAATTATGACATTACACTTACTACCCATTTAAAATGATCTTTTTTAATATAATTATAAAAAATATAATAATTCATGGATTGATGTTATAATCATATAGCTGTAAGCAGCAATTATTGGGGGTTCAATCTTTTTAAGGCCTTTAAGCACATGCGTAAAAAGATATGATGTATTCTTTAGCAAACCTGTAACTATCTCAATCATAGATGGAAAAGACCATTAGCAGCAAATACAGGCAATTTACCATAGGAAATATATGGTTTTTAAAACTTTTTAACAGATAGCGCCACCAATCTCCATAAAAGTTGGCATGCTTGTTTACAATCATATGTTGCATGTGCTCACCTATTTTCATGAAGTTTTGAGTTTTTGAGTACATTTGGGCCCCACCCTTTTTTTGGATAATAATTGTCCTAGAGAGAGAATTGTACCGCAGTGGTTTTATTGAGGTTGAGCGAAAAACCTAGGGCTAGTTCGCAAAAGTAGACTTTCCTCAAATATTTAATGAACAATTTGATTGACAGCAGTAGCTCTTGAGGTTGTTCAGTATGAGGAGAGCTGTCAAATGATATGAATATTGTGTCGATGTGTGAAACACCACATGATAACAGAGGTGTACAACTCGTTTGTGCCATCTAGTGACTGATTTCTTTCAAAATTCAAGATTTTGGCGCTTTGAGTTTGGACACCAAACAATATCACTGCATTACACAACCCCAAATCCCAAAGTTGGGATATTTTGTAAAATGTAATAAAATCAAGAATCTGTGATTTGCTAATTCTCTAATCGACAACATTTTGATGGCTGCAACACACTCCAGAATAGTTGGGGCAGAGGCAAATTAAAAGTGAAAAGAATATAGAATATCCAAGTTAAACTGTTTTGAAACAGTCCTCAATTAACAGTCCTCAATTAATTGAGGATACTGTGTTTGGGCTATGTCTTTGCAAGCAAAGATGGGTCATGGCTCACCACTTTGTACCAAATTTCATGAGAGAATCGTCACATTTCTCAAAGCAAGATTGCAAAGAATTTAGATCTTTTGCCATCTACCATACATAATATTGTGAACGGATTCATGGAATCAAGAGAAATATCAGTCTGTGTAGGGCCAGCAAGTAAACCTTGAATGTGCATGACCTTCGAGCCCTCGAAAGCATTGCATGAGAAACTGTCATGCTAATTTTTTAGATGAGTCCACGTTTCAGCTGTTTTTGGGGAAAAAATGGACATTGAGTTCTCAGTCCCAAAGATGAAAAGGACCATCCATACTTTCATGAGTGACAGGTACAAAAGCAAACTGCTGTCATTGTCTGAGGGTGCATCAGTGCAAACGGTATGGGTGACTTGCATATCTGAAAAAAGGAACACTGACGTGGAGGCCTGAATTGGGATTGTACAGAGACATATACAGCCATCAAGATCACATCTTTCCTGGAAAGCAAGATAATGCCAGGCCTCATTCTGCACATGCTAAAACAGTGTGGTTTCTAGATTCTCTACACCATAGTGTGGATGTGCTTGACTGCCTGCCTGCAGTCCAGATCTGTCTCTTGAAAATGTACGGCCCATAATGAAAAGGAGAATCAGACAACGATGACCACGCACTGTTGAGCAGATGTCTTGTATCAGGCAAGAATTAGTATCCTCCTAAACTTTTAAAAAGTTAAATTAAAAAAGAAAGATGATGTGACACAGTTGTTAGTATGACTCTCTCCCAACTTGTTGTGTTGCAGCTATCAAAATCAAAATGTGTTTATATTTAACATAAGCGACACACTTAAGTTGGTCAATGAAAACTTTGAAAATCTTTTCTTTGTACTTTTGTCAGTTAAATAAATGTTGAAGAGAATGAAAAAAAAAACCCGAAAACAAAATCTTTGTGCAGCAAAGATTAATATTGCATTTTACAAAATGTCCCAACTTTTCTGAATTTGGACTTGTATATTCTTGATAATTATATTAAAAAAGACTTTTAATATGTCTATAGTTAAATATATTAGGGATGCACCAAAATGAAAATTCAGTGCCGAAATATCGAATAATCGACACTCAAATAGCTAAAAGCACAAACATTTAAATTGCACATAAGGCAGTTTTTTTTATATAAACTATCATAATAACATAGACATAGAATTATCATATAATTGTTTCTACTGCAGTTTGCTGGTGAAATACAGTATAAGCATTTAAATGACAATAAACTGTAATAACTTGTTTTCATGACAGATTTATTCAAACATACATTAAATAATGAAGACATCCCTATAACAGGTCATGTTAAAATAGAATGAATGAATGAGTTTGTGGGCAATGAAGACTTTACTTCATAAACAAAGCACAAAGCCTTTTGTGATTATGGGGTGGCAGGCACACTACAACTGTTAAGTGAAGTTTGGAGAAGCCGAAAATAGGTGTCTCGGACGAAATTTTGGTGCATCCCTACAAGATAAAGACCATGAAATGCCAAAATGTAATTTTCAGGTCCTATTAGCAGCTAGCAAAACTAGAAAATAAATACTGCATTTAGTACATCAAAATATGATTATTTTGTTCACACAGTAACAAATATTCCTCACATTATGTAACCAATACTGAGTGAATGGCAAGCACGCATTTTGTTTGGACACTGGAACGTTACATATTAACCTAAATGAATTCCTTTAGTCAACCTGTATTCTGTTTTGTCTCTGTACTCAAGAATCAGTGGGCTATAGCACAACTAATTAACACAACCCACATTACAATTACTATTACCCTCACCGTGTGGGCGGATCTTTTGAGAAAACACTGAGAACATGAAAGGCAGAATTTAGGACATCAAATGTAGAAATTTTGCCTTAAATGGCCATAATCGAATGGCTTCTGCCAGTATATAAAAGTTTCTGAGAGCACTCTATTTCTTATCTGTCTGCAGACAGGGCGAGTAACAAGAAATGAAAGTGTTCTTCATCTCCTTGAAAACCGTACAAAATTTCTGAGCTGCATCGGTGCTGGATTGAGGTCAAGGGTTTGGGCAGATGGTTAGGAAGTAACCAGTAGATGGGCGAATGAGGGAAAGGAGTTTATACTTCTTTAAATAACGCAAGGCCCTTACAGATACGGGAGTGTGTGGCTAACGCGAAGAACATATGTCATCCCCGAGGAGCCGCCCGCTCTCTAAATCTGTTGATAAGGACGTGCCAGTGGAGGAGATGGAATCGCTTCTTTGCAGCTGCCGGGATTGGACTCCGTAAAAGAAACAGAAGGCCTTGTGCATGCAGATCAATGATAAAAATAGAACAAAAAGACAAAAAGCAGGACAAGATCAGTAACATGCAAATGATCCATATGATAACAAAATATAAGCAGAATTCACATACAACAAAAATAAAAATATGCTTTCAGTTAACAGCATTGGATCCTTACCAAAATGTTTCATCAGTATGTGATACTTTATATACTGATGTGATACTTTAAGCAACAAATACATTTAAACTAGGGCTTTGTGATTAATTTGATCAGTTTTTTTAATCTATAAAATAATGTATGTATTTAAGTCAATGCAATTTAATCTGCATTAATTAATATATAATCTATATAAATGCACATAATCTTACATTTATATTTTATTTAGAAATATATGTATTTAAATATTTCATATAAACTGAAATCTATAATTATATAAAACAACAATTTATTCTGCAATAATTCATAATAATTCATATTGTATTGTATACAGTATTGTATATATATATATATATAAACTTTACTTACATTATTAAAATTAGTATAGGTCTCTGATGGCCTTCTTTTTAAAGTCTGAAAATATGATATTTAATACTGCTAAATATTGCCAAAATGTCATCCACATCAGGTAATAAAATTCGCAAGAGGAAGCTATTTTACTTCACCAAGTTTTTGTCACTTTGGTATTTTTGCAAAACACTATGTATGTCATGCAAAAAAATATAACCAAAACAGACGAAAAAATGTAGAAGTAGAACACCTGCATGATAAACAGCATGTGCTTTAAGTCTGCGACAGGTTCCTGACCAGTGGGCTGCTGCGAAAACATCCCGCAAGTGTCTCATTTGTGTTTACATGGCTCATTTCGGCTGTGACAGCGGTGAGGTAATTAGCTCCTGAAAGATTCAGACCCCGCGGGGCCCTTCTACCAGCCTCCCACTCACCTCTTCAATATCGCTGTTTTTGCGCGACTTGTAAATGAACTCTCCGATGGCCACAAACACGGACAGCACGAGACCGGCGGCCAGCACGATGAAGATGCCTCCGATGTTCTCCACACCCAGGGCACTGGCTTCTTTATTGTCCTCCTCAGGGCATCCGTTACCTCGCCACCATTTTTCCTTCATCATGTGCAGCTTTCCCTCTTCCTGGAGCTGCAGGATGGCGATGGTCACCTTGTCGCGGTAGGGTGAGCCTACAAACAACCACAGTTGTTCACGTGTGGTCAAAAGAAACCACAGGTGAGTTTAGAGAAGAGTCCAACACAAGTGCAATAGAACGGAACTTGTAGATAAACTTCCAACTTCAATCATTTAAAGAAGGGATGCACACTATATCAGCTTTTTATTTTTTATGTTTTTTATTTAGTTAGTTAGGTTACACTTTATTTGAATGTGTCCAATTATACATTTAAGTGCTGAGTAATATAAATAACATGTACTTTAGGATAGGGGATAGTTGCATGTAATTAAGCATAATTTACTTTTATTATTATGGTACTATAACAACAGCACTGTAAAATAAAGTGTGTTGTGATACTTATTTAATTTAAAACATGAATATTTAATAACAATTTAATCTACATTAATTAATAAATATTCTATAAAGATATACACACATCATTTTACATTTAGAATTTATATAGCAATTTCTGTATACAATACAATATATTTTTCAATAACAATCTTTAAATACAAAATTTATATTTCATAAATTAATTTAAACATAAATAATATATTTATACATTTTATATATATATATATATATATATATATATATATATATATATATATATATATATATATATATATATATATATATATATATATATATATATATATATATATTTACTTTATGTATTCTGTATGAGAATAAAGTCAATGAGATTTAATCAGCAATAATTAATAAATAGTATTTAAATGAAAATAGAATATAGGGAAACAAATTACAAATATATTAATTGTATAAATATAACAAAATTATAATTTTTTAAATAAAATTTCCCCCACACATGTATCGGAGACATCCAACATTGACTTTGGATGGAACGCAGCAAATGAGCAGGCCAGAATTAAATAAAGCGAAGCAACTCAAACTCAATCGGTTGTGTAGCGTCTTTTCTTTTATAATAAATTCCCAACAGAACATACTAAAAAAAGATGCCACGTTTATTGCCCGAGGCTAGTAAGGTCTTGGTTAGGGGGCTCAACAGCCTGTCAGATGATATGTGGGGCACCATTACCTATTGGTGTGCCAACTCCATAGCCCTTAGAGTCGATCAGGCCTCCGACCTGGGTGAGGTTGCAGTTTCTCTGGGTGATGTACTCTATGCTGGTGGACTCCATGAGGAGGGCATAGTCAGTGGTCAGGACTCTTGTAATCCCTTCCTTGTTGTTCTTCACCAGGGCTGTGCTCTTCCTGCTGCTCATGAACGCCCACATCTTCTCGTACGTTGAGATTTTTGATTTCTGAGAAAAAATCAAGAGTTTCAAAGAGTCTATTCAGTCTTAAAAAGCACTAAAGACATATTAAAGACATGAGTCACAACCCCTGGATCGATATTTCTTTTCATCCTAGAAAGTTCTTGTCTTCGGATCTTGTTCTTTCATCAACTACTGGTAAAGGCTTTTCATGTCTGATAAGTTCGCCCTGATCCCTCATTAGGCTGAGTCAAAAGGGGACAAGTTGTAAAATTTTGTGTCTGAGTGTTTCGGAGGACAGCAGGGAGAAATGGGGCAGCTGTGTGCTAAATCTCTCACAGCAGATTCGATTAGTCCTGGTTCTCTACAGGCCTGTATTTTTCCAGATACACACGGATGTAATCATACTCTACAATCTCGGTGGATAAAGCCCTCACCGGCCTCTGTACACATTTCTGTGCTTTATCCGTGTCACTTGTTTGTCTTTCTCTCTCTCTCTAAATGATGAATGGTGCATATGTGTGGCTTCTACTCACAAGATAGTTCACTGGATTATTGGAATTACTGGAATTTTAGATGGCTGGATTGGTGGAGGTAAATAGAGTTCAGAAGGATTCAGGCGGATTTGCGAACGTGTACGCTTGAGGTATTAGCAAGGAGGCATTGTGATGTCTCTCTAGAAAATGAAAAGACTCAGACCTTTGTCACCTCTGAATAAATGACGGAAATTAATTTATTGGTTAAACAGTACGTATATATGTGTATGTATGTTTCTAATGCTACAAAAAATATTAATTAAAGAACTGAAATTGATTAATAAATGTCTCATAGTGATGCTCCAATCAGGATTTTTGCAGCCAATACGACTGCTAATTTCTTGTCATCATCACTAGCCGTGTTTCCATTACATATTTGCGCAAAACTTTTGCTATATTTTTTAAATGTCAATAAAAAACTATTGCGAAATGACGGCGTTTCCATTAACCGATGTAATGCGACTAAAACATATTTTGGTAACACTTTACAATAAGGTTGTATTAGTTAATATTAGTTAACACATTAGTTAACATGAACTAACCATGAACAACATCTCTGTTCAGAATTAGTTAATCTTTGTTAATGTTAGTTAATAAAAATACAGCTGTTCATGTTAGTTCACAGTGCATTAACTAATGTTAACAAGATTTTATGTTGAAATTAACATTAACAAATATAAATAAATGCTTTATAAGTGCAGTTGTTCATTATTAGTTAATGTTAACTAATGCATTTACTAATACAACCTTATTGTAAAGTGTTACCCATATTTTTTTCCTCTCGTGATAAGTCATTCCAAAAGTATGCCATGTATGTTTATAGGTTTATGTATATCCCATCTACTGCACATGCCATTAGTTTTAATGGAAGGAGACGTAGGCGTGTTAACCACGCATTAATGACAAGGAAAGCCCCTTATACTTGAGCAGCCACGTATGAGGTGTTTGTGGGTGTTTCTAGCTTTGCATCAAGGTTTCGATACATTGTGTAATTTCTGTGTTTAGAATCCAGTATTCCTGTAATTACATTGTCTATTATGAGATATGAGACAAATTTTATTTTAATAAAGAACTCTGCCTTGTCTTCTATCCAAACATACCACACCATCTGTAAAGAATGATCACCTTTTACACGGCAGGTGACCTGTAAATGTTTCCATTGCATTTTTACGGAAATTTCCTTTTTTGAATTGCCTGAAAAACCACCTCATGCGAGCGTAAAAACATTTTTGCGATATATGGGAATTTTTTTGACCATTGACGCGTTTCCATTGGGCGTATTTTCCCTTCACAATTTCAATTTGCGCAATTTGAAGGGTAATGGAAACTCGGCTACTGTTAACCCCTTACACTCTGAAGGCATTTTCAAAGCAATCAAAAGTTATGGCATTTGGAAACATGGTAGCCTTTTTTAACAAAATCCTCATCAAAAAAGTGATCTTAGTGTTTAACTGAACATAAGCATAGCATAAAAATATGTAGAATTACATAAAATAAGTAGCAAGTAATACGATCCTGGCTAATGATTGATGATCTTCCAGCAGTGGTTCCTATTCTATGACGCATAGTAAATCAAGACCTGTCAATCTGAGCAATCAATCTAATCCAAGCACGCTCCAGCTGTAAAACAGTGTCCAATTGGTCTACACATTGTTCCTACCCACCATACGCAAGATCCAGTTTCCATTGGTTGAGACCTTATGTGCCAGAGGAACAAGTGCGCATCCATCTTTAGAACTGTATGCGTGAACTTTCGTTTTTGCGGTAGCTCTGTATATTTCAATGACATTGCTGTTGAAGAGTAATTAGCTGGTGAAGAGGATTTACTTATTGTAGAGATAACGAAAGTTATCGGGAGCATTTTAATGTTTAAAGCGGATGTCATGAAAAATGTCGGTAGACTGGAAAGATTTTAAAACGAACGGTTCATTCACAAATCCGTAAGATCTTACATTTATGCTGTGGAAATTCAAACCGGAAGACAGAACACAATGAGTCTGTAGCTTTAGCCAAGCAGCATGCAGTCTAAAAAGTAATTCAGGCGACCTGTTACCACAACTTAAATAAATGCATGGTTGCAAGTTAAAACTTCAAATGAATTGTTTTAATTAAATCTTTTAAGTTGCAGACATTATTTTGTAGAGTTCTGTTGACATAATAAAGTTGATCATTACATCAACTTAATATCGCCTGTAATTTAAAACTCAGATTTCTGCGTTAATTGGCTTTTTTTTTAAGGTTGTAATAACTTAATGAAACTGTCTTGATAACTTTGGAAATTAAAGATGTGTGATTTACTATGTTTTACTAATGTTTCACAAAGTTACAAAGCAGAAAGTTAGTGTAAAAGCCTCTGTTGTATACTGTTCACATGCACGTCAGCGCCAATTTTTTTACGGCTTTACGCCATGCAAATTTAGAGACTACCGATCGATTCATAAAATATGATTATCGGCCGATACTGATCTGCTGCCGATTTATTGGAGCATCCCTAATAGTTTCCACAAAAATATTTCTTGATTCCTGAAGGATCATGTGACAATGAAGACTGGAGTAATTTTAAAATATATTCAAATAGAAATAATTAATTATTTTAAAATATTACGAAAATTGTAAATATAAAGAAAGTTTTTCCTGTATTTTTAATCAAATATATGCCTCCTTTTGAATGGTATAGTGTAAATCCTTACACAATATGTACTCATTTATTTGGACGAAACACTATAAAACTGTTATCGGTGATAAAGCAAACTGTGCTAAATGGAATTTGCCAAAAATTCAGTGTTTGCATCACAGCCTGATAAGCATCATTTATTTTGTTAATGGCACTAAAACAATGCAGACATCCTGTGCAAATAGACAGCACAATTATCTAGTGCAATTTATTCATGGAATTCCCCTCTCAGTATGAGGGGACATACATTTTATTGGATGTGATATTTTCTGGTTAACACAATTCAAAAATCATCTGTGTGTGACTGTTTTATTAGTTTGTATCTTATCATGAAACAGACGCACAAGATTGATCTCCTTTTTTTACTCCCTAGCAGAAATCCAATAAACTTACTCCTAAAAGCTCCAGCTCCTTCTGTGCAGAGGGCCTCTTGTAAAATTGATAATTTGCTGAGTGTTTAGATTGTGGCGGCTGTTCCTTCTGTATTTCAGTAGCTTTTATGTGAACTGTGTGTTAGGGCACATCGATCCTGCATGTAAGATGAGAACATGTTACCTTAAAGAAAGTCATTGTGGAACCATCTCTCACAGCACCATATTCAATTCTAGTCTGCTTGGCTAAATCGTCAGCTGAATCGATTGGGGAGTCCATTCTCTCCACTGTGAGGAAAGCAGCCAGGTTGGCCGTGTAGGAAGATATGATGATTAAAGTGAAGAACCACCAAATCCCTCCCACGATTCTAGTGGACAGAGCTTTAGGCATCAGCTCAGATCCTGAAATAAACAAAAGCTTAGCAAAACACTGGCCCAAAAAAGTACTTGGACATTTAAGTCATGCTGAATTTTTTTTTGAATGTCATTGCAATGGATAACAAAATTCATAACCAAGTGACATTTAAACAAAGACAGCTTTACAAGCAAATGACATTTAGCAAATAAAGTTTTGTTGGTTTTCAATTAAATAACAACAGATAATTTGACACCTGTAGTTACTCTGCTAGGAACTGATTGTTACATCCATCATACATTATTATATTTCTAGATCGTTTTTTTAATTATTTGTCAGCCAGCGCCAGCATTTCTGATTATTTTCACAAAACTTTCATGGCCTCCGGAATATTTATTTTCTTAACATACAATATACCAAAATAAAGAACAGAGCCTCTGCTTTAAAACAAACACAAACACAAAATGTATTCAAAACTTCATGCATTCTTTTTTTTAATCAACGTGGATACATTTCATAAAAAAGCAAAATTCTGAAAATCTTAAAATTCATCTCAAGAACTTAAAATTTTTTTCTTAGGATTTTCACAAATTCGAGTCCTGATCACCATTTACATAACATTCCAGTTATTTCAAAATATGCAAAATATGAAAAGAGATGCTGCCTCACTCTGAATCTTTATCCGTTGAACAGTGTTACACTACAAAAGTGGTTTACACACCATTTCATCAACTATTTTGCAATATTTGTTGTTTTACTTTTGTATTTTTGAAGACTTTTTGTTCTTTTTATTTTATGGCACTGCCTCCTCTGAGAAAAGAACCCTGATACACAAGCACGCATGCACACATCCTCAAACAATCCCACACACAAGAGACTAAGAGTCACCCAGGACACCATGAGCAGCGTGAAGCTCACTGTGACAACCTAAATGGGTTTTTTATTTTTTTAAATCAAAGGCTCATTTTACGCTTGCTCTCATCACACTGACTCTAGATTTTAACCTTCAGCTTAATGAGAAATCTTATGTGTTATTCTAACTGAGGGTTTTCACTATGAGAAAACTTTTGAGAATACTCTTTTCTTGAATGAATCTGTCCTTATAACCAAAGTCACCATAAACTAGGTGTGCTATTAATATAAATGGGAGGAGAACATCCTATTAACCGATTAATAGATGTTCATTTTGTAGGTAGAAAGACAGACCAGTGAGTCTAAGTCTGATGTATGATACTGGAGACACAGTGATTGTCTTTCATGCATGGATGCCCAGGAGAGGTGGCTGGAAGTTGGAATGACAACAGAAATCCACAAGTGTGGGTGTGTGTGTGTGTGTGTGTGTGTGTGTGTGTGTGTGTGTGTTTGTACACTGAGCATCATGTAGAGTACAACTTTAAAATTGCCAGCTAAATTATTAGCTTTGATCCAAGCAATATATATCTAACAACAGTGATTACCCATCAAAGCACTCAGCAAAAATGGTGAATGAGTAAAGAGTGCAATGGTTATGTATTATGATGCATTTTTCTTTGAAATACAAAAGGAAAAAAAGGGGTAAATGTAAAAGATAGTGTTTTACTTTCAAAATATTCTATTAGCATTAGTGTAGCTAAATGAAAAAACAGTTTAACAGTTTTAGTGTGCTTAAAATGATCAGGCTGAAGGTTTTATTTGTATTTTGTGCGGATCTTGTTAGCTAAATTGGCAACAAAAAACAAAAAAACAGCAATAACTTGTTAAATGTTTTTAAGAAGGGTGAATGCATGAACTGAACCTTTCAGTAATGCTTATGCTAGATCCTTTTGAAAGATACCCGACACTTTTACATTAGCCACCAGGGGAGCAACAGCTCATTGACAGACACCATGAGGTGTGTTTGTTCCTTTGGAAATGCGCTGTTGCTAATCTCGGATAATTAGCATTGGCAAAATGTTAACTACTGATGTCTTACTCTTAAATGCCATGGGGAGGGCACAACTGTCAATCATAGTCCTGATATTATCACAATGTAAGACAAGAATATCAATCTATTTATTAAAACAAACAAAGAGGAAAATCATCTGGACAGTTGACGAAAACCCGAACAGAACAGCGGAGCAGCAAACCTCTTAAAGGGGTTATGAACTGAAAAATGCAATTTTACATATGAGGTTATCATACTATAAGAATATCCTGTAAGTTTCAGAACCGAAAACTTCCTTGTTAGTCCAAAAACAGCTTTTATTGTAGCTAGGCCCAGATAACGACTCATTGTGGAATCTATAGTTGAAAGGCCACCTCTGCAGAAGAAGATCAATGCCTACTTCATCATTACAACTTTGGCCCCGCCCACTGGCGTGTTAGTGAGATGACGAGGAGAGAAGAACAATACGGGATGGACTGCAAATAACATTATCTTCCAAAGGATGCTAATGCTAGGAATGTGGTTATTTGTATTCGGTACATCTCCCTGTGGACTCTTTTGTAAGTCAGTCGCAATTTCGGCGCAGGCTTTGCAAAAAGACTTCAATAATATGGACTCGACAGTAATGTGACATTTAAGTAGCCATGTAAATTCTAATGCCTGATCTGTGACCAGTGATTTCTGATATGTAATGATTCATGTACAGTCAGATGTTTCAGTAAATCAAAGCAGTGACTAAATGTTCAACTTCACATCGTTTCTCTCAGTAGGATGAGAATAATCTGTTATTTAACCTGTGATTACATTATATATAGAAAGCCATCAAAGAAAGCCCCCTTCACAATCGCTACAGATGTTAATCTAACAGCATGAGTTTATCAGTGACTGATTTCTGGACTCGTGCCAAAACTCCCATAATAACAAATCTCTTATTTACATTGTCTTTGCACTGCATTCGTTAGTGTGTAGAAATCGAGTTGCAATGACGAGTTCACTGTATTAATGCGCTCAACATGTCTGTGATCGGCTAATGCTCATCACTGCAAACTTTCATGCCACGATCAAAATATAATACCATATATCGAAATATAATGCTATAATCAACACTTTTCATGATTAGTTCATCTTGAGAGCTATAATATTAAAACATGCTAGAAGTTTTTCATATGTAATATTTAGCTCATATTTCATATACTAATTTCACACAGTGCTCAAATCAGAGGGCTAAGCGTAGGACAAATTGCTTTTATTTCTAAATTATTTTCTTCTAGTATTATAAAAAAATACTAACATTATAAGTGCAACACAGGAAACATTATAAAACGATAAAACTATGCAGATTTATGACTAAAATGTCAACTTATGGACAGGAACTACTTTTTGTCATTTTATGTTCTCACTGTTTTTCTACCATTGGCTAATTGGTAAAACCCTGCATGCTTTAATTGATGAGATAAAAAAGATGACAAGGTTACTTCAGTAACCTCATGTAGGAGGTTTAGCTGCGGTAGGTAATAATGCGAACAACACAACACACAAACATCCACACAAGATGAATACAAACTAAATCAACCCAATTAGCACTATATGTGTGTGGGTTTCAAACAGCTTGTTGATCCTATTAAAGAGGTCATGTCATAAATAATTATCATGTTTTTGATCATAACCAAGGTTTTTTATGCCAACAAATCTAATATAGTTTTACATTACCATTTTTCACCCTCTCTCTAACCCTTAGAACCGAATTAGAATGGGACTGTTATTTGCTACTTAAGACTATGTACATTTTCCATGTAAACACCCTATTCTACATCGGCATTAGTTATTTACCAACTGGAATTTTTAGATATTGCTATTACTATTAATAGAAATAACATTAACAGTTTTACAATCACATTCATCAAATGTTAATGTTACTTTCTTTTCTGTTTTTTAAAAATAGGTGTTAATCAGATATAATCTCAGATATGATGTCAATTTAATAACAAGTAAATATTTTAAATTTTACTAAGATAATATTTTAACAATTTCATTTAATATAATTAAAATATAAAAGCCAATTATTTTATTTTGCAAGCAATTATTTAATGTAGCTGTCTTGTTGCAATTAAAACAGAAGTAGTGACAGATCTTTTCTTTCATATTACAATTCATCTGAGTGTAATGAATGACCAAAAAAGAAGAAATTAAGATTAGGACTTTATTATATCCATCAGTTGTTGATTGCATTTAGAGATGCGGTTGCGGTCAAAAGTTTTTTTTCCCGCCAGTACAATTGTAAGAAAGGGTTTAAGTGGACTAAATAAATCGAGGATACAATATCAGAGGGTTTTGTGAATTAACAGTATGAGCCCTATCATACTCCCGGCGAAGTGATTTATTACTAATTTTAGCCCGACGCAATATTTTATCACGCCCAGTGCCAGCGTTATTTAAATAGCAAATGCATCTGTTCGCTCATGGGCGTGCTGGTCTGAAAACGAGGTGTGTTCATGTGCATTGTTGGCGCGTTGCTATTTTGAGGCAACTGAAAACAACAAAAACCTGGTCCAAAGTCACTAGTGCAGTATTTTTTGTGTTATGTAAAGGGTGCATTAGTAATATGCGCCTATAGGCGGGTGCACAACGTGCGTATACTCTGCTTATTACACACACAGGGACGCAGCAGCACATTTTTAAATATTAAAATTAAAGGATTCCTCTCTGGAGAAGAGTTCAATTTGGCTTTAAAAGGGAATGGGAGATGATACTCTGATTGGTTTATTCCATGTTATGCCCAAAACACACCCGTGACTGATTAAGTGACTAGGTATAACATGGTGCCGAACGTTTTTTTTCCACCGTTAAACAAGCAAAAGTGAATTCGGACACCCTAAGTGCACCTGCGCCATGCGCTTCAGACCATGTGCATAGAACGTTAAAATAGGGTCCTTTGAGGTAAAAAAAAACTTGAATTGTTCACAATAAGATTAATAACATGCATTTACAAAATACATAGGGTCAGTTTTCATTTCATGCTGACTTTATATGACCTGCTTTAACCATAATGGAATACCCTAAAACCCACCAGTGACATGAACTGCTTGCAACTGCATTCCACTTTTCTGTAAATTTCTTTGTTCATGGATGAAAGGCCCATCTGATGTAAATAAGATTTATCTAATATTTCAGAAGAAAACTCTTTGTAACATGAGGTCAGACTATGCTGCATAATGATTTGTCTGGTTCTCCCATGCTCATTAAAGCCGCTCTTGGTGTTTTACACTTTTCTGCACACCTGACAGGTCATCCATTTTATTTCATGTCTTCTGTAGCGGAACCTACAAACCTCTCCCCACTAGCATCTATTACAACAGAGGAAACCAAGCAAAAATTTTGCAAGTCAGAACAAAAATCTATATAATAACTGGTTTTGACTTATATCTGTGCCAGAGGTGTGATCCTTATACCACTACAGTTCCCTACTGTATGAATGTCACTGCATAAAAAAACATAAATACAAAACAAACCACACAACTTACTTTTTGGAAAAAAAAATTCTAATCATTTCAACCAACTGGTCTCAAGGTGATTTTTGTTGAATGTATAAAGTCAACTATACCCCCAAGCTCACACAGATCTACCAGAGCAACCACAGTGCTTGTGCCATTTTTCTTTATCTAAATAAATGCCACTTGGTTCAGTGTTTTTTTTTTGTCAGCTAAAACAATGCAGCACTTTTGCATCGTTGTGTGAAACATACCTTGACGCATTAGAGCTGCGACACCAAACCATAAACTATTCAACAGTGTGAAGTTGTTCTCAACCACTTCAGACGAGGGGTTGCAGGGGTGAGGGTTATACCATTCATATGGTGTGAACCTGCCGAGGGTCAAAGAAAGCATGCTTTACACAGAAAAATGCAGACAACACGGAAGAATGAGTATTACTACTGTGCTTAAGAGGCTGCATGTTTGGCAAGAACAGCTAAAAATGGTTTTCTTCTTGCTACAGGCTATCAATAACAGCTAGGGCGGAAGATTAATATACATCTCATTTTATGGAAAACTTTCCAGTACTCTAATCTGTCTGGTTAGCAAAACGTAGGGAGAGCTGGAAAAGAAACTTCTGTGCTTCTAGATGAACAGATTTTAATGGTTTTAATGTAATTCATGCAAAAATTCTAATTATAAACTAAATTATTAAAATTATTTTAATAAAAATATCAACCCTGAAGTACTTTTTATTGATTTTGTCTGCTTCTATATTAACAGACGTATGGTTAAATAGCTGTTTTTTATTCCTGTATAAATGTACAGAAAATATTTATAGGGATGTCAATAAAATTTTTTTATTTAGTGTGATTAATTCCATAAAAAATAACGAATCAAGTGCCTTTTGTCAACATCTTTTTGTAATGCTTATTCATTGTTTTTGTTTTCCTCAATTAATTCATTGATTAATTAATCGCCACATCATATAATGCACAAATGTTTTTATCAAATGACAACACTTGTTATTTACAGGGTTAGTTCACCCAAAATTCTGTTACGTTGTTCCAAACCCGTTCATCTTCGGAACACAAATCAAGATATTTTTTAAATCAGAACTCCGGCTCATTATTGGCCGACGCTGTTCACGTGAGCACCATGACACAGGAGCTGGCCAATAATGAGCCGGCATTCTGACGTAGAACCAGGAAGCACTTTAAGACGACCAGATTAACCTGACTATATTAGACTAAACCAATAAAAGTCCTTATATGGTATTGGGCATTCACTTTTTACACTTTTACAACTTTTTGTATAGTGCTGGAAAACAGAAAAGGAAACAATTTGCAAGATTATGATTACACAAGAGCGCCTGAAAGGCACATCCTCCATTTTACCACTCAATAATTGGGTCATTTATAAAACTCCCATGGTGAATCGATGCCTGATCAGAATGTGTCACAAGACTCATTTGTCATGCTTCACGGTGTGGAGGTGCTCACTCTATAAACTGCTGTATGCCTGCTATCAAAGCTGCCAAATTTCAAGATCACAGTTTAAAAGACTTCCAGCAGACTGTATCTGTGAACAAATGGGTCACCCAGTGCACATGAACCCACACTAACACCGAGACCCCACCAGATGTCCATTAACAGAGTCTGATTGGACTGCTTTTTCATTGAACATTTGCATTTTAATTGAAGCAACCAATCATCTGGCTCTGATATTCTTTTTAGGTAGATCTGGACAGCTGCCCTGGTCTAAAGCTTATGAACTGGGCTTCAATACAGGCACAACCTTGTGCTCACTCATACAAAATACAAAACACTACCGACTGAGAAAGTGCATTATGCATTTGTGGAAAAGGTGGATCTGGGCAACCAAGACTGACATTTTTACATCATTAGTCTATAATCCGACAGCAATATAATAAAGTCTGGGCACTGTGTTTATTACTTATTGATCTATTTCAAGATCAAATCAGCATTTTGATCCTGGCATCTCACAAGTGCAATGATATAACATGAGACAAATACACTGCTTTAAATGCACTCCCACAAAGAAATATGATATCTGTAGGCCCACTCTGCAAAACAGCTTTAAATCAGACTGAAGTAGAGAGTGCAAAAACTTGTAAGCTTCAAAGAGAGATGTGCAATGTTCCCTGAAGCTGCAGATAACAGCAATAGTCTTCAAATGACAGCCTGATAATGTGTCTCCACATGTTATGTCAAACTATAAAACATCTGAAAGACATTGCTGAACAATTGGGTCAGTGTTCCTAGATCTAAAACCCCATCTGCACATTTGCTTTGCTATATTTCCAAGATGCAGAAGTGATGCTTGTGTTAAACCGAGACCTTTATTCATACCTGGCTATCACAAAGAGTACGCAGCTCACTCCAAGACAGGCCAGCAGCACGTACATCCAGATATCCGGGGTGAGGGGGTTGAGGAAGGAGAACACCCCTGGATTGGTGCCATTTGGTTTGCGGTACAGTATGCTGATGCCCAGTGTCATGAAGGGTTTGGAAAAGTCGATAACTTTCTCTCTGACATAAGTGATGGTCAGGGGAGCCACAGCCAGGTCAGCTATCTGGTTAAGAGGACAAGAAGAGGTTTACAAAGTGACGGGAACTCATTTTGACTGCTGGAAAAAAATGCAGATAGATGCAGTTAATATTGGAGTTCAATCACTGAGATAAAAACAAGTGACGCCTGCGGAGATGGATCCCACGACAGGGCTTTGATTAAAAAAATGACTGGCTGTTTGAAGCTTCCTGTTGTTTTATGAAGTTTATTTAAACTAAAGATGTGCAAAAAGGCTCTTTTGTAGATTGTCAGACTTTGTACTTCTACCACACTGACAAATAAATGAGTTATGAAGACGCTGGAGGTTGGCAGAAAAAAAAAGATTTAGAAGTATAAAGATATTTATTGTAAATAAAAAATAAAAAACAGACTTTTTTTACAACCAGATGAAAGCATAAATGCCCTTTTCCTGGAAAAAAGCTTAACAAACGTATTCCTCATTAAAGGAACACTCCACTTTTTTTGAAAATAGGCTCATTTTCCAAGTACCCTAGAGTTAAATAGCTTATTACGCCAGATACAAAGATCGGCTGAATGGATTCAAAAACGGTAAAACTCAACTATTTAACTCTAGGGGACTTGGAAAATGAGGCTATTTTCAGAAAAAGTGGCGTGTTCCTTTAAAGTAGAAGTATTTTTAATGAAACTTACACCTTGATGTTTTGGATACACATCAGTAGTCTTCATATCAAAAATTTGGATTACTTACACTTGCTGTAAATAAGCATAATTCTCAGCTCTGCTAAATTGCCTGAGAGGAGCCAAGTTACAATAACATCCATTACAAGCTGAATTATCTTGGTTAATCAGCTGTCAAAGAGAGGAGCCTGGCATACACATAGAACATTATAAAGCTTTATTATTAAAATCAATTAAATCATTGTTAGGCTGCATAAATTAGATCAGCCGGGAACACTTCCTATAACACCCAATGTATTTGTTACATCATAAGAAGATTGGCATCTACTAGACTCCTCCTTTGAAGCAACACGACAGCCGTTGGGACTGACCTCAACAAACCCGTCATCATACTGGCATGATGACTCCGATCTTCAATCAGATGGAACTGGACAAATATTCTGATTGTTCTGATCCAATCTGACTCCTGACTTTTGATGCTGTCTGAATCCTAATCATACACTGTTTGTTTGTTGGCCAGAGGAGAACTGGCCCACCGACTGAGCCTGGTCTCTCCCAAGGTTTTTTTCTCAAATCTGTCACCTGATGGAGTTTTGGTTCCTTGCTTTGGCTTTTGGCTTAGTCGGGGACACTAAATATTCAACAATATTATTGATCTGTCTGCATTGACACCATTGTATGAGAATTGAACTCAACAATGACATCACTGTTTTCTTCAGAGCGGATGTATAGATAAATGAACTAAATGAATAACTTTTTTAGAACAGAAATGAACCATCACTGAAATTAATGAAGCTGGACTATGACACTATTTTCTTCTAGAGATCTGCTGCACTGCCGGATTTTTTGTATTATTTTCTGTTATCAATGTAAAGCTGCTTTGAAACAATCTGTATTGTAAAAAGTGCTATATAAATAAAGGTGACTTGACTATAGACTGTTTGCTTTTAGTCTCTAAATAGTTTAATATAAACTGAAATATAATGGGGTGGAATGGCAAAGGTCATCTACAAAGACTGCATTTGGATAATACGATCAAAAGACCCTTTGGGGGACATCACTCACATGGTCGATTAGTTCCCGAACCATGCCATTCCATTCGCCTTTGTCATTTTGAGCTCCATATTTGCCATCAGAAACCAGCTTGACCTCATAGGTGAATCCCAGGATGTTGGAGAGCTCCTTTAGCAGGTCTAGACAGTAGCCTTCAAAGCGATCGTTCCCATATAGCACCTTGTCAGACTTCTTAAACATAACGTAGGGGTTTTCCTGTTTTCAAGATAAAGTTACATGTTGGGCAAATGTATTACATTCAATTTAAATATGTCACAGAGGCAAAATTAGACGAAGAGATAAGATGAGTTGAGATGAAATGCTCAAAATTAGCCTAATTTTTCAGTTTGAGTGAATTTATTGCTGCTGTGACAGCAATTTCTAGTAAAAAATAAATAAATAATAATAAATAATACATGGAAAAAACACTGTATTGCCAAAAGTATTGGGACACCCCTCTAAATCATTGAATTCAGGTGTTCCAATCACTTCCATGGCCACATATACAATCAAGCACCTAGGCATGCAGACGCTTCTACAAAGAATGGGTCGCTCTCAGGAGCTCAGTGAATTCAAGCGTGGTACTGTGATTGCTTGCCACCTGTGCTAGAAGTCCATTTCGTGAAACTTCCTCACTACTAAATATCCCACCATCAACTGTTAGTGGCATTATGACAAAGTCGAAGCAATTGGGAACAACAGCAACTCAGCCACGAAGTGATAGGCCACATAAAATCACAGAGCGGGGTCAGCGCATGCTGAGGCGCGCAGTGCGCAGAAGTGGCCAACTTTCTGCAGAGTCAATAGCTACAGACCTCCAAACTTTGTGTGGCCTTCAGATTAGCTCAAGAACCGTGCATAGAGAACTTCATGAAATGGGTTTCCATGGCCAAGCAGTTGCATCCAAGCCTTACATCATCAAGTGGAATGCAAAGCGCCAAATGTTAAGTTTGGTGGAGGTGGGAATATAGTGTGTGGTTGATTTTCAGGGGTTGGGTTTGGTCCCTTAGTTCCATTGAAAGAAACTCTTAATGCTTCAGCATAACAAGACATTTTGGACAATTTCATGCTCCCAACATTGTGGGAACAGTTTGGGGATGACCCCTTTCTGTTCCAACATGACTGCACACCAGTGCACAAAGCAAGGTCCATAAAGACATGGATTAGTATAATCTTTCTCATTTGGTGGGCTAGTGAAACTATTCACAGGGCAAACACAAATCTAAACTACTAAAAATAATTGTGATCCATGAACAGAATTTTTAACGTGAATGAGGGGTGTGGAATTAATATGTATTCAAATTGATTGGATTCTTACCAGGATTGTGGTGACGATAAGTGTTCTGTTAGCCAGAGAGTCTGTGATGTTTTTATTGTCTTTTATCTCAGTCAGGTTAAGGCCTGTATAAGAGTTCCACACTCCAATCTGACAACACAATATAAAAATGACAAGGCATGAAGCACACAAGTCTCTGTTTCTGAGCACATGAGATAACAATGAAAGAGGGACTTTATTACTGGAGATTCATGAAATAGGTCAGGAAAGGAAAGGAAAATTAAAGAATCTAATCTTAATTCACTGAATCCATTTGACTGTAAAAATACTCATTCCCTGCTCAATAAAACCAAGTAAAACGCTTCCCTACTAAATGCATGCTCTACAAATTATGAATGATTTTTATACATGAATTATTAAAACAAAAAGAAAAAACAATCTCATTTTTTTACCTTAAAACAATAATATATATTTTAATTTTTTTAAAGTTACACATCTGTCCAATAAAATAGAACCTCTTAAATATACCATCTTAAGTGCATCACTTTCCACTTTTGACAGCCATGTTATATTGACGTAGTCAAATAGATATAGAAAACACAGCAACCTATAAAGATGGAGGTCAATAAAAAGTGTGAGAAAGGGTCAGTGGTTACTAGACATGGTGATCTGGATGCAACATCACACCATAAAATTAAAAGTGTGAGACTTTAGTAATCTTCTACTTGATAAACACATATATGTGTGTGTGTGTGTGTGTGTGTATGTGTATGTATCTATGCATATATAGAGTTCTAGTATATTCAGTATAATTTTTTAATTGAGGACTAGTTTATACTGCTGTATTTTTCAATGAAGCAGAAAAAGTTATTTCCAACGTTTAAACAATTGATGAAGCTTTTCTTTTATCTTCACTTCTATTCCAGTTAATGGACTTCAAATATGACTATATTAAATATGAACACAAGAAGTACATTAATGGAGTTTTTTTTAAGTTTCTTCTGGGAAAATATTAAAATGTATATAAAATTGAAAGATTTTATATAACTGTTGTTGTTATTATTATTAATTTCATATTTTTGTTGTGTTTTTTTGTAGAGACCATCTTGTTAAAGGTGTCATGAACTGGCTTTTTTATTTTTTTATACTGTTGTCTGAGGTCAACTAATGACATTTGCGTGGTTTTTACATTCAAAAACATCATAATGAATAAGTAATAGGCTATTTTCTACCCTGGTTTTGAGCCTCACTCCTGCACGCTCAGTTTCTATGGGCGTGCCGCATGAAGACTTGGAAGTAAACGCCTACGGCTAGGATTGGACAAGATTTGCATATTATAATGAGCTCCAGCTCCCCTGTCAGTACATTTGGGAATTGTTTTGAAAATGTGTAGAGAAACGGTAAACGGAGTGAATCGGCCACAGGACTCGCAAAACGTCTTTATCAAACAAACACAATGATTTATCTCTCATCCACCCGTGATTGATTGGAATGTTATTTTTATTACTTGGCCTGCCTGATCGGTGGATATAAGCAAAAACCGTGCATCACATTCACATGGCAAGTACATTGCAGACAGCATGATCAAAACTTCTGCCATTGTTATTTCACTAATTAAGATAGCCCATCTGCAGACGATACGTTTTGGTAGCCCATCTGGAAAACACATAGCCCCGGGACGTTGGGCTTTACGAGACCTGGTCCATACATGTCCGAGTCTGATTCGAATAGCAGTGAACCAACAACACTACTAAAGGATTCTCCAGCCTTTGATAGAGTGCTAAGGTATGTTCAATTAGACACATACACATAATCAATAGATCTATATCAAACTATCTGTATCAATGCAATACTATCACATATATATATAAAAAAACATATGGTATCACTTTAGAATAATGGTCATTAGATAACATTAGTTAACTACGTTAGTTAACATGAACTAATAATGAACTGCATATATAAAGCATTTATTTATCTTTGTTCATGTTAATTTCAACATTTACTAATACATTATTAAAATCTTGTTAACATTAGTTAATGCACTGTGAACTAACATGAACAAACCATGAACGGCTGTATTTGTATTAACTAACGTTAACAAAGATGAACAAATACAGTAACACATGTACTGCTCATGGTTAGTTCATGTAAGTTAATACATTAACTAATGTTAACTAATGACCATTATTCTAAAGTGTTACCAAAAATGTTTTACTCACATTCGTGTGTTGCTTCATTCATTCATGCAATCTCATCCTGTCTGCAAATCCAATCTCTTGTTTACAAACAAATCCTTGGTGAAATAAGGAACAAACGCGCAATGTCTTCCCCACGCAAGGTGGATATTCATTAAAAATAAAGTTCATCAATGCATTCATAATATTGGAATCCGAATGAAGCTTATGCAGCATGTTTATTGCTAAGAAGTTGGATCCAGTTTATCTCTATGTAGGCCTGTGTCATGTCAGTGGCACGAGTCGGTGGCCAGGGCTACAGAATCAGGCGTTGTTCTTCTTCTGTTGGGGCGGTGTTTCACCACACGATGACGTCAAGGTATGGCATATTCTGAGATCGATCGTTTGATGGGCCTTTTCTTTGACTAACAATGATGTTTTCAGCTCTGAAACTTACAGGATCTTCTTATATTACCATGACATTTTATATAAAGCTCAAGGGAAAGTTGATTTCTCAATTCATGACCCCTTTAAATTATTGTATACAACTAATTAAAATAATATTGCAGTTATGATTATTTTAAATGTATTACCCCTGAGTTTGCCATGATACTGCCTTTGATGCTGACATATTATAGACAGACAGACAGATATCTTTTGTCACAAAGGAAGGTATTACCCAATCACCTGACAGCATAACTCTTATTTAGACTAAAAAATATAACATAATAATTTAATAAATAATGTTTAATAAAAGCAGCCCATCTAGTTATAAAGATCAAAGAGGTAGTAGAAAGTGGTTTGAAAATCGGAATTAAATTTGACTTACATTATACAGGATCTTAAAAAAGTAAAATAATAACAGAAAAGTATAACATGACTCCTTTAGAACAGGATGTCAGCAGTAAAAGATTTAAACCGCTTGATGGAAGGCTTGCCTTTCTCTGTTCGATAAACCCTTTGTTAACACAAGCCTAATCGAGTCTATGTTTATGTATGGCACTTGTCACACAGCTCATATGAGTCTGAAATGAGCGACTTATTCAAATGAACTTTAAAAGTAGATTAGAGCTGCTCTCTAAATATCTGCCAGTGGATTCATGCTCATTTTTCTGCACGCCTGAGCAGGCTTTCATAGAGATACGTTACTTACTGAGGCGCGAAGCATTGTGGAAAAAAACGCCTATTTTACAGTGCTGGATATTAAGGATGGTGATTTAACTGTCATAACTATAACTGGCACACATTATGCATCCCAGAAAGATATTCTGGCAGAAGTAACTGGCAGCGATCTCGGTCGATGAGGAAGTGAAGGGATTTCTGCAGGGAGAGGAAAGCCGATGAAGGGGCACCAGGTTTACTGAAGGATAGGAAAGCCAAGCTCTCCACAGGTCTTAATCACAAACTCAGGGAATGAAACCAAGACAGGAACAAACCTTTGTCCATAATTTAGTACGTCGTGTTGCACCATCAGCCACTTGCTTTTAGGAAGAATTGAAGAGTTGTGTAATCAGCATGAGAGCAAGGTCAAAACAAATGATCTGGCTAATAAATACATCTGCTTTCAAAACAACATATTAAACTTAATTTAATCTGTACACAAAATACATTAAGACACTTGGCTCAAGGTTTCAATTCACTCTCTTCAACGTGCAGCTGAGCTGACTCACCTTCGCCGTACCATCCTCCTTGAGGCTGATGAGGTCTAAGTTGAACTCTTTCCGCAGACCATCAGTCTTGTTAAGGACTATCCGTCCAGTCAAACCATCCCACTGGGCCTGAGGCACAAAAACAGTATACAATGAAAATGATGTACGACATCGGTTTTGCTGCTGTGTCTTTCAATCATAGATGTAATGGAATATTATGCAGCCTCAGGGCATGTGCATCTGTAAACCCCCCAAAAAACCCAAGAGCTTTCAACTAAACATTTTGCTGGTCAATTAAATTTTAGTTGAATGGACTATTCTGCAGAGTATGAACAAAAACACTTGGATAATGTGCTTCAGGTTTGACTAAATTATTAATAAAAAAGTACAATACTGTAAAAAAAAGCGCTATAGCGCTGATACACTATATTGCCAAAAGTATTAGGACACCCCTTCAAATCATTGCAGACTGCTTTTACAAACATTTCCTGACTACTAAATTTTCTACAGTCAACTGTTAGTGTTATTATAACAAAGTGGAAGCAGTTGGGAACAACAGCAACTCAGCCGCAAAGTCATAGGCCACGTAAAATCACAGAGGGGGTCAGAGCATGCTGAGGCACACAGTGTCACCAACTTTCTGCAGAGTCAATAGCTACAGACCTCCAAACTTTG
The DNA here is from genome assembly GCA_023029165.1 of Gobiocypris rarus. Taxonomy (NCBI): domain Eukaryota; kingdom Metazoa; phylum Chordata; class Actinopteri; order Cypriniformes; family Gobionidae; genus Gobiocypris; species Gobiocypris rarus. The sequence continues at coordinate 7,776,428 of CM040922.1, read as the reverse complement.
TGTGGCCTTCAGATTAGCTCAAGAACAGTGCTTAGAGAACTTCATGGAATGGGTTTCCATGGCCGAGCAGCTGCATCCAAGCCTTCAACACCAAGTGCTTATGCAAAGTGTCTGATTTAGTGGTGTAAAGCACACCACCACTGGACTCTAGAGCATTGGAGACGTGTTTTCTGGAATGACAAAACACGCTTCTCTATCTGGCGATCTAATGGACGAGTCTGGGTTTGGCAGTTGTCAGGAGAGCGGTACTTGACTGACTGCATTGTGCCTTGTGTAAAGTTTGGTGGAGGAGGGATTATGGTGTGGGGTTATTTTTCATGAGTTGAGATTGGCCCCTTAGTTTCAGTGAAAGGAACTCTTAATGCTTCAGCATACCAAGACATTTTGGACAATTTCATGCTCCCAACTTTGTGGGAACAGTTTGGGGATGGCCCCTTTCTGTTCCAACATGACTGTGCACCAGTGCACAAAGAAAGGTCCATAAAGACATGGAATAGCAAGTTTGGTGTGGAGGAACTTGACCGAGTCTGAGTCCTGACCTCAACCCGACAGAACACCTTTGGGATAAAGCAGAGTGGAGAATGCGAGCCTCCCCATTACATGCCTTGGGACTCATTATATTCTCATTCACACCCTATGGACAATTTAGCAAATCCAATTAACCTATAACGCATGTTTTTGGACTGTGGGATAAACCGGAGCACCCGGAGGAAACCTATGCAGACAGATAGAGAACATGCATATTCCAAAAAGAAAAGGGAAGAACCACATACCCTCTTGCTGTGAGGTGCTACCCACTGAGTCAGTAATACATCTTAATTAGAGTGGCCATATCAAGCCAAGTAACTGTCAGTGTGTTAGATTTAATTGTTTTCATGTGTATTCTCCTGTTCTCCTCTTGAATTAGTACTTCTTTGTACGTGTTGACTAGAGCACACTGAGATTGTGACAGTAACAATGTTTACCTTTTGTAATTTTTAGTTTTATGGGAACAATTTTATTTATAATAAATCAAATCATACACTACAATTCAAATGTTTGCGGCCTGTAAGATTATTTTGAATGTGTTTTTGAAAGAAGTCTCTTATGCTCACCATTTATTCCATCTCTCTGTCAAAAGTTAAATATGATTTTGTGTTGTTTTTCGTTACAATTTGATAACAGTATTACAAAACATCTGCGTTGTTCCTATCTGAATAAATGTAACAGCTGCTTCTAGTCCAGCGGAGATTAAAAAAGCAGGATAACCGAGCATCTATTCGCAATATTTAAGTGTGGATGTAAAACATGTAAGATTTTACACTTACATGTTTGCGTATCTTAGTGTGAAAAATACACACTTTAATAAACTTTGAACCTCTAACTTTCTTACAGCGAGTTTACATGTAGTCTGACATCACTAGTAAAGCCCATTTTTAATAATCTTACTTTTAATTAATTTAATTCACACAGAAGCTGTTGAGGCTGTTTTGAAAATTTCAAAAGCTTTAAGTTACATTTTCTAAATAAATGATAAGTGCCCTTCCTTACACTACGTGGACAGGCCTGACTGTATTTTTTCCCAAAAGCAAGAACATCAAGCTTACCGTCATTTCATTTCCCCTAGCTTTGTTGTACCAAAAATGAGAGCAAGCAATCCCGGAATTCAATCAGCTGAGGCAACTAAGGAAGAGTAATAGCACTGCTCCAGCCTTCTCCACCTTTGATAAGTGGGTGGGATAGCAGGAAAAAAACACTTCTATTATCAAGGTTGCTGTGTTTCTCAGAGCACATCTCAAAGCAAGAAGCTGGCCTTCAACGCGTCACCAGACTTGTTCAGGGGGATACGGCTTACTATTCCACAGGACACCTGGAGACTTGATGTTGACCTCGATGTGAACCATTTCCACCATTGCAGGGAATTGTAATGGAGCCACTGGAGACAAGGGGTGCACTGCATTCAAATTTTTTTACATATGCCAATTTTTTTTTTTTTTTTTTTTTATGACAATAAGAATTCACTTACTAATTTACCATTTAGCTGAAACTTTTCCAAAGGCCCTCTGTAGCAACCCAAGTGGCTCGCTAAAGGTCAAAACACACAAGTGTCACAATTATGTTCTGTTTAGTTGTTCCTGTCGTGTCTTTCTTATTAGTTACTGTGGTTTCTGATTAGTTAACCTTTGTCCAGCTGTTCCTGTTTAGTGTCCTCATTTACCATGTGTATTTATACTCCCTTTTCTGTTCAGTCCTTTGTCGTTTATTGTTTGTGAACGTGTCGTGAATCTTCTTAGCTCTATTTGATTAAAGACTTTGTATTTCTCACCATCTCCTTCATCATATGCTTTCTAAGCCACCAGACTGTAACATCGGCTGACTGGTCACTTTAAATCTTTCTGCTTTCTGGGGTGAGAAAGAAAGAAAAAAATTTGGCCACCAAATCAGCCTTCTGGGATTTTTTTTTATTAAATATAATCAAAAAGCTAGATTATCTGCATGGGAAAAGTAACCTAAAATAAAATTATATATATATATTAGTGGAGGGCAAAGATTAATCTCATCCAAAATAAAAATTTGTGTTTACATAATATATGTGTGTTCTGTGTATAATTATTATGTATATATAAATACACACATGCATGTATATGTTTAAGAAAAATATGTTATATTTATATATAAAATTATTATATTTATTTATAAGATCAATTATATAAATATATCTACAGTATGTACACGCAAATATGTCTTAAACATATACATGCATGTGTGTGTATTTATATATACATAATAATTATATTATATATTATGTAAACACAAACTTTTATTTTGGATGAGATTAATCTAGATTAGTCTATGCCCACCACTAATATATATATATATATATATATATATATTAGTATATGTATTTCTTTTGTCATTTTAAACCTAAAAATTAAACAAGGTTTAGAATTTTGACACATTTAAAACAAAGAAATTACACAAGCCTTCTAATAAATATGTCAGATTCTTCACTATTTCTAGGGCACTAACCAACGAAGCAAGTTTGTCACTTCAAAACCAGGCTCCACCTTCATTCCAGCACATCGATCCCTATTCACCTGCACCTTTTTCTCACCTGCACCGCATAAGCCACTGCATTTAAACACACCGCATTTATGACCCCTACAGGCCGTGATTATTGTGTGAGTGCTCAGGGAGTACCTCCACTGGTATGTACTCGTCTACATAGATGACATGGTGGTGTACTCTGTCAAGTTGCTTGGATATGAGATCAGCAAGTAGGGTATCAAGATGGACGAGGGGAAGTTCTTTGTCCTCTGTAATTGGCCCACACCTACCACTATAAAGGAACTCCAACGTTTCCTTGGTTTTGCCAACTTCTATGAACGTAACCCAACCACTCACCTGTCTCCTGAAGTGCAAGCCCAAATCTCTGTCCTGGACCCCTGTGGCCATGCAAGCTATGCAGCACCAGCGCGCTGCTCCTCAGTCAGCAGGACTGTTTTTTAATCACGTATTCTGTTATTTTGGCCTCCCTGAAAATATTGTTTCAGATTGCGGACCACAATTCATCTCATTGTTTGGAAAAGATTCTTCACTCTCCTAGGTGTGACCATGAGCCTCTTTTCTGGATACCACCTGTAGAACAATGGGCAGACGGAGAGGAAGATACAGGAAATCTGACTTTTTGCCATGGCCACCAGAACTCCTGGAACCAGTTTCTTGCCCAAAACTCCCTCAAGCAACCGTTCACTCGCCTTACCTCGTTCCAGTGTGTACTTAGCCACAAGCCTCCACTGTTCCAGTAGTCTGGGGAATGTTTGTATATTCTAGCCGTGGATTACCTGTTCAGAGAGAATGATAAAGTCTGGGACATCTTCAGTGAGTAGTGTACTGACAGAAGAGTCACGCCAATGCCCTTCGGACTGAAGCTCCATCCTAGCAACTCGGGCAGAAGGTGTGCCTCTCGGTTTCATCTTCCTCTTCAGAACCTGGTCCTGTGGAGGAACCCCATCTGCCGCTAATCGTAGAGGATGGCACCATCTACACTGTCCGAAAAATTCTGGACTCTCTGAGAAATGCGGTCATTTGGTTTATCTAGTGGACTGGGTTATGGTGCTGAGAAACGCTCTTGGGTATCCAGAGATGACATCTTTGACCCCACTCTAATTACCGCTTTCCACGAGTCTCATCCCAATCATCCTGCACCTGGTGGAAGAGGCCAAACCGCCATTGTCACTGCTGAGCGGACTGTGGGGGGTACTGTTACGGATTCACCAGGCTCTCCCTTCACTCCAACACAGCGATCCCCCATCTCCTGAATAATAATCACCTGTACCTCTTTCCCATCTCCACCTCATTAACTACTGCATTTAAGCACATACATTCATTGTCATGTCTAACTATGGACTAAGGACTCTCTACAAAAGAAACCTTTACCTGCGATATCTACCTCCAGTGATTGTTCTTCATGACCCTCCCGTCTCTTCTAAGGATCTCTCATCATTTCGTCTATCCCCATCGTCACGATTGACTCACCTACTCACCAGGACTTTACTTACCTGCAGCAACTGAGGTGTGTGTGTTCCATGATTCAGCGGTCACAATCTCTCAAAATACCTGCAAAGATAAGAGACTGGAAAATTCATTCAGTTTATTATTACAACCTGCCTATTGCAATATTAGCTCCTCTGCTGCATCAACAAACTGTTCAATGGCATCTGTGCTTCTGAGTATACTAACCGTTATAATTTATGAACTTACTAAAATTGTTCTGTTGAAAGTAAAATATAATAAAATAAAAGTTTATGAATACAAAAGCTTTTTCTTCTTCTTTGCAACACAAGCACTTATTGTTCACAATAAGACCAGGAATCTTATAAACTTGCTTTAATCCAAACTTCAAAGTTACAGTTAAACTTTGATTGTTGCAACATTTCACATGTCAAGCAAAAAAATCTCTAACATGTACAGTCCCTGACAAAAGTCGTGTCACTTATCTATTTTGTAGAAACACCTGCTATTAACCTGATTTTTAACTCATCAATTTGTGTTAGAAATAGCTCATATGAAAAGCTAAAACCCTCCCAAATGATGTTTAACACACTGAAATACATTTGTTTCACTGAAAAAAGATTTATCATTTAATCAAGAGAGAAAGGTCAAATTTTGGCAATACAAAAGTTTTGTCGCCTATACAGAAATTGAACAAATTTACTGCAAATACAAAAATATGTCAGCAAATTAAGTAGTGGTGCTGTGAGATCCAAATTTAATATCTTGTATGACTTCCATGAGCTTGAAGGACTGCATCCATGCGGTTTGGCAAGGACTCATACAATTTATTGATGAAGTCATCAGGAATAGCAAAGAAAGTAGTCTTGCATGCCTCCCAGAGTTCATCATTTTTCTTTGGTTTCATCTTCCATGCTTCCTCTTTCATCCTACCCCACATATGCTCAATGATGGGCTGGCCAATCCTGGAGCAACTTGATCTTCTTCGCCTTGAGGAACTTAGATGTGGAGATGGAAGAATGCAATGGAGCACCATCCTGCTGCAGAATTTGGCCTCTTTTATGGTTGGGAATATAAGAGGTAGCTAAGATTTCTTGGTATTTTAGACTATTGAAGTAGCCACCCTGCAGATCTCTCGCACACCCCCATACCGGATGTAACCCCAGACCATGATTTTCCCCCACCAAACTTCACTGTTTTCAGGGTGAATCTCAATGCAATCTCCTGCAATATTTGCGGCGACTGTGGTGTAATTCAACAGAAGATTCATCTGAAAAATCCTTCTGCCACTTTTCCAGCGTCCATCCTTTTGGCAGGCTGTGGGCTTTGGCAAATGCCACACGGTTTTTCAATTGTATTTTGTTTAGTGCTAGCTTCTGGGCACTGATTCGACCATGGAGGCCATTTCGAGACAGAATCCGACAAACTGTTCTGGTTGACACAGGGACTTCAGGTGACCAGGTCTCGTGGAGCTCTGCTGCAGTGGAAAATGGGCTGGCCTTGGATTTTTGAGCCAACAAACGGTCCTCTCAAGCAGTTGTCTTGCAGGGTCTGCCTGACCTGGGTTTGTCATAAACGTCTCCAGTCTCTTCAAATCTTTTTTTTATCCTCTGTACTTGACGCTGAGACACTTTGAAGGTGTCTGCCACATCAGCAGTGGATCTGGTCTTCAGCCTCTTGATAATCAAAACTTTAGTCTCAGGGTGAATCTTAGGCATGTTTGCAGAGGTCTATTTGCAGTTGATGTGAAGGTCTAGTGCACTGGGGTTCTTTTTTTACACACCTGAGATCTAATTGATCCATTATTAGTCACAGGTGAAGCTCATATGACAAGGCGACAACACTTATGTCTTTGCAAAAATTGACTCAATGGACTTTACCAAGCTGTGAATATTAGAATATTTTTTGACAGTTTCATTTTGCACTGAAACATTATTACAAAAGCTGTTGGGATTAAAATGAGCCATTTCTTGTAAAAAACTCTTGATAAGAAATATATTTCAGCGGCACTTCAGTTCAATTTGTACACAAGCGACAAGACTTTTGTCAGGGACTGTACTGTATAATTTGATAATGACAACATTTATTTTGTTTTGAAGAGTAGAGTTGAAGAATGTGATCCATTAGGGTCCCATTGACCCTAATGGATCACAAACATTTTTGGTGCCAAAAATAACATAATGATACTTATTTTTACCTTTAACCCTACAATTTGGCCCCAAGCCGGGATAAATACTGTGAAATCTTTCTCAATGTGTCACTAGAGCTGTGGGTCTTATACTGTACGTAGTGCCGTTTCGTCAGAATGGCTTTGCCAAATCGTATGCAGTGTAATATAATCAAAGCTTTTTGCTACAGTACAGGAGCTACACAATTTAAAATTATATGGCACGTAATACTTTCTGTAAGTTATTTCCTCATAAAAGGCAAAACCGCACTGTTCAGCATCTCCTGCTCAACGGGTCAACATAAACAAATGCTACATTTAAAGCTGCTCAGCCTTCTGTCACAGTTGATTAGTTGCACCAAAATTCCCATTACAGTACTTAAGTGAGTGAAAATGACTTAAATGGACAGGACAAGCAAGAAAAAGAATAAATGAAATGAAGAGGGTTTTTATTTGTCCTGGCAATATATTAAAAGCTCTCCAGCATTGCTGCTTTTGCTGTTAGAGTGAAGAATTTTAATGCCTACAACACATACACACTTCTCAGAATGATGTGTTTTTGCACCCTACAACATTTCGAATATTAAGAATTTTCTATCTCAGTGTCTTTAAAGAAGCCTCTTATAAAACTGTGTTTTATGGCTTTAATGGTGTAGTAATACAGAGTTTATGGGTCGTTAAAATATGGCATCTGGACTCATTAGCAGTTCGTCTCAGTTTTGGCATGTACAGAAAACTAACTCTACACTTGCTCAACTCAAAATAAGTCTAATTAGATAAAAAGTGCATCATTTTTCACATGCTCAATACTTTCTCAGTTCCCAGTTTAACATGCGGAAATGACTATAAGTAAGCTATTTAAAGGTTCATTTCCCTCAAAAGTGTAAACACTGTAGATCTGGGAGCAACACTGGCTCAGCAAATGGCATGAGTTTTGTGATGGAGCTACCTGTTTTTTGATCAACAAAAGATGGCGAAAAAGTAACGGAAACCCATTCCAAACCACCAAACAACTTAATCATTTATGTGCATAATATGTGTTTATGCAATACACTTAAAATATATTGTTTCCATATATTTAATCAAATATATGAGGGTCACATCTAATTAAAAAAATATGCAAGATAAACTAAAATATTTTGTCAATAAAATACAATTATTAACTTCTTCATATAAAAGAATGGAATTTTGTAATAATTAAAAATCAGTTTTTTGACAAACACAACACAAAACACAGCTATACTGCATAGTTCAAAACATAATAATAATGAATAATTTTTGAACATTGACTCTCGATCTTTATTCACCTTTTTCTCATGGTTTCTCAATAGAATTCATAAAAGGCTACTGAAATAGTGGGCAGGCACTGTTGCACTCTATAGGATGGATAGACAGAAACTCTATAGGAACTGACACAATTTAGCCTGACGTCGTCATACTTAGATTCTAGTCAGAATATAAGTCTGATATTGCTCCTTTGGGCTGTGATTATGGGGCGTGTTTCAACCGAACCAGGAAAAAAAATGCCTCTGCACTCAATTGGATGCACCTACAACCAATCAGAGCAATGTAGTAAGTGACATACGTTGACTTGAGCGACGCATAATAATTTCCAACAGAACTCAACTGCACGCACGCATGCTGGAAGAAAAAGTGTAAACGATTTTTGCCGATGTTGTAAAAATAATTTCAGGATACTTAACAACACGATTGTTATTTTTGAGAGAAATAGTAAATGTGCTCCTCAACGGATCAAGTCCAGACTGAACTTCCCGACCTCAAATGTTGTGGGGCTAAGTTCGGCTGGCATCCAGGCTAGACACAATTCAACCAATAACATGAGTTCGGGGTTGGGGCGACCTGTTTTTCTGGAAGAAAATGTTCCAGATGCCTGTTTGAAAACTGCCATTATGTTTACAATTTGGTGACACTAATGGTGCAGAAATGATACACTTCAGCTTTAAAAATGTTGAAAGCAATGTCTGCCGCATTGCAAACTTGTGCCACTGAATTAGACCACCTCCCAATCACCGAAACCACACATCTCTTCAAAAACCCTCTATAGTCATGTCAACAAATCAGATATCAGCTAATCCAAATGTACAAAATAAATGACAGGCAGAGTTTTATTTTATTAGACAAGTGTGAATCCTCATAAAACCTATTTCAGTGATATCTGTCATGTAGTAGTGTAGGTAATAAAAATATAGATAACAGCAGCTTTAAGTCCTGTATTTTTTCTTTTTCTGGTATTGGTGCTCTGTGAATAAGGAGGAAACTGAGTACCGAGGGTTTCCAGTACAGACACAGCAGACTCAAACAGGGAAATAAATTCACTCTCTGTACCAGGAGCATTTCTGGGCCGCCCCTTCTCTAATGCACTGTGGCACTATTCATTTTTAAAAACAGCCATAAAGCATCTTCCATTTCTAAAGCAAGGAACACTCAGACTGCCGAGACACTATGTAAGAGGAATTGAAAGCATATCGAAAAATTACACTGAAAGTCCTATTCAGAACAAACTTTGGTTCCCCTAGACAGCTATTTTGTGCTATCACAGGCATTGCTTTTTGAGTTCTCAGAGAAGATGGACACACACCCCACACTCAGACCTGAAGGAACAGTATTATGACCTCTCGGTTCAAAGGCAGTGAGAGCATCCAGCAGTGATCTGGGACTTAAAAAAGATCGAAACGCAGAGGTACTACATTTTCAGGCACCTCTGCCCTGAAAAACATGTTTTTCATCTACACAAATATTTTTACATAACCTATGGGTCAAAAATATGAAAGAATATGAAAAAACGTGTTTAAAGTCTAAGAGAGTACAAAAAGACTGTCTGATAAATATTCCACAATGTGTCAAGCAGCATACATTCAATGATCATACAGTGATCTACCGAAGTAACTCATTTTCAACATGTTACAGATACGATATCTACAGATATGTACATGTCCGTCAACGCAACTAAAGGTTTAACCGAGTACAAATGAGTAACAGTGCAATGTTGCGACTACTAACCGAATAAAAAGGGATATAATAAATAACATGGTGCATGGAAAAACATAACAGAAATTGTCAGAGTTAATTCAGAGTTTGATTCATGCATTGATGATTGCTCATCTTAACAATATGATGGATTATGCATTGCTGGACATTTTTAAACACTCTTGTTCAGAAGTTTGGAGTCATTGTTACTCATGTTACATGTAGTTACTCTAGTAATAAATATAAATAATTAATAATTGCATGCACCAAACCCTAATCCTAACCCTAACCCGGTTACACTTTACAAGGTTACAATGTGTCATTGTTACAGTGTAATTATATATTTAAGCACTGAGTAATATTAATTAACTACATGTTCTTAGTATAAGGTTAGGGTAGGATTAGGGTTTGGTTGAGGATTATTTGCAAGTAATTATGCATAATTTACTGTTAATACTATGGTAAGTACATGTAACATATGTAACAAGGACACTAAAATAAAGTGTTAACAAAAAAGTTAAACTTTATGTTTTTGAAAGAAGAAGGTAAAACATGTTGTAAATTATTATTATATTATAATATTTAAATAAACAATTTTTTAGCTTTTGCCTACTCCTGTGAGGGCAAAGCTGCCATTACTCAGAATCATTATAATGTGCTAATTTGGTGAAACATTTCTTATTATTATCATCAATGTTGAAAGCATTTGTCCCGCAACAATTTCTTTCAGGATTATTTGATGAATATAAAGTTGAAATTGAAATCTTTAATAACATTATTTATTTACTGTCACTATTGATCAATTTAATATATCCTTGCTGAGTATTAATTTCTTTTTAAAATTCTTACCCAAACTTTTAAATGACAGTGTATGCGTTTAGCAGGAAGAAAAATCTTGACAATATTTCTTGACAAAATAATTTTTTTATTCATTTTAACTTTAATAGTAATCATTCTAATGAATTGTAAACAGTGCTTCCTGTAAAGTTCCTGTAATTGTAAGTGATAAAATCACTTACAATTTAAATCAAATTTACGATTCAAATCAATTGAATGTGTTTTGCTACATTAAGGACAATATTCTCACCTCTTTGAACAAGTTCATGAAGCGCGGGCCGTACCTCCAGGGTTTGTGTCTGTGGCACTGCAGGGAGCTCACCGTCATCTGAGTGGCCCGCTGAGATGCGACAGCAACCATGAACACCGCGTCATACATGAGAGCAGCCTCGGTCTGTGGAAGGAGGGAAGAATTTACCCTCAAAACATACTCTAAATATAATCAAACTTCCCATGAATACATTAATAGACACGCAGAAGGTGTTTTTGTTTACCATTCATTCATACAACATTGAACGTTACATAATGGCATTTAAGTTTCATTTTCTTTCCATCCGATCACAGGAAGAGAGCCTCTCCCCCGGCCCCTGCTGCACACACCTTATGTTTCTCCGGGTGTTATTCAGTGCTAAAATGTGACCTGGATGGTAAAAATAGATTTGAATAAATCTCCCGATGCTTTCTGCTTTAAGCCCCTCATGCATGTCTAATAAGGCTGAGTGTGCTAGCAGTATCTACAGTGCCTTCTGGAGGACGGGTAGATTAGTCAGCAGCGGTAAGACTAAATCCTAGTTATTCTAACTGTGGAGGAAGGGCTTATAAGGAGAAGTTAGGGACTGGTTTCAGTTCTGGTCTATATGTAAATAAGGATTTTGAGCAGTGCGACTGGCTCGTTTTACTGTGCGTTAACAGTCAGTGTTTGGGATCGACAATCGTATTTACAATGAGGTTTGACTCCTAATTGTCCTGTTCATGCAATATCTTCTCCAAATTCTTCCAAAAACTGTATTAGTACTCTAAAACAGGACTGAGCAGTATAGCAGAGCGATCCTCACAGTCATAATGCCGCTCATCAATCCACTCTCAGGTTTGGGTGGTGACAGCTGGCGCTCCATTGACCACTTCTGGATCACAGAAGCCACATATGGATCATCTAGATTCAGAAGGCGGAAGGCAGTCATGTTGACTCCACTGTAGCGGTATGGCTCAAGATCCAAAGCAAACAGATCCTGCAAGGCAACAAGAGTTTGTTCAGATTTAGCCTTAAGAGCTGTGTAAACTTTGCACAAGATATAACCTCTTCATGCCATGCATTTCTTTGCTATAAGAGATTAAATGGTCCATTTTGATTGTGGTGCAGCCTTAAAGGACAACTCCGGTGAAAAATGAACCTTGGGGTAATTAACACATGGTTACTGAGCAGATCGTTCTCTGGGAAGCGTTGTCATGAAAATCGAATGTAAAGAGTTTTATCTCTTAAAACAGATTAGCTTATAACGCTAGTTTATGGGGCACAGAATACATACAATTAAATTGCTAATTAATACCACTAACAAGGCTCAAAAAAGCCTCAGACTAACACAGTAGCATAATGAGGGTCCCTACATGCAAACCGAAGCATTGAGAATGTTGTAAGTGTACAAACAGTTTAACAAGAAGATACTTTATAAAGACAGTACATTACGCGTATACAGACAGAAGCTATCTTGGAAAACAGTCTCGACGAGTCGAGCCACGAACGCTGTGCTAAGTGAGTTGGTTGATGGGAATTACATGGTTACTTACATGTTGTGGCATTAAATAATGCTCATCTGAGACATTCACATTGTTGAAAATACATAACTATATTCCTAGCGTTAGCATCCTTTGGAAGGTAATGTTATTTGTAGTCCATCCTGTATTGTTCTTCTCTCTTCGTCATCTCACTAACACGCCAGTGGGCGGGGCCAAAGTTGCTATTTTAATTGTAATTTATTCCTGCGATGTCAAAGCTGAATTTTCAGCAACATTACTCCAGCCTTCGGTGATTCTTCAAAAATCATTCTAAAATGCTGATTTTGGTGCTCATGAAACATTTCTTATTAATATGATCAATGTTGAAAGCAGTTGTGCTGCTTAATATTTTGTGCAAACTGTACATTTCTGTCAGGATTCTTTGATGAATGGAAAATTGTAATGATGTCATAACACTTTCCTAAATTCAGTTTCATTTCTTCCTTTAGTCCAGCATTAGCACAAAAGCTTAAGATAGTGTGCAACTGCAACCATTTCAGTTTCATGTGTCAATGAGTGAACTCTGTCAAACATACATTATATATACATAAATAATATTGTACAGCCTGACATAAGACAGCTGATGTCGCCCAGGGTGTATAAGGTAAGTCTCAAGATGTCAATGGGGTTGTAACATACAATCTGATAAGTAACAATTATAAGAAACCCTGCACATCTTCTAATGCTATGAAAAAAGCTCTTATTAATAGCAAGCAGGGAGATTTTCAGACTTACCAAAGTAGTGAAGAAGAAATGATAGTACTCCGTCATCATACCCATCGACATCAGCTGCGGGGAAGAAACACACCAAAATATGGTTTTGGGAAGAATCCAGAAGGAAAAGAAAGCAACAATGGGTTGAGTGTGAAGTAAAACGGTTTCAGCAGTATTCAGAAATAAAGGCAGCATGGCACATGAATTACATCTGTCTGCTTTAAAGTACAGCTCTGAAATCCTGCTGGGTCACAGCATGCAAGAGCACTTCACTCTCATTTTCAATCCATTTCAATTTGTGCAACGTTGCGAGTTCAATGATAGTTCAGAACAAGAATCTACTGAAAGGATGCTGTACCTGTTTGAGAAGCTCGGCGGCTACTTGGTAGGAGCAGTCGAAGATGACATAAAACTCTTGCTCTTTCTTCATCTCTTTCAGCAGGGGGCGACTGTCACCTCCTCCCGTCGGCAGCTGGCGGATACGGATCTTCAGGTTGTTTTTGGACGGGGCTTTGATCAGTTCCTGCATACGCATTAATCCTTGAAACAACAGAACACAAAAGAGTGATCGAAGGTAGGGAGCAATGGAAGAGAAACAAACTCATCACGAGCTCCAGTAATTACACTTTTGATTTCCCTAGTGTGATAGCGATGTTTACTGGGATCTATTCCGTTGATCCATAAAAATCAGATGCATTTTTTGGGAGGGCTTCTGTTCAATCGAAACACTCAGTCTACAGTAGCGAAGAGTAATGCATGAAACCGCAGCAGGTCAAAATGTTATCTGAAGGTTGAACAGACCTGGGATAGGCATTAGCAAGGGCCACAGCAGAAAATGACTCATTCTGTCAGTGTTATTAGATAATAAGCTTCACCTATGTTATTTTCACAAGAATATGATTGCATCTCTCTAATATTTTACAACTTGATAATAATAGTAACGACTTTAAAGAAATTTAGAAATATCTAATTAAATGTAACAGGGTGAAAACTTAATGGTTTTGCCTATGCCAGATAAAAAGACCATGGGGCCCTGGGGTACAACTGCGCACAAGATGAAGTGATGCCACGGCCTCCATAAACACACAATTTCAAAAATAAGCCACATTTAATTATCCCTGACTCTGCACTACAGAAACTGCAACTGCTCCATATTATGCTTTGGTAAATATGAGCAAAGGCAGCTGTGAAAATAAATCTGCATTGTTTATCCTTTTGATCTTTCATAATTAAAAAAAATAAATAATAATCACACAATTCTAACCTTTCATTGAGGTGAAACAATTGAAAGTGGAGGGAAACTCACATTATGAAAAAAAAAGTCTCTAGTTCACATTGTCCACAATTATTGGCACCCAATTATTGCAGCATCCTTTCCACAAGATAACAGCTCTGAGTCTTCTTCTAGAATGCCTGATGAGTTTGGAGAATCAGAGACCGTTCCTTCATATAGATCTCTCCAGATCCTTCAGATTCCCAGATCCATGTTGGTGCTTCTTCTCTTCAGTTCACCCCACTCATTTTCTATAGGGTTCAGGTCAGGGAACGGGGACGGCCATGGCAGAAGCTTCATTTTGTGTTCAGTGACACATTTGTGTTGATTTTGATGTTTGTTTTGGATCCTTGTCCTGAGGGAAGATCCAACCATGGCCCATTATAAGATTTCTAGCAGAAGTGTCAGGTTTTGATTTATCATCTGTTGGTATTTGCTATGATAGGCCCACAACATTAAAGATCCAGCGGTATATTTAACCGTGGGCATGGGGTACTTTTTATCCCTGTTTACACCAAACCCATCTGGTGGGTGTGCTGCCAAAGAGCTCTTTTTTTATCTGACCACAGATACAGGTCCCTTTTAAAGTTCCGGCCATGTCTGACAAGTGAAAGTGCTGGAGTTTATTTTTGGATGATTAAGGAAGATTTTTCTTGAATCCCTCCCAAACAACTTGTGGTAATGTAGGTGCTGTTTGATAATTGTTTAGGCTTTCTGACCCCAAGACTCAACTAATCTCTGTGATTCTCCAGCTGTGATCCTCTGAGAGTCTTTGTCCGCTCAAACTCTCCTCCTCACCGTGCATTATATATGATATATGATAAAGATGTGGCAGATTCAGGACATCTATAGTTGATAACTTCTTAATTATTGCCCTGATGGTGGAAATGTGGATTTTCGATGCTTTAGCTATTTTCTAACAGTCACTTTCTATTTTGTGAAGCTCAACAATCTTTTGCTGCACATCAGAACTATATTCTTTGGTTTTACTCATTGTGAATTATTAAGAGAATTTGGTCTTTGTGTTTCCTCATATTTATACTCCTGTGGAACAGGAAGTCATGGCTGGACAGTTTCATGCTCCTAGTCACCCTGGTGTGCTGAAAAAAAGCGTAAATATGAATGGGAATATACTTCAAAGATATTTTACTCATAAGAAGACTCATAAGAACATGCATTGCAGTGGTTTCCCCCAACTTTCAGTTTTTTTATTTCAATGAAAGGTTAAACATTTTTTTAATGAAAGATGCAGATTTATTTTCACAGCTGCCTTTGCTCATATTTACCAAGGGTGCCGATATTTGTGGAGGGCACTGTATGCATCTTAATCACATTAGACTGTTTAGACTTTGATGAGGTAATAGCAATTGCTGTTCAATTAAATCCTGAAAAATGTCTAAAAAAATCAATGCTTCTCTAAACCACACTTTTAGGTCATATGCTGAAACTGGTTTCCTGATGTTAGATCTGAAAAGACCGTCAAAACAACCTTATTTAATGTCTAATGATGCTGGTATTGTTCGCATTTTAGTCTATAATTTCATGATGGCTTTATTAGGTCATCTTAAAGTTTGGTACGTCCTTATAAAAATAGCATTAATTATTCACCGAAACTTAAATGGATCCAAATTGGATTAAAAATTAAAACCCCCATTTTTAAGATTTTGAAGAAACTATATCCCATGCAAGCTTAGGGGGAAATTCAATAAAAGTAGTGGCAGACTAATATAGGGACATGACACAAATTCAGGGACACTACACAAATTCAGTGTAAGTGACATGGATAAAGAAATACGTCGGTCATAATAAAGTCCAATAACAAAACACAGGTTTGGGCAACAAAATTGCTTTGATGCTCAGTAGAAAAAAGAGGAATGAAAACCCCTTTTAGTTCCAAGTTATTTGCCTTGATTTAGTCTTGGCCATATAATGATAAGCAATGACAAGATTATTCAGGAAGCCATGCTTTCAAAGTATGGGATTTCTGAACAAAAAGACAGAGAGTTGTGTGTAATTTGTGTTTTCAAACAGATGGCACACAGGAATCCAAGACAAATCACACTGCAGCTGAGACGGTGTGATGTGTAAATACTAGGGTAAATTTGAGCTGGCATCTGTTCCCTGGGCTCCCCTAATGAATTCGATCCAAGTCACTGGCTATGAACCAGACACACTAATCATTTTGAAACTGGTCAATCTGACACAAATTCTATCTGTTGAAAGCAAATTGTTACAAAGACATTGGCTACAGTGTCAACATGTTCATTTTAAGCAGTATAAATAGAGGTATTTGCAGGGCAGTTTTACTTTTTTCTTTTTTACTTGTCATTGTTTTTATGTGTAATTAGTTTGTCTGCATTTGATTTGCTCTCGATTAATTCTTCGATTGATGCCATTAGGGGAACACTTGTAGTATCTTGAACTACAGCACAATGCATCATTTGCATATAATATGAATACTTTGATGGGGTGTGGGGAAAGGTGGGGGCAGTTGGATCAAACGTGAAGCAGGCCAGATGTACTCTTTTGTTCACATTATAGCAACATACATACGTTTAAAAAGACATCATAAAACATTGTCTTCAACATTTTTAAAGGACTATTTAGTTGGATTTAAATGTAAGGAGCAACTTGATTTTGTGGAAATATTGGTCCAATTATATTTGTATTAGTTATTATTATTTCTCCATCTGCATGTCTTTGATTACATAAAAACAGAAGTAATCTCAGAGGCAGAGAAAGTTATTACATTTTTGATAAATTATGCACAATATTGACCAGAGACAATTTATTAAAAATGCAGTCCGAGTCACACTGTGACTATGAAGTGCTTTATATCTACAGTTATTGTTTGATTCTTGAGTGTGATTCTAAGTGTGAGATTAATCAACACATTTTATCACCTCTTTGAGAAAACTAATAATAATTTAAAAATCTGAATAACCACCCCAATCATGATATTTCTTCAGTCTGCAGACACATTAGCCAAGATCTATGAAATACATGACTGTAACCACCAGCAAACAACGTGGGAGGAGATGCTCAATATTCAGTCAATATTTCACAGTTTTTTTAGTTTAGAAAAGGTCACAAAAGTCAAAATATACAGAACATGAAATACGGTATTGAAATAATGCTGTCAAAAGGAAATAAGCTGATAAGGGCAAGGGCAAGGTAAACCAAACTGACCTAGAAAAAACAAATGAACACTTCCCACCTGAAATCATGCATTAAACTTGTCCAAGCCACATCTGAAACGTTTCACCACTGTGCAGGAATTTCAATGTTTCATTGAATATTTCAATGCAGAAATGTAAAGTGCCCAAATTGTGTAAAGGTCCCTTTTAACTTTGAAGGTGTCCTAAAATAGGCTTACATGCATCCCATGTCAAAAAACACTCATAATATACATAATCTTTTTCTGAAATAAGTGTCTGAAATGGTTTGATCAAGGATTCAGTCTCTTTGAACCCCTCATTTCTGATAGCCTACTCTGCTCTGATTAGTCAGCGGGCCCAGTCTGTTGTGATTGGTCGTAAACAAAATGCCCATTACAATATCTCAATTTCAGCTCCAGAGGCTTCCTCAGCACTTGATACACAGTAATATGAACAGTAATGATGGCGTTGGTTTCAGCATAACAATCGCTTCCTTTGGAATTGGATGCAAAGTGGATTTGCTTTCATAGTGTAAAAAACAGCATCTTCTTGTCATGTCAACAACACAAACCAAACTCTTCCTAAAGGGGTATTCCAGAAAGCAGGTTATTTGCCATACCTGGGTATTTTAAGAGTAAGTAAGCAGTTAACCTCAACTTTTGGTTCCATAAACGGAGATAACTTTCAGGGTATGTAAGTAGCCATAGCAACTTACTCTCTGAAAATAACCAGCTCCGGAGCAGGTTATGTTCAAGGGTTAGTTTGCTTAAGAGGTATTCAGATGCGTGTAATATTATTAATAGATTTATATTAATATAACTAAATGTGTTATATAGTTATAATATACAATATTATATATTAATTATGAAGCACTATTATAACAAGGTAAAGGTTAGATGTTAATTCAATTAAATTGTATTGTCATCTCAAACATGGATCTGCATTCAATTAATTAGCATCAAAAAAACAATATAATCCTTATTCTCAGTGAATAAAGATTACTTATAAAATGAAAAGATTGAAAATATTATTGCACAACCAAATGGGTGGCAATGTGCACTAAGTAGGGTATGTAAATCGCCATTAAACAAAAGAAGAAGAAGAAGAAGGAAGTAGTATGGCCCACTTGTCCATTTCCATGGTGACTCATCGATTCGTCGCTCTCTTGAGAATGTCTTATGTTCACGGTTAACATACTCCCTAACTAACTTACCGATGCATTTTTGGAAACAGCATACCTTGAGTAAGCAAGGTTTGAGTTAATCAACCGGGAGTTCAGGGTATATGTGACGGTAAGTTAACCTTGCTTTTTGGAATACCCTGCAGGGCTCAGCTACAACTACAGTATTTGAGGGTGGATCAGAGTAGACGTTGTTCATGGGCAGCCAATTAAGACCATAGCCTGGCATTATGCAATTTTATTTACAAACCTACATAGGTTCGAGCAGGAAAGTAAGACTGAAATTACTGATAATTAGTTTTAGAGAGTTCAGACTCGGTTCCTTCTTTTGGGAGACAATAGCCTCTTTAGCTCCGCATGACATATGCATGATTGACCAGCATGGTCTGTATTACATGAATTCCCAATTGTTTTAAATATAATAGAATGTAAATATATGAGGACATCAGTCACTCTTTCCAGCAGAAAATAGAATTTCGTTATAAATATTGTGGCCTGCAGTGTGCCATTTTAAAGCACAAACCTGTGAAGATCCCATTTCAAAAAAGCCTCTCAACAAAACCTAAAAAAAGCACATTGAGCTGCCCTTCAAATATCCCTTTGTCGCCTCTTTCTAAGCCATAACTGTCACTCACCTGTGCTGTCCTCATAAACCACAGTAACAGACTTCCATTTGTAGAAAATGACAATGTCCAGGATAGCCCTGCTTATGGAGGTGTACTCAGGGTAGAGGTTAATGTAAAAATTGTCTTTATTGTCCACAGATGGGTGTTTCCAGCGTGTCTGGATGTGTGGCACCTCAAGAGCATTGCAAATGGATTGGACGGCACTGACCGAGGAGCTGTGAGAGGGGCCGAAGACCGCCGCAACCCCCAGGGCCAGCTGGTCACATACTGAGAGAAGAAAAATGGCCAGAGAGAGAACAGACAGGGGAAGAAAAACAGGTGACATGAAAAAATAGTCATAAATGCCTAAACAAAGAACATAGTAGCTATTTTTTACACATACGCCCCTTAAAATGGTAATTTTGGCCTGTTCTTCATCAGAGGTATCGACCATCTCAACTGTTCCAGCAATTTAAGATAATTGAAATATGAAATAATATATTGGAATGATATTTAATAAATAATAAAATATAATACCGGTAAATCTAAGTTTAATGAATAACTACAAACCAACAAAAAGTGATACATGTAAAAATTTGATTTAATATATTCCACTTAACAAATTACAAAGAATAACATGGTAAAATAAATAAAAATTAAATAATTTAAAATAGAAATAAAGAGTCATACCCCTTCGGGAGGCTTCGAAGCTGTCAAAGAGGTTTACTCTCTGGATGTCGTAGGTCAACGTGGTGTTTGGCATCAAAGTTCTGTTTCGGTTGATACTTGTAACAGCAAATTTAAAGGCGAGTTCATCCATACTGACGGGTTCATTCTCCCGCGTCTCAAAGATTCCCCCTTCAACCAAAACAAAGAGTGTTAAGCAACAAGTAAAAAGGAAAATTGTACTTTAAAGTCAGTAAGTATGCAGTCTGATTCATCTCACGTGTAATGTAGATGTCTAAACATGTGCTTTAAAAGTAAAACACATTTAAAAAGCAGTACAATGTATGAATAAAGTTTAAATGAATCCCGTGATAATGCATACATCCATTCAAATCTTGTTCAAAGCACGAGTGCCAGGCTAATGCTAAAAACAAACCTAAGCAGATCCGGTTGTTATTTTAAAACACATTTAAAAAACAGAGCCTAGCTAAATGTACAAATAAAATTAGTGTCCAGGTAATGGATGAATTCCAGCTCCACATTAATTAAAAAGCAGTTACATACAATAGTGCCAAGATAATGCTAAATACAAATCAAATTCAAGTTCATTCTAAAGTATAGGCCTGCTAAAAAAAAACTGAATCCAGCTTTTGTAAAAGTTACTTAAAAACACATTTAAAAACCATTGTCTAGCTAAATGTACAAAATAAAACCAGTGCCCTGGAAATGGATATATTTCAGGTCCATAGTACTAAAAAAAAGTTATAAACAGTAGTGCCAAACAGCAGCTTTCTTCATAACATCACTCAGCTCGCTCTGGCTGCTCTGTTATCTCTGTATGTATGTTCCAGGCAACAATAAAATTACATATGTCATAAAACACCACTCTTGCTGGTTGGTGCGAAATGCATTCTGGGATCCCTGGCTGTCTCAAGTCCGCACAAGTCACCTCTCGATGCATTCTCGATATAAGGGGCGGAACAAGAACACATCCGGGGATTTAAACTGTACTTGGCTAGGTGTAATTTGAACAGTACTTGTGTATTGAGTACTTGGATGAGAAGAGAACACAAGTACAGACAGGAACGCATACTGAGAAATGGCCCAGCTTTTGATAGTCCTTAACTCTATCTGTATGTGAAACGTAGCTTTTGAAATTTTGTAGGTGGCGTTATTGAGCCATTTTGACACACCTCATTAAAAAAAATTATATCAGACTTACATTTTTGCCGCCTCTTATGCATGTGCAAAGCCCTTAGAAATACGATTCATTTTGGAGAAGAATAATAATAGACTGAGCAATTACAATAGGGTCTTCACAGAAATCAAGTAACCCTATATGAATGCATATATATATAAAAGCAGAGTACAATTGTTGTTTTTTTAATAATTCCCAGTCTGATATGATGCATCTAAATGCCAAATACCAAGTATGTGATATAATATGCTAAACAGGTTGGACCAGGTCATTCAGCAATTCCATTTATAAAATCTGAAATGGCAAATCATGCAGATTTAGCTGCTTAAGAAATTTGTACTAATTGGCCAACACTGCATTTGACCTTTAACACACCATTTTAAATCACTTCCCTTGCTGGCAGTGAAGCTTATTTTCACAATTGCATTAGGTTAATCAACATCATCTCTTCTCAATGATCATATGCAAATCAGAAAATCATCAAGATCAAAAACATATTGTTCACACCTAAATCAGCAAATAATCATGATCAAAACATCAGACTTTGTTACTGAATATCCCAACCAAGAATCGATTTAACTTGGTAGGGTGCAAAGTCAACATTGCGTAAATATCTGGACTGAAGTGGCCATTGGATTCTGTCTCCAGAATTATGCATGAGCATCTGTTACCAAGTGAATTGTTATGACATATTACTGGATATGCTAAAACTACACACCCTGCAAATACAATGCAGAAAGGTGAGATCCGTCTGGAGGACATCCACCTGAGATCGGGCTCTATTCATAGACGGCCAACAAACAGGTCTCAGCAGGAAATAATGGGCCATTAACTCACCAATAAACAGCCAACCTCCAACAGAGAAAGTGACAGATTGGCTCTTTAATGGAAAGACTGTGAATGAAGAAAAGAATAATTAAATGAAAATGTTAATGTGTGTGAGATGAAGCTCATCAGAGTACAGATACAAGCTTCTGTGAAACCTTTTTGAAAGCTGAATTGGAATGAGCAGGACTTAAAGCAAAGCCAAAAAGTCCTGCTGTGGATAACACTGTCTGATGTTCAGATAGTCCCTCAGGGAGAGCGCGGACCAAGCGCTCCACACCGGGAGAAAGGAGAGGAGATTTCGTCTGTGAAAAACTGATTGCTTTCATATAGAGGGAGATGGTCAGACTAGGTCCGATTGGGAAGCAAGAGATGAGAATGAAGCCTGAAATTTTTCTAGGAAGATGCACTAACACGACTGGCAGCAAACAAGTCCCAATTTGTTTTTGAGGAAATATCGGGTCTACATTTTTGTTATGTTTATTTACTCTGACTATTTCAACTATGACTAAAAAGTCTGATCCCTCATTGATCTTTTATTACCTGGGAACATCAAATCAATCTAGCTTCACTTTTCCTTTAATTGGCATGTAAAAAGTCAGCCATTTGGAACCAAATAGATTTACAGTGTCTTTAAGACATCAGATAGCATTAGAGTGGAATGAAAAAGCAAACAGAGTGGCATATAGACACTTGTGTACATGGGCGTAGGCACGAGATGGTTACTTGAGCATGCTTAATGCTTTATTTCTATTCATTGGAAAATGGTCCCCTAGGAATGTACAAAGCCTCTGCAGCTCACCTTGGAGACTGCAACTTTAATGAATCCCTTTTTCAATCATGATGTTTGTGTCATTACATCCATTTTGCCCTTGCAATAAACATAAGTTAAAAAGAAAGTTATAAGCTTTGGATCTATATGCTTGTTAGGAGTAGAGTTTTGCATATTTTTATGATTAATCGAAATGTTACGTACTGCAGACTTTGGTTGAGGATCCAAATGCAGCTTTTATTGGGGCAGTCCAGAATCGTAAATCTATATAACAAGGACAGGGCCAAACACACAGGTAAACAAACCAAAAAGGCAATAGGCTGGTAACCCAGGCAGACAGGATAATCGAAATAACCAGACAAAAAAGTCAAAACCATAAACGCAGAAAAGCAAAATAGCACTCAGAAATGCAGTGTAACACCAATAAGACTTTGCAACGAGTGAACGAACACACTGGGGCTGAATGCCAAATTGCCCCCTAAACCTTCAATCACTATTCCCTACATTAGTCCACTAATACAGTTCACAGGAAGGAGTGAATGAAAACGAGTTAGCGAATTCGGACAGCTGTTGAGTGTACATCAACTGTACACTCATTATTATTACGGTGCAATGTGGGATAGAATGAGTGCACTCGACAACGTTCACTATGGTTTCGGACACCACTACAGTGATGTTCGATTCTTGAAAGAATCGTTCTTTTGAGCCAGTTCTCAGCAAGTAACCGGTCAAGATGGTTCATTAATCAAACTGAATCGAACGTTAGTTCTAGTTTAATGACACAAGAAGCAAAAATCGAAGTAGGACGTCTGACTTAAAAATAACCGAATGGGCCAGTTCACCAGCTGACAAAGTTTGCAGAGGATTACCAAGAATTCTGATGAGTGCTTTGGCGATGCAAGCCTGAGGCACGTACTGGAAATTTTATTACAACCTGCAAAACCCTTTTTGTCGAGAGATGTATACATTTTACTGGCTATATTGTGCATGCAGATTATATTCTGGTTTATTCTTTCTATAGGCTACTTTAGACATGTAACATATCCTAGTTTACACATGTGTGCAATGTGTGCTGGTTGTGCAAAACTTTTAGGAATCTTATCCAAGATGTAGTCTAGGCTACTCAATATTGGTCAATCGTATGAAAAGAACCGGAAAGAACCAGTTCGCGGAAATGAAGGACTCTACATCACTATTACACATGGCTGTCCCCTCAAATAATGCCCTACTTGAAAGTATAGGGGGCGATTTTGGATTCAGCCAGGGTTTAAATAAGCAAACATAAACAAGATAATGAAAATCAGGTGTATTAGAACATGATTAGTAGGCAGGCAATGGGTTATGGGATATGTAGTTGATGAAGTGATGGCAATAGACTAGGGAGGAGTGCCCTCTGGTGGAGATCAAGAGCACTCCAGCTGGTGGATGCGACATAGCTACTGAGGTTGCCCTTGAACTCCCTGTCTGTTTCATCTCGGCCAGAGAGACCGTTAAGTTTCTGAGCCACGGCAGAGGAGGCCATGATTAAAGACTCTACCTGCCTTGTCATGGACATTACCCCTGGATGTCCTGTGTCACAATCACCAGAGTGCCCTTGATCTCCACCAGCGGAATTGTAAAAATGTAACCCAACAGTTGGGTTTGTCCATAAATTTGGGTCAAAACATCCCAGCATTTTTAGAGTGTGGGTATGATGAAAGAGTTTCTGCTTCCACAGAGGTCTACAGAGGCTATGTTAATACTATGTGTTTATCTACACACACACATTTCTTCACATTCTTATGTGGAGTATTCTATAGAGTGTAAGTTTATATCCAAGTATAAAAGTGAGTCAAGGATAAAGGAGGAGGGTCCATCAAATTCTGCAGTTCATTAACTGCCAGAGTTTAATTCATGTAGAACTATATGATGTAACCTCAGTTATAAACTTCATTACATGCCATTTAAGATGGTCTTTGTGTGAGGAAAAAAAAATGCAATTAATGAATGAGCTGAATGAGGTAAACACCACTTATGCTTTAAAAAGGGGAAGGAGACCAAAAAAGAAACTCTGGGTTTACCGAAGAAACCTGCTCCGAACCAGGTTAAGTTCACAGAGTACGTTACCATTATAAATAATGAGTATACTAATGAGTTACCTCTCTTTCAGAAAAGGGCTTGACTTACCCCACTTTCTTGGGTTTGGCATACCTCCCATTCTGAAACGGAAAACCCCGAATTTGCCTCATTTCAGGGTTAACAGATTTCGCTTTCAGTTTTCCTTTCTGAAACAGGCCTCAGGACACTGAGTGGCAAACAGTTCCAGATATTTAGCATTTTAGCACATGTGTATACAAGTCCTGGAGCTAGGACATACGACTTGGTTACCTGCATCGGCCATGTATTGGCGATTCTCTCAGATTGCGTCTTTTATAAATACACACTACACGATTGTCATTTACATGTATAAGCACCGATTTGCCTCCGATTTCGAGGCAATTTGTCGACGATTTCTGCAAAACTGTCTGTGAGTGAAAATCTGAATAAAATCAGGGTGTGTAATTGAGTAATACGTTACTGTAATTTATTTGTCTGGTAAATAAGTAACTGAATTCATTTAAATTACAGTTATATTTACAAAGAAATAACATTAGGCTACTTGTGTTACATGCTTGATTTCACAAATACAGTCAATTAACATTCAAGTCCACAGTGACGCTGCTGACGTGTTATCTGGTGCGCCAGAGCTTTAAATATCTTAAACTGTGTTCCGGAGATGAACGGAGGTCTTACGGGTTTGGAACGACAATAGGGCAAGTCATTAATGACAGAATTTTCATTTTTGGGTGCAATAACCCTTTAAGCTTATATGCGGAGGATGAAATCCAGCGGAAACGGGAAAGTTGCACGCAAAACTTTCCAGCCCTACGTAACCGGACTGGTAATTTAGGACCACGATGCAACAGTTGGGGAATGTCCCTGGAACAAATTGTTCCACGGCTTATGTGATTTTTGTTTAACATGGATTACTGTCCAGATAAGCCTTTTTGCAAAATCTAAAGAGTTACAGATAAGAATTCAACTGTTAAATGTAAGTTATGCACTAGGGAAAAACTCTTCTCAAGCACATTAAACAAAACACACACTTGACAGTATAACAACAACACACTTGAAAGTGCTTATGTGCATCTTTGAGGGGTTTATTAAAATCTCAACTGCTTTTGATGCTTTGGGTGGTGCTGTGTTTCCCGCAGCAGCTCACTGTTATTCCTTACATTTTTCCCCCTCTACTTTGAAGTGGCATTACTGACGGACCTTCTCCATACAGACCAGAATAATCTATTGTGAAATTCATTACCAATTATCAGCTGTTTTATCTGAATAGTATTCAGCTGCAGATATGTCACGGCAGGATCAAGCCAGCACTCTCATTGATATTTTATCACCGCCCTAGTTCAATCAATCTATAGTCTGACAGACAGTATACAGCACATCCTCCACAACAGCTGAAAATATTTCCACAGTGGACAATTCATTTATGCAGTTCATGGAACTTTAATGTAGAACATGTCCTGTCTCCTCCCAGAACGTGACATACACAGTATGCAGTGCCTTCTCTCTAACTTTGATCAACAGACAGTTCAAAAGCTTCCAGCGTTGGTTCGAGCAACTGGTAAGGATGTTTTAGCAGGCAACACAAACTTCAGTGGTTGGCAGAAATTATACTACACTACAAGCAGTGGTTTCTGCTATAGACATAGGTTTTCAATCTTTTAACACATATCCCTAAATAGCCTATATATGCAAAGGAACTTCTCTTTAATCAAAATAACTTCCTTGCAATGACATCTCTTCTCTTCTCTGACTGTGAAAACATGTTGCTGTGGTATAAGGGCAGGACAACTTGACTCATGCCACTCAATCAAGTCAATTTTTTCATGTTTGAGAAGCCGTTACCTTCGATATACATCCCAACTTCTGTTTCACGCTGCCTTTAAAGGCAGCTATTCAAGTTCATGTATAAAGACTCAATTTATACTGTGAACAATTAATAATATTAATATTAGAAATATGTGCAAGATAATATTTTGAAATATATTTCATTAGCCTACAGTATTACTTTTTCTACTCATTAGTTAGATTATTTTATTAAATTTGTATTATCTATTTATTTAATAAATTTTATTATTAACTCATTTCTTAACTTTAATCAATGTTTTAATAATGTATTAATATAATTAGTGCATTATTAATAAATAAAATAATACATTACTTTATTCAATTTAATCTTAGTTTTTATTATTTATTTGTTTTTACATATTTTCACACCACAGACCCGTTTGAAAACCCCTGCTATAGGCAACAGAGTGCAGACACACAGATATCAAAGTACAGAAAGACTAAAAGAAACTTTTAAAGCCTAATTTGACTGTCAACAAACACTTGAGTGGAAATATTTGCTTCAGAGTTTTTCTTTTTCATTAAAATTCTGCACACATGAACAGTAGTGGTGCAGAGGTTATGCAGTTCTCACATTTAAATTGATGTAAATTAGCTGAATTATGGGTAATTGTCGCCATTCCCAGACTGTGTTACTGGATGCATTGTCTTTTTGCTTTTTAGCTCACAAACCCTTTATGTCTCTTTCTAATTTGTGCACATTTATTCATTCTCATTTTCCCCAGGAACTGGATAATAAAGGAAACAGTAGGCTTTTTCATTAATAAAATAGTTGGCTTATAGCTGTAATATATGATGAAGCATGTGTGAAATTATAGTCAATTGCTAAGATTTCTCAACTTTTCTTAACACTTTACGAAAATTAACATTTCAAAGGTCTTTGCAAGATTATTTCTGACTGCAGCCCTGAAATGCTGCTGGTCTTTAAGTGCCTTCTTTTTTTTTCTCCAGATATTGAGCTCAATGAAATTTAGAAGATGAAATAAAACTAAAAGTGACACCAAGGCTGCATCCAAAAACATTATTTTTAATAAGCACTTACTTTGTGACCATTAAAAAAATATGTTCTATATAGTAAGTGTAGTATGAATGTAATCCTGTCACTAAATTTGTCATGTAGCCACTGCCATGTGACCTACAGCGTCAGTTGTATTGCTTCGCTGTCATTTGCAAATCCTCTCCTGTGTCCACTGGATGTGAACTTCAAAATCATGCAGGAAAATAGTAGGTCATCCGGGTAATTTTCGCCTACTGTTTTATACTGTAAATTCAGACATACTACTATTTTGACATACTATATAGTATTGGGAAGTATGCATATTTGGATGCCTTTTGATACACAATAAGCATGATGATTGTGCATGCATCAGTGTTTGGAGTTTTTGAGTGCACCTGACCTTGTTATTCTATGAAGGATCTCAAACTTTCCTCCGGGAGATGTTCAGTTGAGGCTTTTCAATGTTACATATCTGTCAGCTCTAACTATATCATTGTCATCAACCACGCTGCTTTTATTCTGACAGAACACTCCGCTCAACAATCAGTCTTATGCTCAGGATGAATGTGTAAAAGTTTTCATTCAACATTTGTTTTTTGGCAAAGGAACAACCGATTTCAGCAGTTTATAAAAGCAAATATTTCACAAATGCAGAGGGCAGAACTGGGCTGATTAATATAACGTACTGTTGTATGATTAAAATCAATATTTAATGTGGATGAGTTTCCCTTTGCTCCACTCAATGTAATTATTCAAATTTGAGTCAGACAAGTATAATTAATCATAGTGAGTGGAAGTTAAAGCTGCACTCAGTACATTTTTGTTAAATTTGAACATCACAGCTGTATTGGACACCTGGTGGCCTGGATGCATTAAGTGTGTTTACTAACTGCTAAACGAAACTGTTTGTTTATCTCATTTTGATCCTTTTCGTCTGTTTATCTCTGTCTCATGCTGCATTGCACTGTGACCGCTAGCTGTCTTGCTCTCATGCTGTGTCTTGGATGATCACAGAAGCATTTTGTGTGTCATGGTTTATGTCATTCTAGTAAAAACTGCCAATTTGGATATTTAACATTTCCACTTAATTTGCTTGTTTTGTTTAGAGTGTTGGCTGAAATAATTAACTTGTAAATTACATGACACGACTCGTGATCTTAACATGCAGTACCATGACAGATATCATTCCTCATAATGATATGACTTGAATCTTTATGTTAAATTCGCAGTGAAACAGCGACAGATCTTTTCTTCTCTATTGTAATGTACATCTAATTGAAATGGATCATTGAAAAAAAAAAATGTAGGACGGGAACTTGGTTCGCGGTTATTAATTAGATCCAAATGACCAGAGAGAAGTCTGACATTTCACTGGAAGATTGAATTATGACAAATTAAAAAAATGAATCGTTCATAATACGTTCATAAATCAGTACAAAAATTGGTGTAAATTTAATGGATTTACTTTGAAACAAAGTAAATGTTGGTAAATGCTACAAATAATTACAAAGAAACAGCAAGTAACTTTGAATTAAACATGAAATTTAAAGCTGCAGTCCTTAACTTTTTTTGGTTAAAAATTATCCAAAATCAATTTTTTAACAAGTACACAACAAGCCAGTATATTCCAGTATATCTCTTTACCTTAGCCCGATTCACAATGGTAATCTTGTAATAATTATAATTAGAGTGGTATGGTTGATTTCCGCGGGAAATTCAAGCATGTCTTTGCGTCATTACGTCACATAAAGTGTATACATAAAGAAGGAGTCCGGCTAGTATTAGTATCGCATGTGAGGATGCTGCAGGTGGTGGATCATTTATAGCCTTTTTTCACAGCAGATGGATGAATCAGATTTCTCATTTTGATGGTGGATTGTAATCCAGAAAGACCCAAATGACATCATCAGTGTCAACTGCAGATTCAACCGGAGTCAAAAGCAAAATAATAGACTGTATAGAAATTGAAATCTACAGGTAACGCTAATACACACTAAATACATGTAGTCATGCAATGCTAAAGCTGTTAACATTAACAATTCGATGAACAAAGTATAACAATAATAATTTGCACAGTTTGATGTGATATGAGCGATAATTAGATTTAATCACCATTGATAGCGCAATTTTTTCTAATGTTTTGTTCTCTAAAGGGGCAGACATGTTACTTAATTGTTCAGATGACATTTTGCAGTGAAAATTCATATTTAGGTTATACTCCAAGACGTAGAATCTGTGATTCTGAAGTACAGTATCCACACCGGTGCGGTGACTGACAGCAAGCCGCACTTACTCCTCAAAACATTGCACTAATTTTGCCGATGCTCAACTAACGTACAGATGATAACTCTGCAAATAACTACAATTGCAGGTTTCAAACAGAGATGGCGACACAGAGGCAAAACTTACAGACTGCAGCTTTAAGTAGAAGAACTGAAATAGTATTATCTTCTAAAACGTCCTTTAATAATCTTTATTTATAACTACTGTGTAGGTAGGGATGCTATGGAAGCTTGTTTCTGCCACACAATAAAACAATTTAAAAGATAATTGTGATTTTTATCTCCCAAAAATGTCAGAATTGCGAGATACTGAAAGACATTGATGATTAAAGACAATTTAAGTTTATATTATATTAACTTAAACTATAATTAGCAATTATGTAATTCACAATATAATTACTTAAATTGTGTTATAAAGTCAGAATTGCGTGATATAAAGTCACAGTTGCTTGCTTCCATAGAGGTGCACATTTGTACATGTGAATATTTTGTAAAATATAAATAAAAAATATTATTTTATTTATATGTAAGACTTTTTAATCCAAAGATGTTGAGTGCACCTTTAAAATACATAATTTATGTTATACTTTCTGTTAAATTACTTTCAAGATTCAACAATTTGCTGCATACTATGGCTAATTAGATGAAATGCTTATATGATATTCCTCATTTGTAAGTAACTTTGGATAAAAGCATATGATGAATAGCTAAATATAATGTACACAGTTCTTAATTAATCAAGAAGGTCACAAATCTAGAATATTCTAAAGCACAAATGAACAGCAACCAATGCAAGCATGCACACGTACAAACACACACAAACAAACCTGCACATAAGCGACTGCTGAATACTCAGGTCATCTCAGACACAGTCTTTGTCTTTCTGTCTCTGATCTTTTCAACATTTCTGCCACTGTCTATGATGTATTCCACACACTCCTCATAAAGACATCACAATGATTTCTGCAAACACACAGGCCAAAAGCATCATCAAGGAAAAAACCTTCTTTCTCATTCAAATTCATGAAATCTTGTTCAAACACATCCCTTCTGACAAACACAAGAAAACACAAAGGGATAAGGAGTTAGCATGCATACCAATGCTCTAGCAGAGAAAGAGCAAGAGACATTAGCTATTCTCCACTCTCTCTGCCACTGTGATCGAACTCTTTGATTTTCTCATGGGATCATCCTAAACACACAAATTCGTTCATTGTTATTTCAAGCTAAATCTAGATTCAATAACAGTGAGTATGTCCTGATGCAAATGTTTACAACCAACATTTCTGTTAATTATTTGACAAATACTTTGCAGAGTGTTCAAACAGATGCACAGAGGCATGCAAACCATTCCCTAATTCACCATATCCGTACAGACTTTTAGGGAAATTCTGCTGACGGTCAAAGAGCAGTGCCATTTCACAGTCCTGAACATACATCTGAGGCAACGTGGATCCAAATCTAAAAGGATTAATTTCCACTCATGGCCTGTGAAATACTTTCGTCAGCACTGTACATTCCCTCAGTCAACACTGTGGTACAGGGCGCATAGATTATTTTAAACCACTCTCAGGAATGAGCTGATGCAGCTTAATATTCACAAGATTTTAAAAACAGGGCGGCAATTATACGATTTATACAGATCTTAAACAAGAGCGTGTGCTAAATAGTTCTGCCCAACACTAGCAAAATTGCAGTCAAGCGGTCACAAAATCTGTGCTAGTAACCAATGGGATGATAAATGGCATCAGCAGACATCCTATATAGGACACATTTATGAGTAAATTTTTGTGTAGGGAGTAAACAAATTTAGTTTGCTTTTCCTTGATGCAGATAGAAACCTGGCTGTAGAATTATAGAAAATGGGTGTTTCAAACATGTGACATTGATGCAGCATCATGTAAACACCAGTTATAGTGCCATTGAAGAAATGCAATTATTAATTAAAGTCATGATTAATTTATTTGGTGATCGAAAGTGTCTGATGATATAGAGGTTACCTAGATAAAGTGAATAGCATTTAGATGGTCATGTGATCTGCCATAAGATGGACCCGCTCCATGTGAATTAAAATAAAGCATTTTTAAAAATCTAGTAATAATTGCATTGCCTTTAGCCTCCTTGGTAGAGCGTCTGACTCTCATGCCGGTGGACCCGGGTTTGAGTCCCGTTTGGAGCAGGCGGTTCGAACAGGAGGGGTTACATTGGTGACGTGACCCGGATGGGAGTGAGGTTTAAGGAGGTGAGTGTAACAGTAGTCACTGTGCAAGTAAACCTCACTCCTCTGTTCTCAAGAGAGGCTCTAGCAACTGATGCTAGAGGTTGCAGCCTTTGGCCTCCTTGTTAGAGCATCCAACTCTCATGCCAGCGGACCTGGGTTCGAGTCCCGCTTGGAGCGGGGTGGTTCGAACAGGAGGGGTTACATTGGTGCCGTGACTCGGATGGGAATGAGGTTTAAGGGGTTGAGTGTAACAGTAGTCACTGTGCAAGTAAACCTCACTCCTCTGTCCTCAAGAGATGCTTGAGCGACTGACGCTAGAGGTTGCATTTAGACCCTGGTCCCTGCCATCAAAAACACCCCCCAAAGTCCCTAGTTCTTGGGAAAGTTCCTGCATTACATAAAACAAGTAGTGTTCAGTTGGTCATATGATCTTAAAATTGCAGCTGCCATGGGACAGACCTGCTCCATGTAAATTAAAACAGCTTTTATTAGATTACAGATATGGAGATTTTTTTGTTCAACAAAAATAATTTATTTAGGCCTATGTGTAAAACTGACGAAGGCAGAAAGCCAAAATGTTTACATTGGTTTTTTTTTTAATCTCCTGTTTGATCTTAAGAAAAAAACTTTTTTAGAATGTTTTTGAAATCTTGACTACAGAGACAGCACCTAATTAGCTGGGAGAGCTTGGTGAGGGCTTTGATTAATGCATTAATTATGCATTGTAATAATGCATTGTATGTTCTCATGAATAACTGTAACCAGTTATATATAACACACTATAATATGTATCTATTTAATTTGTTACACCTTTAGAAAGTAAAATGCATTAAAACTCATGACAAACAACACAATGCAGTTGTTTTAAAAAGCAAACCTTGAAAATCTGGTTTCCTTCTCTATCATCCAACATCTATTTTTAGTCCATTCTTTGCTCATCATCTGTGAAACAGAAACTATAGCTATACCCTGTCATGCCATGCTGACGTGAACATTTGTGAAAAGCCAAGGAATGTCAGTGTATCCATTATGGCACACTGTTATGCAAACTAATCCCACCATTATAGCATGTCTCCAGTGGCACGCGTTTTGAAACATGCTAATCATAAAATTCAGTTGACAGATGACATATCGATGCACCTATATTTTTGAGAGCAGATAGGGACAGTGTCTCCAGCCTGATATACAATGTCCTATCAAATTCATGTGTAAGGGTGTGTGTGTATATATACAACAATATGATTCATTGCTCCAATGCACATCCATCTTTAAGACAGAAGACAGTGTGTCCAAGACAACAGAACATCTGTAAACCTACAATATCTGATAAACTTTGACAAATGACTCCGATAAAGAGGGTCCACACATGGTGTGCTCTAAACAAGTACCCCTAGGGACAGAACTGATGAAATACCTGTGGAATCAATAGGGCATTTAGGAGGTTACATCAGGGGCTAAAGTACTCTTTCATCCTGCTCTATGCACAAGTACAC
Organism: Gobiocypris rarus; assembly: GCA_023029165.1. NCBI lineage: Eukaryota > Metazoa > Chordata > Actinopteri > Cypriniformes > Gobionidae > Gobiocypris > Gobiocypris rarus. Next base: position 7,742,846 of record CM040922.1, on the reverse strand, counting down.
ATCCTAGGAAAATTTACCAAACATTAAGAGTGGATCTTTGCAGTAAGCCTAAATTTAGAATTGTATTGAAGTTTCTATATAGACAGATGATGCATGTCTATAGGTTGACTTATACAGAAAGTGTTTGTAACCCTTTTGTTTTCACAAATATTTTTGAATGGTCAGGTTGTGTATCTAGAGTACATTAGCTCTGTTTTCAACTGCAGACTGTTATCTAAAAGGGATTAATAATAACATATAATTAATAATACTATTTATATATGTATGTGTTTGGGTAAAATTAACATTTTTGTTTTATTCTATTGACTACTTACAACGCTTCTTCCAAATTTCAAGAAAAAACATTTAGAGAATTATTTATTTGCAGAAAATGGCAACCAGTGAAAATCACAAAAAAAGATGCCATGTTTTAGTAATGCAAAGAAAAGTTTATATTTATTTTAAACAACATGATACTAATGTTTTACCTTCGGAAGAGTCAAGAAATCAACATTTGGTGGAATAACCCAGATTTCCAATCACAGCTTGCATGTGTCTTTGCATGCTCTACCAGTCTAGCACATTGCTGTTTGGTGACTTTATGCCACACATTGCACAAATATTCAAGAAGCTCAGCTTTGTTTGATGGCTTGTGACCTTCCATATTTCTTTTTTTAGCATATTCCAGAGGTTTTCAGTAGGGTTCAGCTCTGGAGATTCGGCTGGCCATGACAGGGTCTTGATCTGGCAGTCCTCCATGCACACCATTGATCTAACTGTGTGACATGAAGCAAAGTCCTTTGGAAAAAAACAGTTCTTCAAGTTGGGGAACATTGTCAGAGCAAAAGGAAGCCATTTTTTTCTTCCAGGATAACCTTGTACGTCCTTCATGAAGACAAAATTTGAAATTTGGAAGAATAGTTGTCAGTTGTTTATAGAATTAAACTACTGCAGCAAAAGGGGGACCAACACAATATTAGGAAGGAGGTCATAATTGTATGCCTGATCGGTATACGGATCAGGCATAAAATTATGACCTCCTTCCTAATATTGTGTTGGTCACCCTTTTGCTGCTAAAACAGCCCTGATCCGTAGAGGCATCAACTCGTGCCCACTGTTGGCACTTTTGGAGGTGGACAGGCCTGACTGGTCTGTGGCTATGCAGCCCTATATGCAACAAACTTGCGAAGCACTATGTATTCTGACAACTTTCTATCAGAACCAGGCCAGCCTTCGCTCCCCACGTGCATCAATGAGCCTTGGCCACCCAGGAACCTGTCGCCGGTTCTCCACTGTTCCTTCCGTAGACCACTTTTGATGGAGACTGACCACTGCAGACCAGGAACACCCCACAAGAGCTGCAGTTTTGGAGATGCTCTGACCCAGTCATCTAGCCATCACAATTTGTCCCTTGTCAAACTCGCTCAAATCCTTACACTTGCCCATTTTTCCTGCTTCTAACACATAAACTTTAAGGACAAAATGTTCACTTTCTGCCTAATATATCCCACCCACTAACAGGTGCCGTGATGAGGAGATAATCAGTGTTATTCACTTCACCTGTCAGTGGTCATAATGTTATGCCTGATCGGTCTATATAAAATAGTATTTCCAGCTCTTTCACAATCCATCCATTCCACAGAAGCAAAACCCGGGCTTTCTGTTTCAACTAAAGTCCCATCTTTTGGAGAGGAACATCAAATCAAGTCTTGGGTAGGAAAGAGGATTAATGTAGGTTGTTAAAACTGCTTTGGGGATTTACCGTGATGCCAAAGTCAGACAGCAGCAATCATCATACAGTACTGTTCTCTATGTGACTGCAGCAGGCTTTATCTCAATAACACACAGAGGGCAGCCAGTGAACAAATCTCTCAAATCTCATTTTAGTGATGATGATGGTTTAATATTAAATGAGGAATGCATTTATTGTTTGTTTACTTTCAATATGGCCCATCAAAGACAGTTCTTATGTAAGGAAAGTTCAAACCATCACATACAGAACAATGGACTTTGAGATACCTATTTTTGTTAATGATTTCAACCCAATTTGTAGAAAGTTTTAACCCTTAGTTTGAGTTCTGGAACATATTACCTATATCAATGACAATGCTGATCATTTCAATAAATATGTAGGCTATATTATATAAACATGCAGATACAACAGCTGCACATAATACTTTTAAAGGTCACAAAAATCAATTGAAAATGGTCTATTTTGAGACAAGCAATAAAAAGAAAATTAAAAAAACTTTCAAGTCGATTAAGCATTGTCGTGACAACAGAGACGCTATGACAAACACTGAAAGTTTAAAAATTATCAAGTAACTGCAGGTGACAACAACAATTAACGAGACATGATAGAAAATCACTTACCGATTCGTATGACTTGCTGGTCACTAAGGTAAAACTTTGTCATCAAGTAAAAAAGGAAAAATAACAGTCTTTTGCGCTTATCCATGGCTTTGTAATCAAAAGATGTAAAAACAAAAAAACTTCATGTCATAAAACTGGATTTAGGGTAACGTAACCACAGCGCGCGCTCATCAACCATTCACCTCCCATCGCGCGCAATGGAAACAGCTCCTCGAAAAAGCAAGTTATTGCCTCAAAAACAACACATTATCATCCATTACAGAAAAATCCACGATGTAATTGAGTCTTCAAGATATTTCAGGTAAGATTTTGTGCTGATATCCCCCCGTTCATCGCTTCAGATACTTGTAGCACACCGCACGCGCACTGCGAGGATAGTAAAGAGCGCGCGCCACTGACCGACACATGATCCAGACGCAGGATTAAAGCAAAATCTGCTCAGCGTTTGGCGTTCTTCACGGTGTTATCTTCATTTTTAAGTCCGCACAGACTTTTTTCCTTGGGTCTTAAATCATTTTGTCCCCAAACTAGCCACATTGAGACAAATATTTTTTTCTTTTCTTTTTTTTTTATAGGTGAAATTAGCTGAGTACCGTCATGGGAAGTTATATAGTTGCTCCCATTCACTTCATGTTCAAAAAATATGCATGAATAAGAGAGTCCTCAGAATTATAGTGACGATGTCTTGCTCGCACGAAATGTTTTTGAACCGATTCTTTATTGACTCGATTCAAAAAGCGTTTGTAGAACGCTTGACTGAAAAGGTTGACTTTGTTTAGGAGCAATACTGTGAAAGATGCAATATCATATTAAAATGTTTTACTACTATTATGATCTTCTTAATAATAATACTACTAATAATAATAATACTAATGATGATGTTATTGTTCACCTATTAGTCTACTAACTAAAATGTTGGTATAATCACAACATTTGACATATAGGCTACACCTAATAGTGAAAACATAGTGATCATCATCAAATATCAAACGTATAATAAGCTACATCTGGAATCACTTTTGAGTGATGACTTGAATTTGGTCTTGTTCATTGGAACGAACCGATTCAGTAAATTGAATTGGATTTACCAACCCACAGTGAATTGCCAAATTGTGGAACACAACGCCACCTGTTGGGCGCCTATGGCAAAGGAAGAAGTAGCAGAAAGAAAATGTATTTGACTAAATTAAACATGAGAGGCTTCAGTTGAGGGCTTGTGGCACACATTAAAGAGATAGTTAACCAAAAAAGGAAAATGACCCGATGAATTACTCACCCTCAAGTCATCATAGGTGTATATTATATTCTTATTTTGGACGAATACAATCAGAGTTATATTAAAAAATGTCCTGGCTCTTCCAAGCTTTATAATGGCAGTGAATGGCTGTTTCTGTTTTCCATAAAAGTGCATCTATCCATCATAAAAGTACTCCACACAGGCTCCAGGGGGTTAATAAAGGCCATCTTATACGTTTGTGTAAGAAAAATATCCATATTTAAAACTTTACAAACTGTAACTTCCACTAACTGTCATACGCGCATTCATGAGAGACTGGCATTCCAGCATTATAACATAGGACGCAGGCGTATCGTAAGTTCCAGTGACGAACATGGAAGTGCAGATGACTGAGCAAAACAAAGCTTGGTCCTACATCATACCCTGGAACGCCAGTCTCTCGTGAACGCGTGTGTACGACAGTTAGCAGAAGTTAGACATTACAGTTCGTAAAGTTTTAAATATGGATATTTTTTCTTACACAAACGTATCGTTTTGCTTCAGAAGGCCTTTAATAACCCCCTGGAGCCCTGTGGAGTACTTCTATGATGGAGCCAGGACATTTTTTTTATATATATATCTCTGATTGTATCCGTCTGAAAGAAGAATGTCATAAAGACATAGATTGACTTGAGGGTGAGTAAATCATTTTTGGGTGAACTATCCCTTTAAAATATACTTTCAGTTCCTTATTTATAAGTCAATTAAGAAAAGACATGTGTATTTAAAAAAGACTACTGTCACCAAGTCAACCATTTATTACAATTCACTAAGGCATGCATTTGCATGAGAGTCTGGGCTGGCTGAGCTAAACAGTGTGTCCAAACTAATGTCGCTGTGGCTGGAGGACTCAGTGAGGGTGGTTTCTTCTCCTGCCCTGCCGAGTGGGCCAGAACAGCACTGCAACAACCCAGCCGTCCATAGCAAACACGAAGCCAGCCAGCCTACAAACAGAGCCTCCCCCATGTGGAACTGAATGGAGCTCAGACCATGATCGGCATGGAAGATGCCGAGTGCCGTCCATGACACAGGGTTGAGAGTAGTGAGTGATGCGAGCAGGTGCAAACAGGCTGCTCCAACCAGGCAGCACCTGGCACTGTCAGGACGGGTGCACTGAATGCTCACGAGTGAAGTGATCCATGCAGTCGCACCCAGAACCAGAGAGAGAGTTATAAAGTAACGAGCTGACCACAGGGCTGGATCTAAATAGGCTTTACATGTTAATGAACTGGCATCATGGCTAAAAGAACATTTAGTCCATAGTCCATCATATTCTGCAGATGATCCAGAGCGTACAGTCAGTCTCCACCTCGGTAGTCCTGTGATCACGGCTACACTGAGAAAGCCAAAAAAAGCAAAAATCAAAGCTACCATATCAACACAGAGGATTCTTCCTCGCCTCAGTCGGATGAATGTTTCATCTGTGTGATTCAACGACTCATCCATGATTTCTTCATATTGATGGTTAGCTGTGGCTGTTAGGAGAGAAGTAAAGTAGAATTTCAATTTCAGTCCTGGAGCATTTCAAATAATGCATGGTTGCATCTTCATCTGAGTGCATTTATTGACAGATTTATGATTTATTATTCATTATAATTGACTAGTCAGCAGGCAGTAGAATAGAAATCCATTTTTTACAATCGCTAGGACACATTTCTCAATGCTTAGGCCACTTTTTCAAAACTATTTCAAAACACACAGTTCTCCTAACCAACTTTCAGCTCCAACTTTTTTTTTCTTGTGTATAGATAGGTCATTAAACTGAAAGGCTAACACCTGTGTAGGTTTTCAGCTACATTTTGATAATATACTTTTTTTTTTTTATTCAGAATATACAAAAATGTTGCATTAGTGTAGCAAATTGCTGTCTTATTCGATTTTGTATTATGAAAAGAGTATGTAAACGTGCAAATTGGCCTGTATAAGTGCATAGAGTCTGTGTCTAAGTGAGAAATGTATTCATGTCATTTAGTCATTGAATGCATTGGCTGTCAAAGCAATGATAAATGATCCATCCACAGTTTAGCTCACATATACTGCTGTTGTAATATTGAGAAATGGGTCCTAGTGATTGTAAAAAAACAAAAAACAACTAACAAATAAAACCAAAAAACATTTAAAAAATCTAATCTATAAGCCAGATCAGTGACTACAAATCATTTTGCAACCCATGCAATGATCAGGAAGTCCAACTAGCTGGTCAAAACCGTACAATTCCAGCACATGTAGTATTTTAGCTTACTAAACATAATTCAAAACTCATTGTACTTACTTGACGGCGGATAACATTTCTCCAAGACATTGCGTGGAATCAGAGCTGGACTGAGAAGGGCCATGGGAATGTTAGAAAAGTTAGTTTATCTGTGTAAATTTCCAAGATTTACATCATTTTGTGGAACAACTCTCCCTGAGTTTGTTGTTGTGGTAACATTCTTCTTCCCTCAGGCTCTCATGGACAGACAGCTATACCTGAAATAGAAATGTGATGTGCTATTTAGCAAATAGCACATCTTATTTATTTTTCCTTTGATGGATCTCATGGTACTAGAGAACTGGTCATACTCATATGAGTGTTTTATTGACAGTAAACACCTGTAAATGGTGTTTCATTTTCTAAATAAAAATGTTTTCTGTACAGCAGAGCAGAAAATGATTTCCCAACGTCATGGCGCATTTGATGTTTGCTGCCCAGATGAATATGATCAAAATCTGTAGTAAAGGTCTATAAAGATGAAAACACCTTTTTAAATTTAAGAGCAAAAGACCAAACTAATATGGGTCCCATTTAAAATCCCAACACAATATTATCATTTAATTATAATGTTATGCCTGATCTGTGTATATTAGGTGTTTTTTAATATACGCGCAAAAAATATATAAAAACTGTTAAAAACAGGTGGGATACGGAGAAGGTTAGATTTCGTTAAGGTTAGGTATTTTTTAATTCAAGTACAAACTTGTACAGGTATGTACACAATAAATGTATTGTATCAGATGATTAATTTAAATGTGAGGACATAAAAAAACTTACTTTTTTAAATAATTTATTTTACAATTGCTAGGTCTAGGGTTTCTCAATACTTAGAACAATTTTTCAAAACTTGAAACTGTGATCACAACAGAAGTCTACATGATGACATCTTTCAATTTATGAATTAATTTCTCAATCATCACCAAAACTTTATGGTTAGCACGTTCACATATCCTTTTCAAAACTTTTAAACTTAAGTTCAAAACCTAGCACAACACAAAATTTAATAAGACAGTGATACAATATTGATATTCTGAATCTTAAAAATAAATAAATAAAAATGATATCAAAGCTGTTTTTTGGTTCGTGTTTGTTGAGTGAAAACAGTGAATGTGAAATCAACTGCTTGGCAAAGCTGAAGTGTTTTGAAAAAAAAAAAAAAACAAGTATTGAGAAATATGTCCTAACAATTGTAAAAAAAAAAAAAAACATGACTAAAATGTGGAAAAAGTGAGACCATCACACCAAAAAACTAACAACTGAGGACTCAAACTGTTCTTGATATATTAATGCAATCAATAGCAGGAACTAATGACATTTCATCTAGCTGTGTTTGAACACACTGTTGCCTCATTTAAATACAAGGACACAAATAACCCGCAGGAGAGATGAGGAAACGCTGGCCCTGGCTCAGTGCCCATTAAATATGACTCATCTGTTCCACTTCTGCGGGTGGAAAAATGCAGAAAATGTATTGTATAACTTATGTTTTGTGTTCGGCAAAGCCTTTTCGTTGATGAATTTTCACGAGGGGGAAGTTGGCACAGGGCTTTACTGCCATCTTCTGGTGGTTATATCTCCCCTGCCTCTCCCTATGAGGGTTAGAATAAGGATTAGAGATAGGGACCAATCAGGCAGCAGCTTCTACACTGAATGAACCAATCAGAAGTAGAGAAGTCAAATTTCCACAGTAAAGATTTCAGTACAACACTGTGAATCCTGAAGCCTTTTCAGTTTGTTTGCATGTAGTCATAACCTGATAAACATCTCTTTTCATTATCTTTTGTAACAAGACAAGCCAGTGTGTTTAAAAATCACACCAAACTTTATTTCAAACACCGCAAACAGGTGCCGTGTTGACAAAGAACAGACCACATACAAAGTTATTTGGATAAAACTGCAAATATAAATTAGGAAAATTTATTTTAGGTTAATTATTTCCACAGTATGAACATACACAGTCTTAAAAAGGCAGAGGGTAAGCAAGGAGTTTTTACACGTTTGTCTTAAATAGTCATTAAAAGGGTGCAGTGATTGCGTTTCACGTGAAAGGGCATCTCATATTAAAATACACTTGCAGGGCGTAACGTGTCCATCTTTATCATTCTACAAAATACTCAAACTCTTTAAAATACCATTCTCACCAAGTATGACCAGGACGAATCTGCTACATTTACTTTGTAGGGGTGCTTCGAATTATAATGCCTGTCTAAATGTCGGGCTGTTGAATTTACAAGCACACTAAAATCCATAGATTGAGGACTATGGGTAGTTTGATTTCATAAGCGAAAAACATTATATTATTGCAGTTCTTACTTCAGTTTTCAAGTAGAAGAACATTTCTCTGCATGTTTGGTGAACAGTGATCCTTAATACTGGGTTGCTGGTGACCTATAAATAAAAGGGAACAAAGATAGCAAGCGAGGAACTGTTGGGTTTGTAACAGGAACGGCATTCAACAGCTAGTCAAAACTGTTGTGACACTTCCAGGGTATGTTGCCACGCTCGATAAAAGCCACTACAAAGAACTAGCGAGGTTATACGAAGCGTTAAGTCACAAATCCCTGAATTAAAAAAAGGAGGATATGAAGCACAACTGAACAGATCGACCATGATCTTGTGTTTGGAACCAAATAACAACAAAAATACAACGAGATCAACTAAAAGAACATGTAGCTGCCTGTTGTCTGTCAGTATGAAGCCTCTATAAATACATTGGCTATACAGTTGGCGTCGTTGAATGTTCCTTGTGATGTTTGGATTCAAAAGGCAGGAAGCCTGCGTTAATAAGGGTGGAGTGGGTTGAAGCATCTCGAAGTTTTTGTGGTGCAAGTTCTTCAGTTCTGGCTTTCAGTAGGATTGTCAGTGCATCGTGTCGTGAAGGCATTCACAGCTCGCATATTCTCTCTCCGCTCAGAAGATGTCGCTGTTGCAGCTGTTTTTAAAACTGTCCCTGCGAACCCAAATAACCTCACAGTCCCTCTCGGAAGCGACGCCCTCCACTGCACACTGCTTTCTCAGGAGGGTCAACTTTGGGGGAGCTTGAGATTTTGAAGATTTGTCCTCCGAGAGTCCGTTAAGACCCTTGACTTCATCTCCTTCCACCAGAAGGGCTTCGAAGGATTCCTCCAGGCTCGGCTCAGAGGAAGGGCCCCGGATGGACTGGCAGTACTCATCGTCGTCGCTGAGAATGTCCGTCTCCTTCACGTCGTCCTGGTTTTCGTAGTGCTGCAGGTCAAACTGATCCTCGACCCAGCGGTCCGTGTCCTGGATGGGATGCTGGGGTTTCTGAAGCGAAGACGACAACGGGGACTCTGTCGGGGTGATGGGTGACAGGTCCTGGGATGAGCCATCATCGAAAATCACACCTGTGTCTATGGTGAAACGATTACGGATCAGCTTCCGGCGGCCGAGGGTTCGAGATGGGTCTGAAACTGCAGATGAACAGAAAGAGATAGTGTCAATGCTAACTATACTTTAGTTTTTTTATTCAGTAGACTATTTTTTCCAATTAGGAAAGAAGGACGGCAATATCATCTGGTGGACACATTTAAATGTATTATGTAATAATCAGCTCCCCCTAAAGCCTGGGACAAAAAAAATGCAGCTTTAATCATATTAGTGAGAGAAAGTGAGAGAAAGACAGAGAGCAATATGGTGGGAGAGTTAGCAGGGATATAGGAAGAGGAGCAGAGAGAAGGAAAGTGTTGCAGAGAAAAGTAATTAATGTTCAGTTTGTGTCAGACACACCAAACCTACCCGCTCTGTTCATGGGTCGTGAACCCTTTAGCGCACAAAGCCGTTTCCCTCCAAAGGGAATATACTGCTGATTTGGAGGTAAACTTTCTGTCTTCATTAACTGACGTCGTTGTTTATCCCTCAGGATGGAATGAACAGTCTTTAGGAAGTCTTTTTTACTCTCTGGAGAGCTAAACAAACAACAAAAAAGCACATTCAGATCTTCTACTGAGGAACAGAATGAAATATAGTTTTTCCAGTGATCCCATGAGTATGATAATACAAGTATAGTTAACAGTTCACCCAAAATGTTAAATTTAGTCACTTTCTCACCTTCACCTTTCAAACCTGTATGAGTTTTTCTTCTGCTGAACACAAAAGATTTTTTGAAGAATGTCTGTAACCAAACAGTTGATGGGCCCCATTGACTTCCATTGTGTTTTTTCCCCTATACTATGTTTCATCAACTGTTTTGTTACCAAAATTCTTCAAAATATCATCTTGTGTTCAGCAGAAGAAAAACTCATTCAGGTTTGGAACAACATGAGGGTGAGTAAATTACAGATTCTATAACAAAATGTCAAGTGGCGCTTATTTTTAAAGAAAGATAGATAAAGAAACTTTAAACGTTTTTTTCTTTAAACGGAATGTCTCAGATGTTATCAGATGTCACTTGGTTAGATATTTTTTGACTAATCAGTGCAGTGATATTCTAACATTTTTAAGACTGGCCAAATACTTTTGGGGCCATTATAGTTAAAAGGGTTAGTTCACCCAAAAATGAAAATTCTGTCATTAATTACAAACCTGTAAGACCTTTGTTCCTCTTTGGAACACAAATTAAGATATTTTTGATGAAATCCGAGAGCTCTGACCCCACATAGACAGCAATTTAATTATCACTTTCAAGGCCCAGAAAGGTAGTAAAGACATTGTTAAAATAGTCCATATAACTACAGTGGTTCAACCTTAATTTTATAGAGAACAATTTTTTATGGGCAAAAACCCATAAAAATAACTACTTTATTTAACAATCTCTTCTCGTCTGTGCCAGTCTCCTTTGTTGTTGACGTAGTAAACACAGTGCAGCACTTTCGAAGCGTTACGTCAGAACACCGGCTTACCATTGGCTGACGATGTTCACGGGGAGCACCATTATGCATGCTTGTGGTGCTGATGCAGGCGCTAGCCAATGGTGAGCTGGCGTTCTGCTGTAGTTCTCGGAAGTGTTGTACTGTATTTACTACGTCAACAGCATAGGAGACTGGCACAGACGAGAAGAAATTGTCACAAAGACTATTTCAATGGTGTACTTTCTGGACCTTGAAAGTGGTAATTAAATTACGGTCTATGGAGGGGCCTGACAGCTGTCGGATTTCCATCAAAAATATCTTCACCTGAAAATTAAGAGTCTGTCATCCTCATGTCATTCCAAACCTGTAAGACTTCAGTTCATCTTTGAAACACAAATGAAGATATTTTTAATGAAACTTAAAAGTTGTCTCTCCTTTTAAAATCTACTAACCCAAAGTTCAAAAAGAACAAATGCGGTAAAGATGTGTTACACAAGCATATTTAAGCTTCCATTTACCATATTTGATGTGCTTTATGTTTGTGTGTCGGTCATTGTTTATATGTTCATCATACAAAGCAATCTTAAGACTTAGATAATAACGCTCAATTCATGTTGATTTCTTCTCCAATCTCCTTTATGAACTTTTTGAAGCGTCAAAGTATTGGTTGTGTGGACTTTCAATGGAGGCGCCAAACCTCATTTTGGTTTCAGAGAAGAATGAAAGTCTTACGGGTTTTGAACTGAGTAATTGACTGAATTTACATTTTTGGGTGAACTATAAGTTCCTTGTGGGTTTTTGCTTTAGTTTGAATTCAGGGGGAAATATTATCTTTATATATGTCTGTTTTCAAAGCTTAGGTGTGCATGCCGTTCTGGACCACATCTCACCTGCAGCAGATGTGGAAGGTCCTCTCAGGTCTCCCTTCAGATTCTGACCTCATGTGAACGATCTCACACAATGCAGATCCCTCTGAATCTGAGATGAAAGAAACATCAGGTTAACTGTACGCTCGTAAAACGACTGTGGGAAAGTGTTAGTACAATGAAAAACATTAAAAACCCATGAGATCAGGACAAGGTCAATTAACCTCATGGTACACACAGACCCTGGGACAATGAACAAGAGTGCAGACACCAAGTTCCTGTAGGATGACCTTTGAACCCCTCCATCATCAATAGGGAATAACCATAAAAATTTCCACTGAGCCAAAAGCAGACTTAACTAAGCTCATCAGGGTTCAAGGGATGTAAAATGCATTACTCACACTGTCAAAGTGAATCCACAGCTTGAAGCTAATATACCACACAATTCTCAATAGGTCCGTGGGAAAAGAATAAGACTAGCAGGCGAATACTTACTAGGGAGGTTGCGAACTTGGAGAGCGTCTGTAGAGATCATGTGTCTAAAACGAAACGGGTCCCTCTCATCAAGGACTGACGCTCTGTGAGATGCACCCTAAGACAAATAACACCAAAACATTTTTTACGAGAACTTAAAAATACATCTTTATGCTGTAAACTCCACGACACACTGAAAACAAAAAGTTAGGGTAGTGTTATATTCTCCAAAACACATTATAGTTTTATAAATCACAAATAAGTGAAAGGTTTCTGGAAGTCCATTGTCACAGAGTTTTGTTGGCAGCAGAAATGAATCAAGTACAAAATAAAGGCATTCCTGTTTCACACTCAATGTGCACTTCAATAAAAAAAAACTACACCTCTTAAAAGTGCTAGTCTGCGAGCACTTAAACTAGCTCTGCACGCCTATGTCACATCTCCAATAATGAATAATGAAGAAAGGGAAAAAGCACTTACGATTTTTTTCTTGTGCTTGGAGCAGTCTTTATACACAAAAACAACTGCCGTTTTGAAAACTGAAGGAAAAAAAAAATGAAATAAACCATTAATACAAGACACACAAAACCATGCAACTCTAAACATTCGCAATAGAGATGCTTGGGGCTCTTTTCAGAATAGAGTAAAAATGTGACCCGGTGATACACTACTAACTTCAATGGCAAACTGACCCATTTTTAAAGTATCTGTAGGGTTTCTTCTTCTAAAATGTCTCAGCCAGAGGAAAAAAGTCTTTGAATGCGTATTAATGCAACTTTAATGCCTTAAGAGCCATAGGACAAGGTGGTTCCTCTAATGCCATTGTGCCAAAAGACACAGCTGGCCTTTACTGATGTAGGAATCCATTACTGTAGGGAACAGACTAATGAATAAGAGAACAAGGTTCTATTTCGGGAAGAAGTGCTTGACGAGCACTCACCGAACGCAGCCAGCTCTGGGTCTCTCTTCCCCTTCATGAGAGAAGAGGGTGGGTTGATCCAGACCACAGTGTCATGCAGCAAGAGGTCACCCATTGACAGATCAGCAACCTTTTAGGGAGTTAGATGACGTCAGTGTGCATATCATGACATTTGGTGGTGACATCAAACTATTTGTTAACGCTTCCTGGACAAAAATTTGAGTCAAAGACCTAAGGGAGACTAGTGGAACTGTACCTCTTTCTTCTCAGAGCTCTGCTCGCTGATGAGTTGGTCAAATACGGCTCCATACTCCTCGTGAATCTTCTGCATCTCGTTTATGTGACTGGCCACTTTGTTCATGGCTTTCATAGCAACTACAATAAGAGAAAAGGTTCAGGACCATTTTCAATTTAGAATTGCACTGGCTTTTGTGTTACTGTAGCTTTAAGAATATGTGCAAATGACCTCTATTCTGATACAGGGCTAGATCAGGGCTGTGATTTTTGGAAATGTGGAAATTGATGATTGCGAAAAAAAAAAACTATAATACGTTGCTTCTTTGGTCAAACTTGATATGTCAAAATGACTATGAATAATAATAATTATTAGCATTATTATTGTAGTTGTAGTATAGTAGTAGTAGTACAAGATTAAGAAATATTAGTATTGTAACATTTCACTCTAACAAAAAATGGATACGTTTGGGAAGATGGTTGGTGCACGTTGCATTCCCAAATGCAAGTTATGGTTTTATTTCAATCACTCACAGTCCTACTGATTGGCCAATATTTTACACATAGAAGCTAGTATAGTTTACACTGACTCGTTTATAAACTGGTGAACTGGGAAGAACTATCACATTTCTGTTTTTAATAACGTGTTTAAAAGTCTTCAAAACTGGTTCATCTTGCTCAGAATGAGCTGAATCATATTACTCTATCCGTGACCTGATATTAGGCACAGTTAGTATCTGAATCTCCATATTTACCATCCAGGTGGTAGTGTTCCTCGCTGTCGGTGTCGGTGAGAGAGTAAAGCTCTTTCAGGAGTAGTGGGTATTTTAGGACTCTCTGAATGGGTTTGATCAGGTAGGACTCCAGCGTTGAGGAATGCTGCTGCCTGGGGTTCCTCTCAGCCAGGAACGCCTTGAACTCCGGGTCTGTTTTAGCTGCACCAAAAGAGTGGAGACATTATGGGGTGATAAGAATTTCATAACATTTGTATCCTCAAACTAGACTTAAATTTGGACAGGGGTCTTATCTCAATTAGGGGTGGGATATAGGGCAATATATTGTTGTCCTTCTCCATGCGATACAATAATTGATAAGCTGGCACCAAATACCCATATTTTAATTAATAAAATAAGGCACTCTTAATAGACTTCCCTGCTCCTAGTGCCGCTACTTCATGGATCCTTGAGGTGGCTCTCAACACATGAATGACTTGTTAACTAGCCTAAGAAAAAGTGTTTTTTAATGATATTTAAAGAGTATGTGATATGCAAGAACTGCCTGGTAAAAGTAAAGTACAGGGATAATACCACAAAACATGCAAAGCCACTTGCAACGCCATCACCCTGATCTCATTGAACGTTGTAAGTCAACCAGCATACGTGAAATCAGTGTTTAAATAAAAACTCAATTGCTGTATTTATTTGCAAGGACCTTCGCCCATATTGCGTGGCCGAAAATGAAGGTTAGGTTTAAATAAATGAGGCTTGTAAATTTTGAAATGTACCAGATTTACATAAAAGTTGATACACAGATAAATATGTCAGTTGACACACAAATAAACGTTTAAGCTTTTAAAGAGTATAAAGCATACATGTTTAATTTAAATAAAATGTTACATTTCATTTACAGACTGAAAAACGTGCTTTTCTCTAACAGGTTGGACTTGAATAAAAAGAGAAAACCTGCACTTAACCTTTTCACAGGCATTTTGTTTTTTAAGAGTTAGATATTGTGATCATTGTATCATTATAGGATTGTCTAGCAATATATTGATTATCACACAATTGCTGTATCGTGATAATATCGGTATTGTGAGCTGTGTATCATATCGTATCTTGAGGTACCATGTGATTACCACCCCTAATCTCAACATACTCAACCAATGTTCCTGGGTACCAAGACCTACACATTCACGGTCTCAACTGCCAGAATGTTAGTCTCACATTTTATACTCAAACACCTTTAACCATACAAATATTAGGCAGTCTCTCACTGTCAATCAACTGGGTCTACTTGTTTTTTTGTTTTAAATGACCTATTCATATACATCAGTGAAAAAGCTCTGGTGCCTTGGGAAATGGCTTTTTTTTCTTCTTTTTTTTACAGTAGACCAGTAAAAGGGTCATCATTCTTCAGCAAAAATGCTTTAGGGGAACATCATTTCCATGTGAGAGAGTAAAAAACACCCTCTAGATTTGAATAAATTCTGAATACTGGCCTTTGGCTGGTGGTAGGGGTTCGGAACAAGTAGTAAGAACAGTAGCAAACTTAGAAAGCATGCAAGCACTTAAACTATCCAGTCATTGCACATGACACTGAAATGACAAGATACCTCAAGGATCTAAAGGCGTTCTTACCCTTTCAGTCAGTGCTAATGCTAGTAAACCAGTCTCTGAGAGTGTAGTGGTGTTACCTTTGGTAAGGACCTTGGGGACCTTTGTGTGGCTGGCACAAAATGCACTGTAGATCTTAAAACGATCCGCATAGTAAAGGAAGGATCCGCCAAGAGAAAACAGAACTTTCTGGAAGTTAGAAGAGAATAAATTAGAAAACAAAGAAAGAATCATCATAAAACTTGTTCTATTGCTCTACTCAGATTAGCATCAAATTTGACAAATAAATGTACCTTGAATTGATCTACTCTCTCCAGTTTGTCCAAATCTTGAACTAATCTGGTTCCATCTTCCAGAGTTTTCAGAAACTCCACTTGGAATTCCACCATCTCCGGCAAGTTTCCAAAAAGCACATCCAGCTAGAGAGAATATGAGAATCTTAAAGCCAATTTACCAATAATATGCTCAGATGATAATATTATTCATAATTATACAAGAAAGAATATTTAAAAATATTACTAAGAATAATAAAAAACACTAAGGTAGTGTCTCACTTCATCCTGTGAAAGGATGCTCTCCTTCTGCAGGGGTTCAGGTAGCGCTCTATCAAAATGTTCAGGTCCTGTAGAGAGACAGAATAAACGTAACTGCTGCATGAAAATCACTCCTGATTGGTCTGTGTGATTGATTGTGTGATTGGTCTCCTGATTCGGCACTAAATGAAGTTTTATAGTTTTTAAAACATTAAAATAGACACACGCCATGCTTTGAAAATACTGACCTTAACATAGGTCCTCTCAGTGTCCACCAGCTCACTGATGACTTTACGGAGTTTATAAGCATCGGAGAGCTGGCGGGGAGTGATGAGAACAGGCGCGGGTGAGATGGGGCTGGGCACACATGACGAAGAGGAGGAAGAGGAAGACGAGGAACAGGAAACGGGACCCTCGGTGGAATTCATATCATGAAGGTTGCGGCAGAAAGCAGTCACCTGCTCCGTACTCTGTGGAGGGAAACGATTTCAATTTAAACACCAGAATAAAACTTGGAGTGGCAAATCGACATATCTATTGACAAATCCTGTTCACATTTTCCAACTTCTTGTCTATTTAAACAAACATCTATTTAATGGTAAAAGCCAATCTTTTTAAAAGACAGAAGCAAATGAGGATTATATGGAATATAATTTCCACCAAAGAAAAAAAAAGTCATTGCAACTTTTTCCATTCACAATTCTGACTTTATAACTCACAATTTTAACTTCTTTTCTAGCAATTCTGACTTTTTCTCAGAATTACGAGTCAATTGCATCAATTGTTATGAAGTCAGAATTGATTTGATACCACACACACACACACACACACACTTCATAACTCGCAATTGCTAGTTTATATCTCAGTTTTTCTGACTTTCGAAAACAAGCTTCCATAGGATTACCCTCATTACATTTTTTTTTTACAAAAAGTATATAAATAAACACATAAATGAGATACAAATATTGTAATAATTATAATATGTAGCACAAAACATGGTTATATAACCATAAACACAATACAAAAAACAAAACAAATAAATGCTACAATGACACAAGTAACAAACTCTCTGAATTGAAAAAATCTTGATCATGCAAAATAGAAAAAAAGCCTCTAAAAGGTGAACCAGCAGCAGGCACGCACCCACACAGGTATTCAGAGCATTTAAGAGTCCGAAAGAAGCATTTCCAGTTCCAAACACACACATTCAGCGAGTTTCTGGCTTGACTCCAAACGACAAGGCACATCATGCCTTACGAATGCTTGGGTAAAGTGTAATTAGAAGTGTCTGTGCAGTAAATAACTTTAAGAGGCTCTAGGTCAGATCTCTGAAATGAATCCGTTGTAATTTAGTACTGAACAGTTCGTCTCCTTGGGAAATCTGGCACTGGATGGATTTTCCATTGAAGAACATGTCAACAAATAGTAGGCTACACACTGCCCTCAGCCAAGATCATTTCGGTTTCCCACCATTCAAAAAGCACCCTTGTTCTCTCTCACACACACACACTTCACAAATTACACAATAGATATTCATAATCTAGCTTCCAAATACCTGAAAGAAAACAATTAGCATCCACCTAAACGACACAAACCTGTCCAAAAAGACAGATTTCGATCCAAAAGATCTTCATCCAGTGTCACATCTCGTATGTCACAGGATGAAGTTTAAAGCCAGCACTACTGCAAGAGCTCAGGGTGATGCTCAGGAAGAGGTGGAACAGATTCACAAAGACAGGAGGAACGGAGGACAGATGGGGCTTCCAGCAGAATGAATTCCTCTCTGATAAACACATAGTGACGGACTGACAAAAAGCCTGCACAACCCAGCATGCCTTAACCAGCCTGGACAGCCTGGAGAGAGGTGGAGCGATGAAGGGACATATGAGTAAGAAGTTATATCGTTTTTCCGGATTAAATAAAACGTAAGCTTTATCCACAACATCTGTGTGGTATGCTGTCGGTTAACATAGAAAATGGTCCCTTTCCTTGTTCTATGAAAAAGAAGAAAAAAACAGTAATGCAGGCTTCTTCTTTTTGCACAAATTTAGTAAATAGAAAAAGCAATTTGAGCTGTAAAATATCTAAATCACCCTTTTGAGGAGGAACTACTTTTCTAGGTGGAAGATATTTTCTGGTTAGCTTATATGCTACCAATCACACTAGCGAAATTTCTGTAAAAAGATCCATTGTCAATAGTGTAGTGATACATGAAGCAAAGCTCACATTAAATTCTATTTTAAAGTAGATTTCTGTTGCTGCAAATTTGCATGACCAACTTATCCCATTGCGCAATCTGTGCAAGGAACTGTTTCAGTAAATGGGACCGCACCTTAATACATGGAATAATGGAAGTCTATGGGGCGTTCCTGCAAGTTTAAAAGTAGACATGTTAGGCCAGGTTTCACAGACAGCATTTGTTCAATTAGGACATTTACGTTGCTTTTATGAACATTAAAAAAAACATGAATGTGTCTATCTTGAGACGAAACAATGGACCTGACATATTTTAAGATCTGTCAGTGCAAGTTTAAACAGTTCAAACATGCACTTTAGTCTAGGACTAGGCTAGGCTTAAGTCTTATCTGAAACCAGGGGTACATCTCCTATTTCTCCTAAAGCACTCGTATACATTTTTTGTTGTTGTTGTAAAATTCATGCTATGTGATCTGTAAAATGATCAAAACCTGTCTTTTAAAGAGGGACTACTTTTCTAGGTGGCTGAATTACTATGTAAACAGTGATTTATGGATAGTTCCTCATGTATTTTCACACAAAAATCACTAACTGAAAAAACTTCAGAACACTTCACTCCTGCTAGAGTTATACTATCAAAACACTGATCGTTCTTATTGCTGCTACAAATGTTCATTATTTCATAAGGTAATTGGCTGCATTATATAACTTAAGTTGTATTTGACCCAGAACATCCCTTTAAACACTCAAACTGTCCTGTGCAGTCCTATACATCTCCACGTAACATACTGAGCCGCTATATCAGACATAATACACACAGTGTTAGAAAATGGAGCCCATGAACTGTTATGTAATGCTGATTAAGTATCACACACACACACATACAAAAGCAAACACACTCAGGCTCACCAATTGCAGCATGTCATAGATGGACTCTGAGGAGCGTTTGGAGCTTCTGTATCTCCACAGCACAGACATTCTGCCCCTCAAAGGTCACAGATGTCACCGTAATAAACACACAGGAAGCGCCTCCACCTCCAGCTTATCTTTGCGTGCAAAACTACCAGACCGTGAGAGCGAGAATGGAGCTTTTCCGACCAGAAACGGATACGGCGAACGAGTCTTCTTCACTACCAACTCTACAATCCACGATAGATTCCCTGTTCAACACAGCCACCTCCCTCCTTTCCTAGAATTTCTCCCTACGTCTCTGCTTGTCTGAGCTGGTTTCTAGCCGGATGGATGGAATGGGGATCTGACAGCTGTGGTGGTACAGTAAACACACATAGAGAGGAAGAGAACAAGAGAGAGAGAGAGAGAGAGAGAAAATAATAATAATCTTGTCGGCAACAGGATGAAGATGACAGAAGGGGAGGGAAACACTGGGACACAAGCATCAAATCATAACACAGCTGGGAAAAGCGCTGCTTTCTCAGGTGAAAACGTCAACATGCCGAGAACAAAGAGGACAGGTGTGGCACAATGTTTGTCTTTATGATGAAAGTATAGAAAAGAACAACCATAGGCAGAGATGGGTTTGCCAGAACTGTGGACAGCGTTT
Source organism: Gobiocypris rarus (assembly GCA_023029165.1). NCBI lineage: Eukaryota > Metazoa > Chordata > Actinopteri > Cypriniformes > Gobionidae > Gobiocypris > Gobiocypris rarus. The sequence goes on along the minus strand of CM040922.1, from coordinate 7,723,040 downwards.
AGTGAACAGGTTCTTGATAAGTTGATCTCAGGTGCTCATACAGTTTCAATGTAAAATTCTCAACCTTAATGGTTTCCGGTCATTCTCTACTGTACATACACACACACGTCTGGTTCACTATCTTTGTGGGGACTCTCCATAGACGTAATGGTTTTTATACCGTACAAACTATCCCCCTACACTGCCCCTAAACCTACCCATCTCACACACGAAACATTCTGCATTTTTACTTTCTCAAAAAAACGCAAATATTACAAAATGTGAACCCCCCTGAGCCCATTGGTGGTGGCAATACCTCCATCGCACTGATTGGATATGATTGGCTATGATGTTCGTTAAAGTAAATAACTCAGCCACTAAAAAGATCACCGCTTCATGTCACATGATATTCAAACTTAAAATGGCCTGAAAACATGATGACAAGCAGATAGCGTTTAGTGAGCGTAATCAGCTTTGGGGAAAATTAAAGGTACACCGTCGTGTCTGTGAACATTACGCTTGACGAATGCTGAAAATAAGATGACTATTAAAAAGAAAAGCTGAACATTAGTTCACAAATCAATGTATTGTTTCAATTGTTCCTGCCTTTAGGTTATTATTTTGGAATAACTGAAAAGAATGCGTAAAAACAATAACTTGATGAAATGTATACTTGGTTTTAATAAATAGAACATTACATAGTGTAAAAATACAAAATGGAATTATATTTGGTCCATCTTTTTATGTAATGTTTATTTAACCAGGAAGGTGTGTAAGGAAAAGGTAACAGGGACATATCTTTACATTTGAGATATATATATAGTGGATTGTCGTCTCATTTTAAAACACCAACGCACACCATTGATTATATATATTTATAACCTGTCGTCTCATTTTAAAACACCAACGCACACCATTGATTATATATATTTATAACCTGTCGTCTCATTTTAAAACACCAACGCACACCATTGATTATATATATTTATAACCAATTTTCTTTTTGTTTTAGTTGCCTGGAGATTAATTGAGGTCTAAGGTTTCCCTAGTTCATCTATATGTAGGAAAATGGCACAAAAAGTCACAATGCAACAACAAAACTCAAATTGGAAAACACTGATACTGACAATCAACCTCCACCCTTTCAGCCAGCACTTCATCACGAGTTCCAACCTGCTTGCATTAGAGGAGCTAATGTCTATCTTTCAGAGAAAGTTAAAAGACCTAGGGTCACACACACACACACACACACACACACACACACACACACGGAACCTTTATTGGCTTGTTAAGTCATCTTATCAATGCGTAGACTCATATAAGACAGGAAGAGGAACATTTCCTTCTCTGCAAAGCAGAGAAATGCCCTTATCAGGCTCTGAAACAGACTTCTCAACTGCACAAATTAAACAAGTTCAACTTGAAGGAGCTTTCACTTTTCAAAACTGTGTGTGGAATTATATTCATGGTTATCTAAACATCACTGCATTTTAATTTGATCCTTTAAACATAAAAGCAAACATTTCAGAAAAGTTTACCATGCATGCCATCTCATGGGCTCAAAAATGAAGGTACAGCAATGCTTTAGATGGAAGAACAGCATTGGTTTGCATGCCAAGAAGTCCATTGCTTATCCAATTTCACTCTCTTTCTCTCACAACTCACCTTACACACAAGCTTAACGGCTTTGCAGCGCCTCTGAGCATTTGCGCCTGGAAAAACATGCAAATCCATAAATTTTCACAGGAGATTTCATGGGATGCAGGTTGTAACAAGCATAAAGCTCTACATCATGTGCATCCTCAAACCAATCACGATTAAAAGAATCCTGCCGTACAAACCACCTTTTTGCACACACACACACACACACACACAAACACACACGAAAAGTCAATATTTAGACAGTTAACAGCCAAAATCCATGCACATGCATTCATATTGCTCTCCAGAGTGATAACTCGAGGGCAGAAATGCTCGGCTGGCTGAACTTGCATTGTAGATAAGTCTAAAGACTGGCAGGGGAAGAACTTTTGGGTTTTAGCAGGATGTTGCACCACCCTCTGCCAGATACATGCAGTCATTATCAAGGTAGGAAAAATAATGAAGTCCTCCTGTCCTTTGTCTTCTAGGTTGTCTGTTTCCTCCGGCGGGTCTCTCCATAATTTATCAGCATTAAGCGATTCGAATCGATGTGCATAATCAAGCAATTAGAATGCAGAGCTAATTAAAGGAGATGTCCCCCTCTCTTTCTCCCTCGTCTCAAAGCGAGAAAAGAAAACATAAGTGACGTGAGATAATAACGATAACCAGCCGTGTGATTAATATGGGAAGAGAGAGAATGAGAGAAAATGAATCTCATAAATTATGCCCGGCTGAATCAGCTTCTCTCTGCCTGTCTTTTCTGTCAAAACCACACACAAACACACATTTCTGACAGAACAATAGACAGTACAGTGCAAGAGAAAGCTCTCAGTTGTGCTTTTAAGGACTCAGCTGAATAGACAAATGTGTAAACTTGGTTAAATTAAGCCTAATTGGCTGAATAAAGAGCCAAGAAAAAGAAATCGAATTCGGTTTTCCTTTGATCCCCTTAGTTGTTTAAAGAAACACACACGCACGTTGGTACACCTACAGTATCATTATTAGGACATATTTTCCGTTTGAATTAAAAGGACATTGGCATGTCCTCATCATGTAGTGGTGTGACCTGAAACCTGAATACACACCTTTTACATTGCCAAATAATGATATATATTCAGTAAATCAATTTAGTATGATTCCTGCAAAAGATGTGTAAACAGCCTTTTAAATGACTTTTTAGAGGTGGCTACAGCTTGGGCTACAGGGTGATATGGCTTCTGGCCATGTTTTACTTAATTACGTGTAAAATGTGGATTTTTTATTTTTACAATGTATGTATTTTATGCAAATTATATATTTTTACAAACGCATCGATTCACTTCAGAAGGTCTTTATTAACTCCCCGGAGGCGTGTGGAGTACTTTTATGAGGGATGGATGGATGCACTTTTTTGAGCTTCAAACTCATGACCCCGTTCACTGCCATTATAAAGCTTGGAAACATCAGGATATTTATTAATATATTGTGTTCATCAGAAAGAAGAAAGTCATATACACCTAGAATGTCTTGGGGGTGAATAAAGTGAACTAATCTTTTAAGATTCCTTGGTTTGAGTGCTGTTTTGTCAAGCAAAAAAACTACGTTTGAGACGGGGAAATTCTCTATAGACTTTTCACTCATTTCCTCCACTTCTGTAGTTATCTTTCTCTAGTTGCATTCACTCGTTTCCCATCTTTAATGTGTAATTTGAGAGAACGTCACATGAGCTAACTTCATAAATTGATGTTTTTCCTAAAATGTCAAATTTGCAAATGAAATAAAATAATAAAAAAAACAAAGCAATTAATTTATGCCACAATGCACTCTGGGAATTCTGAGTAGCTCTAAGTCAAGAGTAAATCTAACAGTAAATGATCAAGTACTCTCTACAGTTCTTTTTTTAGTTACTAGAACTCACATAAGTGAACTAAACCAAGCATTTGTCAGAACAACATACTATATACTATTTTACAGCACACATTCAGTAGCGGTATTGCGCTGCTGCTAAATAAGCATTGCAGGAAACTGTCAGTATTTTAGTACAGCGTTCCTTTCACATCACATGTGCATGCGAGAACCATAAACACAACTGAGCGAGCAGCAGTAAACCAGAAATTAGACTCTTCCTGCCCCGGTTTGACAGCGTCCAAAAGAGCATTCATGACAGTCTATGTGGTTTGGTCATGTGACTTCATGTGTCAAAACATCAGTTACCAGCACAAAACTCACCTCCTACTAACTCATTCAACAACACAACACTTGGGTGGGACAGAGGGGAACGGGACAAGACAAACACACACGCTCTGACAGAATGTGGTGTTGCTGTGGGTGAATTATTAGGGCTAAATCTGTTTCTGCAACAGATGGTGTGCCGGAGAACAGGCCAGAGAGACTTTGGCCGGCTGGCAGTGCCGGTGTGACAGACAAGGACATGGAGAGAAAGAGAAAGAGAAAGAGAGAGAGAAAGCATCTAACGAGAAACAAAAAAGTCCAGACATTAGGTCAGCAAACAGAGAAAAACAATCACACTGACCTACAAAGTGAACACAGAAGGGAAAAGAAGAAAGTTTGCACCGTCATGAGGGAGACGAATCAATCCAGAGACCGACTTTATAACACCGAGAAAAACACTGTAGTGTGAAGTGAAAGACGCATACTGTGTGTTTTTGTAAACAGTTGAATCCAAACCTTTGAGACCACATTGAAACCCTGGGACTCAAAATCTAATTTAATCCTGGAAATAAAAACAAAGTTCACTAATTAAGCAAATTTGTGACTTGGATCATGTGACTCTTCGTAAAAACGGTCAGTTATTCATTCATTGAAGAACAAAATGCTCGTTGGGTCATTTTCAGATCATGCTGGATCACACGATAATCCGATTCATGCAGCTCGAGTGCTAATGTTAATCAAACAAACATGGACAAACCAAAACACTTTTCAGTTTAACATTTCAGTCAAATTGTTCTGCTGATAAAATTATACAATAAAATTACAAAAATAAAAAATGGACCATTTTCACATTCCCAGGGTTCTCAGAAGTCATCATAGAAGGGCCGCAACCACAATAGGTGAGGGGGACAAGTCCTATATATATATATATATAGGATTAAAGAAAGTTACATTTTTAGGTTGGCCTGTCTAATGTCAATGTCAAAATGATGGCCAATCAGATCAAAGAAGGTGGGGCTTAATGTTCACAGAAGTGACAAGTAGCCAAACATTAATATTTGACAGCTGTTTTACGATGGATGCTTAACAACCCACAGTCACATACAGTGATGCAAACTACTTTTTAACTTTTTAAATGTAATTTCACCATTTTAAATAAAAAAATGCTATCATTTAAATTATGTCGTTCATAACTGAATGTGATCAGACAAAAAAAAACATGTTTTACATTTCTGACATATTACACGGAAGGCACAGACCTTCAGCGTGCACTGGGGCGGTTTGCAGCCGAGTGTGAAGCGGCTGGGATGAGAATCAGCACCTCCAAGTCCGAGGCCATGGTTCTCAGTCAGAAAAGGGTGGATTGCCCACTTCAGGTTGGTGGAGAGTTCCTGCCTCAAGTGGAGGAGTTCAGGTATCTTGGGGTCTTGTTCACGAGTGAGGGAAGGAGGGAACGAGAGATTGACAGACGGATCGGTGCAGCTTTTGCAGTAATGCAGTCGATGTACCGGTCTGTCGTGGTAAAGAAGCTGAGGGTCATGAATGAAAGGGCAAGATCCCAGATACAGGCGGCCGAAATAAGCTTTCTCCGTAGGGTGGCTGGGAGCTCCCTTAGAGATAGGGTGAGAAGCTCGGTCACTCGGGAGGAGCTCAGATTAGAGCCGTCGCTCCTCCACATCGAGAGGAGCCAGCTGAGGTGGCTTGGGCATCTATTTCGGATGCCTCCTGGACACCTTCCCAGGGAGGTGTTCCAGGCACGTCCCACCGGGAGGAGGCCCCGGGGAAGAACTAGGACACGCTGGAGGGATTATGTCTCCCGGCTGGCCTGGGAACACCTCGGGGTTCCCCCAAAAGAGCTGGAGGAAGTGGCTAGGGAGAGGGAAGTCTGGGTGTCTCTGCTTAGACTGTTGCCCCCGCGACCCGGCCCCAGATAAGCGGATGATGGATGGATGGACATATTACACACACACACACAAGAGTGAATGTGTGCATATTTTTAAATAAAATATTATTTGCAAATGGACTACTTCACAACTATATAGACTATAATTAGACCTTGAACTTTTTTTAACCATGCTTATTAAAACCTTTAATTAATGTCTTTAAATAAAAAGACCACTCCCCTTCAAAATCCAAGGTTACGGCCTTGCCTCATAGTTGTGTAAACTTCTATAGTGGTGAACAGCAACATATATAATCTGAGAATTCCCATTTGCCCCAATAGCAAAAGAATAAAATCTGAGCATTAACCAATATTCTGGAATTTGAAACACAAAGAATAGTTTAACAGTACATGTACATTAATACTTTTTAAAACGAGCTAGATTTATGATGTAAATAACTGTAGAAATGTGGCATTACAGTCTGTGAAAAAGGTCCATAGGAGCACATTCACTAGTGGTCAGACTTTTGGATCTTTAAGTATGAGTGTGTGTTGACAAGTTTAATCCATCCTTGTGTAAGTGGTTACACTGTCATTTCTGATCTTGACCTCCATCAAGCAGAATATGTCATCACTAACACTCTGTGTGAGAGTATGAGTGTGTGTGTACGTGTGAAGATCCGCAAGGCAAGACAACCTGTCTTCCCATCTGCTGCAGTCTCTGAAATCAAAGGTCACTTAGATCACATGACACAAAGCTCTTAACCAGCCATCTGATTTCAGTCAGCATCTGACTCCAGATGACACCCCTCATATCAGAAAATAGAGTCTATATTTACCCACCCCAAATAACAGCAGAGGCCACAGAACGTAAATGCATGATGACCCTGACACAAAAGAAACTGGGGTGACATGCTCTGTGAATCACAACCCAAACTAGTACAATTCAGCCAGCCAGACGGTTGGTGGTTTGAGAAGAGATTTTTTTTGATGAATGGCAGGTGGTCTCTAACCTTGTGTGCTGAGTCTATTTCATCCTCCAGGCTGTCGGCGGGGCTCTCAGCCATTAGGTTCACCCTGTCCTCCACAGTGTCATCCGGGCTGTGCAGAATCAGGCCAAGACCTTCATCTAGGATGTCCTCTAGGGGGAGCAATGGAGACAGACAGGGACTGGGTGAGCAACAAGACCTGGCCTGGGCTCTAGAATCCACTTTACTGCAGTTCCACTTTTCAACCCTGATCAAACTCAACTGCCTGTAGCTTTCTAGTAATCCTGAAGACCTTAATTAGCTTGTACAGGTTTGTTTGATTAGGGTTGGAGCAAAACTCCATAAAGAATTAATACTTTTATTTTTAAAGTGATAATTTTTTCCAGTAAGGACCCATTAAACTGAACAAAAGTGACAGTAAAGATATTTATAAATGCCGTTCTTTTGAACTTTCTATTCATCAAAGAATCCAAAAAATTGAGCAAGGTTGATCAAATATGATCAGGTTTACCCTGACTCTGGGAAAAGATGTCAGTGCAGAGGTCCTGCGCCCCATCCGATCGGCGGGGAGGCAGCAGGCACAGCTGGTGTGGATCGGTAGCGGGCAGCATGCTGACAGTCAGGGTGAGAGAGGGCAGAGAAAACGCAGCCTGCATGTCTGCCAGCTCCAAAGCACTCGCCGGCTTACTGTTCAATTTCAGGATCTCATCACCTGCTCGCAGACCTGAACACACACAATGGCGTACATCAAATTTAGTTTGCAATCCCTCAAGATTTTATTACATCACTCAAAACATTTAAAAAGACATTGTTTTCTTACAGAGGTACACAACTCTATGCTGTCAGAGGTTAATTATTAATGCAAAAAGTTAATTATTCATAGTCATGTTAAAAAAATGATAACATCCTTACAATTAAAATGTTTCAAAGTAGATTTGCCATGTATGTTGTACATAACAGGATGAGAACAAAGGGAAAAAGTGTGTCTGCTCCTCCCCCTTTCTTAATGATCAATTACCAACACATCAGCTGCTCAATTAGCCTCCAATAGCTCAGTTAACACACTTTTTAGGCCGGACAGGCACTTTAATTGATTATTGATGTCCATGCCCAGTCTCCCAACTCTTGCAAGAGCTGAATTTTCCCCTCTGATCCTGAGCTTTTATGAATGCTGTATGGATTTACACACATGCATGCATGCGCACACTGCCTGAAGTGTGACCCAGTTTTACATGAAGCAAAATGTCAGCTGTAATAAAGATTTTCATTGGATGGCTCGGCTCTGCCCCAGGCAATAGAGTGATGATGAATGTTGGGATGATGTCATCAACAAGTGCCCCCAGTGTTGTGCGTCCAAACTGTCCTGATTTTGAGTATTACCTTCAGCAAATTTGTCTGTGCGTATTTCACACACACATGCACACACTTCATTCAGTTTGGACAGCACATGGTCCTAATGAGCCAATGCTTTGTAAGGCATATTCTCAACAAAAAAAAAAAAAAAAGGAAAGGAAAAAGGAAAGGAAAAAAGAAAGAAAAAAGGGAATTGCTTCCCACTCTACACACTGTCCACTTTACATCCATCTGCCTTACTTTTCATCCAGACAAGCATTTTCTTGTACACTGCCACTTTTGAAAGGCCTTCTGGGTAGAATTACTAATGATACTGAAACAAAACCCTGCTGATTTTTTTAAACCAGCCTTACCTAGTTTGCTAGTCTGTTTTCTGTCAATAGATCCTCATAAATACTACAAACTGCACCTTTAATTATTTAAATCTCCTGTTTAAAACGGTTTTCTGTCTTGTACTTTACCTCAAATTGATGGATGTAATTTAAAAAATGTGAAAATGAGCGGAAATAAGTTAATATAGCCTCTTATTTACTTGAGGTAAACACAATGATGCTTGTTTTTTTTTACGTATCACTTCCGTAATAACGGCCCATTTCAAATGTTTACGTGTTTTCTTCTCTTTCTCTTTTAAGCGGTGATGAAAGATTGTTCTTGTAAATACTTGACAATATAACAGTAATACAATTGAAGGCTAGATCTTTAAAATGCATCCAAATTACGGTGCTCCGCAGTGGTCAAAAAGGATATAAACAGTGAATTTTGAAGTGATTTCTTCTTGAAAACTCAAGCAATTAAATTACCACACGACCTTGGTGTTTGTCAAAAAACAGTAGGTAATTCGTCCGGGGAATTTTTACACGGGTGGTGCGAGAAAAACACTGACATAAAATCACAGACTAGCCCCTTTAAATTATGAACATACCTTACGACCCCATGAGAAACAATTACCATTCGAATAGGGCTTAAAGGAACACTCCACCGTTTTTAGAAATAGGGCTTATTCAACTTCTTTCCTACATTTATATATGTCGGCAAATGGATTTTTGTCTCAGTGCATGCATTGTTTTAGTTTGGCAGGGTCGCCGCTAGCTTAGCTTAGCATAATGAATGGAATCCTATGTTGCCAGCTAGCATGTCCTGAGTAAAAGTGATAAAAAAAATATAAAAAGACCCACCTAATTACTTCTTGTGGCCTGCGTATTCACAACGAGTACAAATAGCGATGCAAATTAAGACTAGGCGTTTTCCTAGGCAGATATTAACTTGGGACTATATTATGGGGAAGCACAGGCGAAGCACTGCTACTTGGGTGCAGAGATATCAAAGCCTCAAAACCAGTGTAGAAAATAGCCTATTACTTATTCATTATGATGTTTTTGAATGTAAAAACCACACAAACGTCATTAGTTGACCTCAGACAACAGTATAAAAAAATTTAAAAAGCCAGTCCATGACACCTTTAAACTCGGGAACGTAGACTGTACGATGATGACACATATTGACTCGTGCGCTTCAATGCACATTTCTATGGAAGAATAAAACATCATCAAGCATGCGCTAGTGGTAAACAAAAAGACCATGATGAATCACAGGGAAAAGAGCTTGAGGTAAGCAGTTTTAAGCTTTACCGCCATTTTGCATTGATTTCATGTCTGTTTTATTGGCTGGGCAGTAGACATAGGCCGTAGCAGTAAACTCACTGTGTGATGATCATGCTGAATTTCTGACACTGTCAGTAGGCTATCTTCGGTCGCAAGACTGTGACAACGGCCATTTTTTAACCTCTCTCTCTGTACGACATATGACCACTGATTAGGAGCCACGATCACAGAAATCACTATGATTGTTTCACGATGGCAATCTTTTGCAAATCGTGCAGTGTGTCCTCAGCTTGAACAAGCTAAGACCAGCATTATGTTGGTTCAAATGGGTTTTTGTAGCAAATCCCTAACCCTTAGTATGAGCAATAATAATTGCGATGCTTATCTTAGCCAGCGCCACTAATTACAATACTCTGACGCTCAATAACTGGACTTACTGGAACAGAGAGTATCTGAAACCATTCTGAAGGTTGCTCTTAATGAAGACACTTGCTTGGCACAGATATCAATGGCAGTGCGTAATGGTTTTAATTTGCTCCTCTTAGTAATCCTGTGCTCATGTGAAAGCTTTTTAAATGATTTTCCTCCAGTCCAGTGGAGATTTGGGTCAGTCCTCCATATTCCCCTGCTAATTTCTCAGCAGTTTTACAGACTATTGCAGGTGAGGCATATAAAGTGTGGTGGACGGCATAAGGTTTTGATTTGGACCTGGAACAGCTGCCAAATAGAGGCAGTAAGATAATCTAGGAACTTTTTTTTATGATTAAGCATTCCATAAACAGAAGAGAAATCCATTGCCAGACTAGATTCTAATCTCTTTTTGAAGTAAATTCTTATTTTTAGCAATCACACAATGTGTTTCATTCTGTCGCAGAAGGACTGTTGTGGGTAGTTGTGAGATGAAACTGTTTTATACAATTATTAGGTTACATACAATATTAGACATTTTAAAATATTGTATACTATAACATATTATAATTATGTCAAGCTACAGTTTCAAAGTATCTTCCCCAACACTGTACACCGATCAGGCACATCATGATAACCTCCTTCCTAATATTGTGTTGGTCCCCCTTTTGCTGCCAAAACAGCCCTGACCCGTTGAGGCATGGACTCCACTAGACCCCTGTGGTATCTGGCACCAAGATGTTAGCAGCAGATCCTTTAAGTCCTGTAAGTTGCGAGGTGGGGCCTTCATGGATCATACTTGTTTGTTCAGCACAACCCACAGATGCCTGATTGGATTGAGATCTGGAGAATTTGGAGGCCAAGTCAAAACCTCAAACTCGTTGTTGTGCTGCTCAAACCATTCCTGAAACCGTTTTTGCTTTGTGGCAGGGCGCATTATCCTGCTAAAAGAGGCCACAGCCACCAGGGAATACTGTTTCTATGAAAGGGTGTACATGGTCTGCAACAATGTTTAGGTAGGTGGTATGTGTCAAAGTAACATCCACATGGATGGCAGGACCCAAGGTTTCCCACAATTTGGCCCTTGTCAAACACACTCAAATCCTTGCCCATTTTTCCTGCTTCTAACACATCAACTTTGAGGACAAAATGTTCACTTGGTGCCTAATATATCCCACCCACTAACAGGTGCCACGATGAAGGGATAATCAGTGTTATTCACTTCACCAGTCATAATGTTATGCCTGATCGGTGTATATGGCTTGGCTGCAATAAAGAACAGCTATCTGCTGAGTTACATCACACACCTTTGGCGAATGCCAGACCTCCGGCTTTCACATCAGTGATATGAAGCTGCTGGCCTCCATCCTCCTCTACTACCGCCACTGAGAAACCTGGAGAAGATGGAATGAGAAATTAATCACTGAAAAGGGAACACACAACAGGAATAAAACAGAAATAAACTAAACAGCATGGTTACCGTAGCCTATGGCACAGGACTCATTTCTGTCAAACTGGATGACTTTGGTTGTCTTGGCACAAATCTCAATTTCTTTGTACAGCTGAACAAAGGAAAAGAGAGAAAGAGTCATATTGATCATACTGCACTCTTAGGATGTACAGTTCATTTACAGTATGACTGCAGAAAGAGCTCTAAATCATGAAAAATGGCTTAGTCTGCTGAAATTCATGGCGTATACGCTAAATAAAAATCTGCCTATTCTCAAGAGAGCCTGAGACAAAACTGAGTCTTTGATCATTTCAGGGAGAATAAAAGTAAGAGAAAGTCAAGTCTCTGCAGAGATAAAGTGAAAAGATGAGAAGAGACATGGAAAACACAAAGATTCTCTGTCATCTTAGAAGAACAACCATGAAAAAAAGAGCAAAGTAAATTAGCTTTTGAAGTTGCATAGTCGTTGCAGAGGTGGTTTTCCCCAGACTCCACAAACACAAACACACACACACACACACACACACACACACACACACACACACACACACACACACACACACACACACACACACACACACACACACACACACACACACACACAGGGATAGAAGAACTATTCAGAGTGCATTATGCAGTACATGCATCTTCTACATAATTCAATAATTCATAACATATGCAGCAGCCTCTCCTCAGCGCTGCCGGAAAGTTTAGACTAACTTTAACCTACATCACAGTCAGAACTTTAAAATTTCATACTATCTGCAGCACATTGCAGAGCCCGTCACAGTCTAATAAATTCACCCCACGCTGCGTCTGTGACCGCTAAGCGCTCTTAGCTGTCCAGGACACGCTGTGGCCGCTGACAGGCTCTTTTCGTGGGACTCACCAGGTCACAGAGGTCCTCCTCAGGCTTGGGAACATACAATTGCAATTGGTTGTCGACGAGGAACTTCAACCGTATATAGTGCTTGGAAAGATCCAGTCTGTGAGCCTGTGAAGGGAAAAAGTAAAGTCTAAGTAGTTGGCATTCGATTATTATGCATTGTGTTTATAGAGCAGTGGCTGCACGGATTGCGCATTAATGATCCCTTATACGGCGGCTCACTGTGGTCTGTATGATCACTCAGCAGGAAAGATGGGGGATGGATAACATGGCTCAAGCCCTCAAGAGACATCTGAGGTTATGAGCCTCATTCAGACCCCTGTGCCCTTCATATAGAAGTACTGACCTCAATAACCTCATCAAAAATATATTCTCTTTGTCCCAATGGTCCAGACAGGACATGAATTTGCAGCTGTTTATCAGTTCACAACATGGTATCATAGTCAAAATCTTAAGTTTGAGAAGAACCAGGAAATATTATACATAGCAAATTATATTATATATTTATTTTATATTTAGTGCTGTCAAATCGATTAATCGCAATTAATCGTATTCTAAAATAAAAGTTTGTGTCTACATAATATATGTGTGTACTGTGTATAATTATTATGTATAAATAAATACACACACATGCATGTGTATATTTAAGAAAAAATTGTTATATTTATATATGATATGAATTATATAAATATATATACAATATATACTATTTCTTAAATATATACATAAATGTGTGTGTATTTGTGTACATAATAATTATACACAGTACACACATATATTATGTAGACACAAACTTTTATTTCAGAAGCAATTAATCACGATTTATCGATTTGACAGCACTAATTAAATTATAATATATTATTATACAAATATATTTGACTACAGAATGCTGAAATTGACCAATTAGAATAAGGTATTCCAGAGAGCTGTATAAAAAGACATATTAAAACAATGTGTAAGTCTAAATAAATATTGAAAAACTATTTACATTCAGAAATAAAAGTCAGCATTTAATCTGTGCTGTTCCTTATTACCATCTTATAATGCTTAAAAAAATGTCCATGACAGAGGACGTTAACTTTATGTTCACCATTGTGAATTTATTAATATTGTATTTCAGGGCTTGACAGAAAAACATTTCTGGGATTTAGTACAGCCACTTTCCGCCACCGCAGGATCATTTATTTATAATGCTGTATGTTTCATGCTACTCTGCTACAGAACAGCTAAAGAGATGCATATAGATGACTAATAAATTTACTGGACAGAGTAACTGTTGTGGGATTGCTTCACTGGCATTCATGTGTGTGTGTGTTATCTACACAAATGCTTGAGGACATATTTATGAGAACTGTGGATAAGAGCATTCTAGAACAATCTGTGGTGACAGAGGCTGAGAACGGACAAGTAAAAGAGGCAGAGAGCTACAACAGCAGAATGATAACAGGAAAATAACCGCAAGAAAAAATAATTCACTGACACTTTAGCAGTTTGCCTTGGGAAATGGAAAGTTCTAGCACTTTCTCAACAACTCCAGCATCAAAGGAGGGTTGGGCAAGTTTTGTGTTTTCAGGAAATGTGTTACATGAGATGTTAGCCATGGATGAATCATAAGATTACTCTGCTTTGATGATATTGAAGTGTGTTTTAGGTATTACATTTCCTCTTCATTGTTGCAGATGGGGTGCAAGACGATAGCATGGTGAAACTGTGATCTTGTTTGTGAAAGAAACAAACGGCACATCTGACATGTCTGTAGCTAACATGTGCTAACACCTCATGCAGGATGACAAACAACCACCAGTCAATGATTTTTGATGAGAATTTTTATATCAGGGTTCAAAATCAATTATGTGTGGCGATATATGCTAATCTTGTCACAATAATGTAGGCTGATGCGACATATTGAAACTCTGAGAGGAATTATGTTAGAAGATAGCATGGTTAAAATGGGTAAGATGAGGACATAGCATCTATTTACCTGCCTCTGGTAACTTCAGTTTGACAGGATTCAAGGTAATCTATTTGATTTGAAAAGTTCTGTTTGCGAGTAAACATGACATTTACCCTGCACAGTGCCTCTAGGGCCTCCATGGCCGTCTCCCCCGATTGTATGATAGCCAACACAGGTCGATCGTCAGGTAAAGAGACCCAGGACGGCGTGAGGCAGTCGGGAACCCAAACTTCAGTGTCCGGCTTGTGTTGGGGGAGGCTTTTCACCGAACCCTCTTGGTCCTTCTGCTAAAAAAAAAAAAATCTGTTTTAGAATTTGCTTATTTCAGAGCAAAGAAATGTGGAGACAAACTGCTATACAAACTAATAATGTTTTTTATTGTTAATTTTTTTTAATGATAACCAAGCTGACAGTAGATATCAATCTATATTTTCTATATATATTTCATATTACAATATACTATATTTGATGGCCTATTTTACTTTACTGATAACAATATGACAGCTGAAATATTGTGCAATCCTGAAAGAAAAGTAGGACAGAACCTCTGGAATTATATTTTACATTTTTATACTTATGTTTATACTATTTTATGGCCTATTTTACTTATAGGACCGATACCGATATGCTGATAGTTTGCGCAATCCGAAAAATGTAACACGGAACTTGATTTTGTCCATCTGCAATTATAATTTTATATTTTACTATTTCATGGCATATTTTAATTATCAGACAGATACCAATTTTGCTGCCGCTACGTATATCACCCAACCCTAAAATGTAGGACGGAACTTGATTTCATCCAACGGAAATTTCTTGGAAAGATTTGCTAACATTAACAATAGCCTAAACATCTTAAATGAGGTCACTCTCAAGGTAGTCTCTCGTAGCCAGACCTTCAGACTTGCGGAGGAAGGTCTGGACTTTTCGCAGCTTTCATTGGCCAAGGACCGCCAGAGAGGACGTTCGACTGACACGTAACTCCACCAATCACAGTTCGTTTTGTTCCACGTCAGGTTTAGGGACATGGAAATGTTAAGTCGATGTCCCTGCAATAACAGACCGCCGTGCAACTATAAATTATAAATTCTAGAATATTGTGTAAGTTTACTACAACTTACGCACCATACACGACATGTTAAAGAACGCAACACACTCGCCTAGTGGACATCCTGTAGAATTCAACCAATCAGAAGACGACTTTGAAACTTCTGAAGTATTTCCAGAAAAGTTAGCCATATACATCAGACATTCAGCCAACAGTCCGTGGGCGTGACGTCTGAGGCTACTCTCAAGGAAAAATGGGCGATGAGGAAGCCTTTTTTTTCTTTTACTTTTACTGTTAATTTGTGCACAATAACACTAGAAATGTGTATTAAGTAAGTAAACAGGGTCAATTTCATGTCGATAAATACTAAAATTCATTAGAACGGTGATTACCACAATACAATACCACAAAACCTATGAAAGCAGATTTACTGAGGTGTCAGTTTTCAGGTTACATTATTTGCACAAATCGGACTTATCACACTTAAGCAGGGCTGTCTGGATCGATGCAGCAGACAATGTGATGATATCTAATCTGATACTAATTAACTTGGCACCCAAGCACAGCAATGTGCAAGGCAAGCCCAGTGCAATACTCAGCGCCTCTGTCTGACAACGGCGCTGTTAGACGTCTGGCGGGTGATCGATGAACTGACTTGTACCGCCTGGGATGTGCATTGTGGGTCTTTTGGGGGCTCTTGGGTCTGTCAGCGGGTCTGGCCTGCTGTCAGTGACGGCATGCTGCCTGGCTCAGATAGCTTATCCCACACTATCGGGTGACAGACTAGCACCCTCCCCTTCCCCTCAACAATCTGCCCACAGAGTAGCTGCGATGGTGGTCCCCCATCATGGAGAGACAGCAAGCCCACACATGGTGAAGGAGAGTGGGAAATGGGTCAGAGGGACTTAAACACACTCACATACTGGCAGACACATGCAGACAATACATTAAACACTCCAACATTCTGTCACTCATTCAACTCACACACACGCACTCCCCTCCCAAAGCACCCGCCATCTGCCTCCTCTCCTGGCTGTTAATGGACGTGCCGGGTGGGAGAGGAGCCTGGGCCTCCCGCCGCTTCTCTCCGAGGCCCTACAGCCCAGCTTGGGTGTCTTAACTCTCTCTAGCTCTTTCCAGTTCCCGTTGGGAGACGCACACAGCATTAACATCTCGGTTTTTATGCGTTCTGCCTTTGACAGCATTCTCTTTGACAGTTTTAATTATGTAAAGCATGCTGAGAATTATTAGCATCCTCCTCACCAGTGTCTCCTTTCCAGTGTCCTCAAACATGTGCTCGAGATTCCTCTTAACCGGCTCTGCTCCGTCTACGAACACCTTAAGTTGAGACAAAACAACTAGTTGAGATTTCTTTTAAAAGTATTATCTGCGAAATATGTATGTTTCAAGGGAGGATGAGGATGAGGTCTCACCATAAATGTGAGATGATTTGAAGGAATTTAATGCACTTATGCCACATACAAACTTACAATTGCAAATTGTAGGCTAAATAAACAGTGATACGTTCTATTGAACACATGTAAAATGTGTCATAAACAGACTGTAGCAGATGTGAACCTGGTTAATGCTGGGTCTGCCTTTGGTTTTCTTTTTTGAGGTAGTGTCCAGACCCCATAGAGAGGAGAAACGGCTCTTTCGTTTACTGGAGGAACGAGACAGGGCTTGGGTACGTCTCCGAATTCCCCCATCCGTCCTTGCTGCCACCTGTGCAACACAAACACGCGTACAGAAAGGCAATAAACATCTAAAAAAGTATCATGGACAGGACAAAGATGTTGTCGTCTGAGACAGCAGAGAGTAGCTAGCGTTCTGTATAGAAGTTTGTCCGATTAAGGTTACTGTAGAAACATGATGGCGCAAAATGGCGATTTCACTGTAAAGGGACCCGCCGTGTATTAAGATACAAATGGCTCATTCTAAGGTAATAAAAACATAATGGTACATTATGTACGGTCTTTATACTCCACTGAAAACATAGTTATGTATATTATATTGTATTTCTGTCAATAGAGCCTCATACATATTACACACTGCACCTTTAAAGGGGTAGATCACCCCAAAAATTATATTGTATGGGAAAATGCAGCATAAACAATGTTTAAAATGTCTCCTTTAGTGTAAATGAGTAAGTGACACATTTTTTCTTTTTTTTGGACTAGTGAGATCTAGAATTAGAATCAAACATTTAAGAAACACATAAAACAGTTTTATTTATGGAGAACAACTCTAAAGGGTTGTTCACACCAAGAATAATAACTATAACTATAACATTTTTATAATCAGTCTAATTCTACGAGTATAACAACGTCCACAACACAATTATAACGATAACGACACGGAGGACAATATTGGTGGAATCACTTTCAGAACGCTTTTTTTCATCTGATAAACACTGACATCCAGTCAGAATTCACTCAACTTTACAGAGCTCGAGCATTTAAAGCCCCAAATAACATAATTGTCATGCTAACAATAAACAGAACATTAACGTCTGTTGGTGTGGGTGCTTTCATTGATTACAAACAGCCTCAGTGACACTGTGAGAAAATATCAGGAAAGAGAGGGGGAAAAAAAACATCACTTTGCCTTTAGGCTTCAAATAAAGATCAGTGATGGGAATAAATCTGACACCATGACTCATTTCAGAAGTAGTACACACATAAACTGCCATGGTGTGGAAATGTCCTGTTCACACACCCAGACACGAAACCACACTGACATTTCTGGGATAATAAACGTTAGTGCCGCAGAAGCCATAAAGGATTTCCTCAGTAATCAGACCGTATGGAGGATTTCCCATAAACATAAAACCTTGGTAGTTTAGGTGACATTTGCAGTACAGTGTCTAAAGACAAAACCCTATGGCTTGTTTTATGTTTTAGAAGAGAGAAAAAACAAGAAAGGAAATTGTATGTGCAGTGGTTAGAGATGATGCTTTTAATAGGGAAAATTGAGTGCCAATGACAAAAACTGCTCACTTTTTCATTATGTAAAATGTCAATGATTTTCTGTGAAATTTGGTTTCATTTTCTAGGAAGTTACGCAATTAAATGGGAGTTGCTTTTCTACGCCACACTGTGACTCTCCTGAGGTGAGGCGGTCATCCAGCTGCATGTTACACCATTCTGTACGTTCTCTGCTGAACCACAGGAATGATAAAAACATGATGATGACAGCATGTTTTGTTATGCAGTTTCTGTTAGGACTTAGGCCAAGAACAGGCTGGCAGGCAGCTCAGAGCTCACTGGGCTCTTGTGGAGTGGATTAAAATGAAGTGGATGTTAACTAAACATGTGTGAATGAGAATATGATGTGTGAGAAACAGAGAGAAAGAGAGAATAATGCACTGATACTGAGTGTGTTTTGAGCGTGGAGGTTTGTATATATGTGTGTATTTCATACCAGGGCATGAAAGGATGATACTGAAAAAATGCCAAGACGACCCATGGACAGTTTGGTGGGGCGGGAAGCAACAGCAAGTAGGCGTTTTGGATTTGGAAGCTCGCCGCCTTGCAGGCTGGACAGGTAACAGCGATACCGGAACAAGTCCATATGAAACTGCTCCAAATTCTGCTCCCAGAGGAATATCTGAACAAAAGGAAAGAAAGATTTATGTTTTTTTTACTTTGTTAGTACTTCAAAATGCTCTGCACTTGCTATTTTCTGCATTCGCACACTGATGAGGGCCCTTAAGCTGCTGACTATTAGAGTGTGGGCAGTGTTTTTAATAGGGTTTTGTTTACTGGAGGATGATGCTGGGATAAATCATTAGTCAGCAGGCCTCCTCTAAGCCAGCATGACCTGAGTCTATTCAGAGACCATGGAGGAGTGTGCCCACCTCCACACCAACAGAAAAGTACATCACACACACAAATAAGTGAATAGATACGCATTTACATGCTCATGTTTTATGTAAGTACAATCAAAATCACATGTCAGTCAGAGATTATTTTAAAAGCCACATAAAAACACACAAATACTCGCACAAATATACAGTAGCATCACAAAAACACAACATTTTAAACCACTATTGATGGATAATTTCAGCAGAGTGTGTGAATAGGTAAAGGTTATTAGGCTATTGCATGGTTTTACAGACAAGGCTTAGCCTAGTCCTAGACTAAAATGCATGTTTGAACTTAAAAACATGTCAATGCCATTGTCTCAAGATGCACACCAATAATGTATTTTCTAAGGCAAGTTTAAAAAAGCGACTTAAATGTCCTTATTTAACTAAGGCCTACTTAAGTCTCCAGACTATCATTTGAGAGCAGTGGCACCAGCCTGAGAAAAAATGTATCATACATTTAATTTAATTTAATAATTACTATTGTTTTGCATCGTTTTTTTGATAAGTGCAGGTCCTAATAATATTACATGGGTGTTTAGTGGAAATTGAACAGTGAAGCATTGAGCTTGAATTTATATACAGTTAAAATTTACTTTTATTAACAACAGTCAAATTTTTATCCATGATCCATGATTGACTTCCTATTTTTTTGTCCATATATTAGGAAAGGGGAGTGGAAATGTCGAAATAAGTCAAATAAGTGCTCCTCTGCTGCCAACTACTGGTTATAGTGGTAATATATGTTTTTTTTTTTTAAATAAAAATGCTTGTTTGCCACATAAGTGTTAGTTTTCCGACACCTTTAAACTTTAGATATAATAGAGTGGCCGATATTTAGAGCTTTGAAATACTAGAAAAAGTGTGAAGCACTTGAAAGCTGTACAAACCCTGAGATGAACAAAAATAAAACATTTGACTATTTCTGCCACAATACCATGTGGTGTTAGTACATTAAATCCATGGTGATGGTGAATGTTGGTGATTTGTGGACTGAAACCCCTGAACTTCGTTCATGGCACAATGTTTCTACTGGTTTCCACGTCAGGCTGTTTGATCTGATATCTATGGTTTATAACAGAGAATTCTGCACCAAAACGCTTCCCACTAGATCTAGCAGCAGTGATGTTACTAATTCAGTGGCAAATTCATTACATTTGTATTTAATGTTTAAACATTTTAATTAACTGGCTCGCCCAATGGCGTGAATATCTCTTTGTCCAACCCCTGGCAACAGGGATTCAAGCTCCCTAAACTTAATCCTAGAGATGCCACTAACTCTTCAAAAACAAGCACAATTCAAAAGCATCAGAAAAGAAGAAATGCGTGTGTGTGGCCTGAGCATACCTGCTCCAGGATAGTCTTCCTCTTCTTCCCTTCAGTGACGGAAGAGAGCTGCATTTCGCCCATCTTCTTCATTTTCTCATCCATGTCGATCTTCTGTTCAAGCTTCTTGATCTCAGAACAAAGCAAGCGTACCGTGTCCTCGCGGTGGTGCTGACGGGCGACGACCGCGGCGCAGGCTGAGTGGATAGCGGTTATCCAGTTTTCCAGCTCTGTTTGACCTGATGTCTAAAATGAAGTAGATCAGATCATTACACCCTCACTCTAGGATGCCCACTGGAATGTTGGCTACAAAAGGAAAAAACTTAAGGCACAGCATCTAAAAATTGACAGTATCTAAAACCATTGACTTTTTTTATCACCATAGCAACACAGAGATACATTCAGCACTAAAAAAATAATACGTTATTAACCAAATAACAGTCACAACTGTCAAGCCTGACTACATAACCTTTAAGAATGTCACCTGGTAAGCAGGATGCTGTCACCTGTCACAGAATAAAATGTCACTGAGACCTACAGAAATTTTTAAAAATATCATTCAGCAGTTTTGAATGAAACAGTGGACCATGAGTATTGAAGTGGGACAATTCTATATCCACTTGATACAGGTTGTCATAAATGTATGGACAGAAACCTCGCCAAGGGCTTCAAATGCTGCCCTGAATAATTCAAGATTTTAGGAGTAACTGGAATCACATTAATGAAATGAATTAATAATGACACTTACCTGGAAGAGAAAGGCGTCTCCCAATGCATTGCTCAGACAAAACACAAAGTCTTTCTTGGGATGTTCTGGTACAGCCTGGACAATGCTGTTCTCCACCCAGACTGCATGTTTGTGAATGCTGTTGTGGTCAATCCCTGAACGCCCATCCGTTTCGTAGAAAAACAGAGTGCATCCTGGGAGAATAAGGTGAGAAGGAAGATCAGAAAATATGTAATACAAGTTTCAGGATTCAACTACAAGAATAAACCAATGAATGTGTTTCATGAAGCACAGCTGGGGTGATTATTAGCTCCCCACAATTGTCATAGGAAGATGAACAGCTGTCTAAAGGCTGTCGTCTGTGATAATTATATTTGAAGCATATGGGACAAGCTGCATTAGATTTAATAGGTGGCAGAAGGTTTGTAGAAACTCTTCAGATAACTTGATTATGGTCAGTAAAGTTCAGTACGGTACAACATTTTTGCAGTTTCCATTGTCAGAAGTTGTGAATGGTACCCTAATTCCGAACCATACTGTACCACATTTTTGGCACCCTTTAATTAAAGGGTGGAGCTAGACTCTAATTGGTTGACAGAGAATCGTTACTTGTGCATGCTTTTTTGGCTGTGTTTTTCCTTGCAGCCTGTAGCCTTGGCTCAAACAAAGCTTGTCTTCTTCTTGTGACAACAACCACATGCCAAGAAACAAGATCTGCTGTATGTCGTCCATTGTTATTTACTTTGTCGCTTTCTTCTTTGCGCGAGAATGATGTCAATCACGCCTATCATAAGGGTACTGTTGGCAGTGGAAACGCAAGCCGGATCAGGGTTTACGGCCCAAAATTGTACTGTACTGTACTAAACTATACTGCACCGCTCTGTGGAAATGAGCCATTAGAAACTATTTTATCTTACTTTTACATTAAAAGTTGCTGAAAGAAATGGCCCTGAGCATGAAATTAGATTGTGAATGAATAGTCAGGGTAAAGGTGCAAACATCAAACCCAGTGAAACGTGCTCTGTTGTATACTGTACATTTGATCAAATGTAGGAGGACATCCAAGTATACAATGCACAGTATACACACAATATACTGCAGAAATAAGAGAAATATGCTATTCCAAACATAGCTTGTATCTCACCTTTGAGTGAAACCCAGTACTGCTTCCACTTCCTTTTTGCTGCTGGCTCCACCCTCTTATTCTTTTTGTGCACTAGGAAGTTCTTTACAGCCAGTATGCCGGCTTTCCGCACAGTGCCCTGCACCGTGCTAAGCAGAATGTCTGAGGGGTAAACGGAGCTTAGCGTTCCACTGCTCCTTTCGTCGCTGGCAGCCGAACCGGCCTCCTCAAGGCATTCCCGCGTCTGTCTGGAGTTCAAGTCCAGCTCGTGACGGAAGTTCTCATACACGCCTTGATCTCCACCAGGTTGACGTTCACGGTCTCCTCCACCTCCGCTGCTACTGCCACTGTCGCTTCCCGCAAAGATGCTTCCGCTAGCAGTGGAGTAGACGGAGAAGGACGCAGACATGGCCTTGCAACGGCGCGATGAGTGCTCGACTTCAGCTGCACCACCGTCAATACCACTGTCACCATACTCGCTGCCGTCACCAGCCGTGATATCCTTCACACAAACAGAACAGATTAATGCAGATCAAATATGACACTCCCTCTACAGTGACAGCACTCCAAACAAGAATTCCTTGTCACAATTTCACCCCAAATAATAGTTTGACAATTCAAACTAACTTCCATTGAGCTGCTAAATGGCTCTTCTTTCTTTCCTCTTTTGACAGACACAAAAGAAGAGACTAATCTGTACTTCTCAACTTGTTTACTTGTGCATGAAAGAGGAACAAAAAGAGACATTCTAAGGTGCAGCTTCCCTTTGCCAACACAGAAACTTAGATTATGGGAAATATCATGTTTAAAAAAACACTAGTGTCCAAAGTAGCTGCCAAAAGCTGGGACATGACTCAGATAAAGTTGTGTTTGAAGTATCCCCTGAGACGTTTCAAAATCGGAAGCTCTTTGACAAGCAAAGACAGTTCAGATCACATCAAATATGCACAAGCATGAAAGTCAAAATCGGAATTTGGTTTAAAAGATCCTGGAGTGTTTTATCTTTCATATTTGAGTAGACCTAAAAGTTAAAAGAGAATTCCATAAGGTCTTTATCCAGTTCTTGGGTCATGCACTTTAGCAACTAGTTTCTAAATAAATGGTCGACACTATTTGGCAGGCTTGGAAGTAGGCAAAGTGCTCATGATTCATAACAGTCTTTATTTTGAGAGGATGTGAAAACCATTTGTCAGAGGCATAACTTACATGTGTTGTTTGTGCACGCCGTCCCTGCATACGTGAGCAGATGGTAGCCTGATGATTGGACAGTCCTTCCGACAGGCAGTGAGAACGACGACAAGGAAGAGTGTATGCTCCGTAACCGTTCCCTTCCTCCTCCGCAGGAGACAAGATTTCGCCATTCATTCCGCCTCCCTCCGTCCTCTCGGGATTGTGACCATTATAGAGATGGTGGGAGCCACGAAGTAGAGGTAGCCTCTGTGTGCAAAGTTCGTCTAAAGAGTTGGCTCTCTCTCCTGAGTGAGACTCGAGAGTCCGCGGGCTGGAGGTGCGACGCCGTCCTCCACAGTTGGCAAAGCTTTTGTCCTCATCCTCATTTGTCCCTATAATCTCCTCTGTGCTTGTCAGATGCTCTTGGCTTAGATCAGACAGGGAGAACTCCATAGAATCCTCTCTCCACATGTCTGCAGATTTGGAGCGCTTCTTCTTGAAGCTGCCACCTTCCCGAGGACCGTCTCTGGTCCTCTGCAGGTATGTGTCCTCACCTGTGAAAAGTCCATCATCACAACCGTCTGCCACCACCGTGTCCATCTCAACTCCGTCTTCGGAGCCAGGCGTGATGGTGGGATCCGGCATGTTGTCATGGAAGGACATCGGACGCAAGTTCATGGCCATCCGGTCCACCCAAATGGTTCCCCCATAGCCCTCCAAAGCATCTGTCTCATTGAAGGGTTCCAGGCCATTTTCACTTACGGACTGTGGGATGGAAGGGGTGCTGCTTGATTTTGTGCTGGTCTCAGAGTTGCGGTGTTCAGCCTTGCTGGATGAGGCGTGACGCGATCGTCGAGACTGCTTGTTAGAGATGCGAAGTGATCGGGTCATGTGCTTTCGTGAGAGGTGGCCCTGCCCCTCACTGTAGTAGGTGTGGCCTCCATTTTGGCTCTCCACATTTCCCATGGTTTAACGTCTGAGAAAGACACAACATGGGTTAGATATAGGACATGTCGCTACCTACTGATGAAGTGAAGACCCACCACACATTAGCAAAATGTCTGTATATGGATGTGTGACATTTCAAAGATAGATTTGCAGGTATTTGTGGCTCTAAATCCTGACTGTCTAGCAAACACCACATTCTTCTTAAGATGCATTCTAGAGACCATAAAAGAGTCACTGCAGCACCAAAGCAGCATAGATCCAACTCTTATGTAAGGCAGTAAGTACTGTGCAGAAAGAGAAAGCAACAGAAAGAAAGAGGTTGTACCTACAGAACAGAAATTCAGTCTCAACATCTCTGAAAGTGAGAGCTGAATAGCATGTGATCAGAGGCTAACACCAGAAATATCTCTGACGCACACAAAGACACAAAGCAAGAGAGTGAGCGAAGGAGTGGGATGTGAAACCTCTCAACCCCCTGTGGTGGGAACATCAGTGGATTTTTACAATGACCTCCATTAGAGAGTTCACACTATGTGTTTCTCAGTTATAACCTCTTGATATTGTTGGAATGGTTCAGAGTAAGATTTTTAGATAAATTAGTTCAAAGAAAGTTGTGATAATCCATTATGTGCTATTTTAAGGATTTTTTGATGGAATCACTTTGGCAGGTGAAAAAAAATAATAGGAGGAGAATAAGAGATATTTGTTCTGTTCAACAACATTTTAAGGCATCACAGAAACACACCAATCATGAAGGCTATCCCAGAAGGTAAGTTAATTACGCTGCCTCAGTGATGCCTAGTTTGCACAAGCAATTATAGCCAATCCCATAATGTTCCCATTCCAATCCCATTGTGACAAGCTTTGGGAAAAACTCAATTGAAGATGCTGCGCTAGGTGAAATAAATGTTAATTATCAACTTACATTTTCAATGTTTTTATGCAATTTACATGCAAACTTTGTTTAACTTAATTGCTGCAATTGGAAGCAAGGCAGCTTACTAGATTTTGAGTTGTCTAAAAATCACAATTCTATTGTGTTAGCACGTGACATCAAATATTATAAGATCAGCAACAGTACCTGAGGCAGAAACAGTGGATCAGATGCATTTCCAGACGGCAATGCTCTTATTTATTGACCTCATGGTCCTGATCAGCCCTACAGCAGTTGTCCCTGAAAAAGAAATATAACACACATTTAAACAATGGAACAGAGAAAGATTAAGTTTAGACACAAGAATAGTTTGGATAGTTATTCATAAACAAGACGGACAGGAGTTTTTGAGTTTGGGTGGATTTCAAGACACATGACAGCACACCTGTTTAAAGGTGCGGTCACACACACACACACACACACACACACACACACACACACACACACACACACACACACACACACGCACACACACACACACACACACACACACACACACACACACACACACACACACACACACACACACACATGTTGTGTTTCCATGTTTTATGGGGACATTCCATAGGCGTAATGCATTTTATACTGTACAAACCGTATTTTCTATCCCCCTACACTGCCCCTGCCCCTAAACCTACCCATCACAGGAGACATGCTGCATTTTTACTTTTTCAAAAACATCACTTAGTGTGATTTATAAGATGTTTTCCTCATGGGGACCAAAAATGTCCCCACAAGGACAAAAATTTGATATTGCCATCTTTGTGGGGACATTTTACCATACCGTAGGGATTACCAGTCCACACACACACACACACACACACACACACACACACACACACACACACACACACACACACACACACACACACACACACACACACACACACACACACAAACACACAATACTTCACACACCCTCCCTGCTGCACAAGAGGAAGAATTTTCTGAGATTCGTCTCAGTTCCTTAACCTGTTAACCAGCGCCCCAATTTTTAAATTTTCTGAAAACGACATTCCCAAATGAAAATGTCTGCAGCTCTTAAACCCTATGGTCTATATTCATAAATCT
Organism: Gobiocypris rarus; assembly: GCA_023029165.1. NCBI lineage: Eukaryota > Metazoa > Chordata > Actinopteri > Cypriniformes > Gobionidae > Gobiocypris > Gobiocypris rarus. The sequence continues at coordinate 7,696,531 of CM040922.1, read as the reverse complement.
GGTCTTATTTTAAACTAGACACTTAAAATAGTGTTACCCAAGAGTCATAATAGCTCAAAGTTGTATATGAACAGAGTAATATACATGTAAATATACATGTAAGTGACTCACGTTTTTATTTTTATTATTCACTTAGGGAAAAATTATGAGATTTTAATGTTAAGGTCCTGAAAATAAGCATAATATAAAACTGAATGTCTGATCATGTTTTGATTCAAATTTGAGGATGATTCTGTCAAAAATGTAGCTTCTGTAAGCTTTTATATCAAGAAAAGACTAGGCGTCCTTTCCAAAAGGGCTTTTATTTTAGAACATTTGTAATTGCAAAGAGTAGTTTTTTTATTCAAATAAATCTGCAATAAACTGCTGATTATGATTAATTTACAGTTACTGAAAAACTAAATGAACTATTTACAGAATTTTTAAAGTGTAAAAACTCATTTAGTTGATAAAAACAGTCTGTCATAGAGCCTGCGCGCTCCACTGCAGTGTTGCGCAATATGACTGGCAGGCGCTTGGCTGCTATGGAGATTGTGACTAGAGGCATATTCACCAATAATGCTTACAAACACAACGTAAGATAATGCCTTGTGATTAGTTACTACGTCCGTCAATCAAACCTTTGCTGGCAAGGCATTGGCTAGGCATTGATTGCCTTCATCCAACGAAAACCATGCGCGCTTTGATTGACAGCTGGCGGAGCGAGTAATGTGGCAACTCTGTGTAATGACTCGTCAGAAAGCCTGTGATTGAAGCAGAGAGACCTGGGAGGGTTTAACGTGACAGGAAGAGTCCACAGCACAGGAGATCGTCAGAAACGGATTTGAATCACTATTTCATTGAAAATGGACACGATTGATTACTCTAACTCAAAACGCCCAAGCAAACAAAGGAGTATTTTAAGTTTTTTCCTTATTTTTCGTTGTTTTGGATTAAAAAGTGGGATGCATTTGGAAGAGTGGACTCTTACACGGACATGTATGCGGTTGTTTTTTGGATTGGTCCGATCTGATCTGCACGATAGGAGATGAAAGATGAGTACTGCGTTCATTATGCTAATGTTTAAATAGCTACTGCTACAGGATTTCATTTAACCTTTTCCTCTCTGGTGTATTTATTGCAAAAACGAGTTCAGAACATGAATCTCGAGTGTTTTAGCTTTCAAATGATGCATAGTTTGTGATGGTTGATTAAATAGTTTGTATAAAACAAAAGTGAATAAAAGTAGAGACACGCCCACTTACGTCAACCCCCCCGCCCACGAACCGGTGCGGGTTAACTCGTTTTAAGAAGCCAACAATACAGTAATTATAGCAGAAGATCAAGGCTACCCAGCAGTAGTCTTAAAGCTGAACCCAGTTATATGTTCTTCAATGCCAATCTGACCTAATTTCTACTAATCCAGAGAGAAGAGCAGAGAGAAAGCCTCATCTCCATACTGCAGCAGGTATAAATATGAGAAGATTCAATATGAGAAGGTTCAGACTACGCTTATCCACATTTTGTGGATTAGCTTCAGAACGACACGGTCACTGCTCCAGTAACCAGAAGACAGAAATAGAGGAAGAGGATAAAGAAAAAGAGTACAATTTGCATACCGGATCCATTTAAACTTATAGAGGTACTCAAGCCATAACTAGAAACCAGAAAACCACAAATCATTGACACTTGGGATGGGCTCTTTTGACTTGGAGCAAAGAATTTACCACCTAGCAACCCCTCAGACCACCTTAGCAGCCACCCAAAACACCCAAGCATTGTGCTGGCGAGTTTACATCGGAAAGAACCACAAAAATATAGATGTATTGTAAAAATGTTGTGTCTTGTGTTTCTGTGCTGTTTCTCGCTGCCAGAGGGTTTGTGATACAAACAGCATGAGTAACAGAAGCGTGTGTGTGCATGTGTTTGTTAGGGTCAGTGTGTATTTCTCTGGATCATGTCCAGCTTCAGCAATAAGGTTCAACAAGACCTGAAGGGCAATAAAGTGAGAGATCCATCTGATGCTCTCTATCCTCAGGACGACAGGCGGTGTTGTGTTTGTTCGTGTACATAAGAGAAGTGATAGAAAAACTCTGCACTGCAGTAAGTCTACTCAACCTTGCTGTAGACTTACATAAACTAGAGTTGACCCCATTTTTGGATGTATTTCACTTGTTTTCGTAGCTCTGCACCCTCTCTCTAGATCTCTGCTCCTCCTTACCTAGCGGGTGCAGGACTTGGGGACATGGACAGGATTACCAGTCCCAGTATATATATATATATATACTGGGATGATTAGGAGGCCATGATGGACAGGGGACAACGGGCAAATTTGGCCAGGATGCCGGGGTTACACCCCTACTCTTTATCAAAGGACATCCTGGGATTTTTAATGACCGCAGAGAGTCAGGACCTCGGTTTAATGTATTTATCTTGTTTGGTAGCTTGTTGGATAGTAAGTCACCCACTACAACTAACATGGCGATAAGCCTATGTGTGATCTGATATTGGGCTTATATTGTAGATCTACCATTGTGTTGGGTTTTGCTCAATATGATGTTAAGTGGCAGATCAGTGGGCTTGCTGCAGTTGAATGTCTAAGTAAGAGACATCCTTACAAGTACAACTTTGACTCTATTATTTGTGTCCCCTTCAAAAATTGCTCTTGAGAATTGTTATGTCGCCTGTGGCTACCATCAACTATATCCATTGTGTTTGCCATATTTTTTTCACTGACATGCCCCAACTCAGAAAATCTGGGCTCAAAGAAAACTTTCCGACTTGTAATTAGGACATTCAGTGTGGTGGCGTTCATGTGTGTTCAACTCATAAATACAATGTTTTTGACATGAATGCACTATTATCTAACTTTTTTTGCAGTTTTTGGAGAAAATAAGCTGTACTTAATTGACTGGAAATAGCTGCCCAAGATGGCCGTCAACTTGCCTTAAAGGGACTTTCCACTGTCTGTCTCCCTTCTTAAAGTGGCTGTGATAGTATATTAGCATATGCGCGCTAATCAAACACAGATCTGTTACCATCTGATCCGATCCCATTAAATATCAAATCTTCTGCTTCGAAAACATGCTCCAGATGGAATATCTCAGCGGGGATCTACAGTTAAAATGTCATTGCAGTCATAACCAAAAGGTTAGTGAAAATCGATGAGAGAAACTGTGATCCCGATGAGCAGAGCGGCAAACGTGAGTCAGCGAATGAACCGAGTGACCTTCTGCCTACTCTCTCCTTCCCTCCTACTCCTCACCTACATGATACTGGGATTCAGCAATAATAATGTGTGATAAATCTCAGCATGACGACAACAAGCTAACAAAAATGTTCGCTATATTGAGTTATGACGCTCAAATATATATATATTCTTGTTGTTTGTGAATGTGTTTTGTCATCTTGGAGCCGGACGCCTCCTGCAGGGTAGAAGCAGGTGGAGAGGATGGAGGAAGGGTGTGTGGTGGTGGAATAGCCTGCTGAGCCTTGTACAGTCTCACTGTGAATGTTTAATCACAGGCACTTAGGAGGACACCTCCTCCACTTCACTTCCCTCACTGTGAAGGATGTGCTAGCCTGAGCTCCGTTATTAAACCACACACACACCCAGCACACACACACACATACTCTGATCTTATCTCGGCTTCCACACTGCTTATTCTCTTTTTGTCTGTCTGTCTATCTATCTATCTATCTATCTATCTATCTATCTATCTATCTGTCTGTCTGTCTGTCTGTCTGTCTGTCTGTCTGTCTGTCCGTCCGTCCGTCCGTCCGTCCGTCCGTCCGTCCGTCCGTCCATCCATCCGTCCATCCATCCATCCATCCATCCATCCATCTATCTTTCAACCTGTTAATATTTTTTCTTTCCTTTTTCTGTAACATCACATTTTTTCTTTCCTCTTTTCATGTCACATTTCTTTCTGTCATCCTCTTTCTTTCTTTCCCGCCCCCCCCTCTCTGATGAATGTTTTCTCCCCCGTCCCAGCTGCAGAATAAAGCTAATGTTTGGCCATGAGGAGGGTGTGCATTGTAATGGAATAATGAAACGGACTGGCTATTCTGAACGTCCCGCTCCCTCTCTCAGATACTCTTTTGTTTGAGCAAAAAGAGCGGCTGTGGAATAGATCACCAGCACGAGTCGAGTGTTAAAAAGGAAGTCATGCTTCCTTTAGCTAGTTCACATTAATACACCCCTGTAGGTAGCAGAAAAATACTCTCATTCTTTTATAACGAATATAGAGATAAGAGTGGCTAGTAAAACTCTTTAGTGCTCAGTAACTTCACTTTGCTTCCTTTAGCTCTCTCAGAACTGAGCAAACGGATATAATGGGGTGTAAAATTAATATTGCTCTTCGATACTTCATTCAAAAGTGGAGCGATGAGTCACAAACATATCATCACTGAAGTATAATCATCTGAAATGTCTCTATTTATCACAACATAAAGCACAGACAGGCCTGCTTGAGAAGAACTACCGCAAAATTGTACCCGCAAATAGACTGATAAGTCTGCAAACGTAATTCAGCCAGATATTATAATATAAAAATAAAAAAAGCACTCAGAGGCTCATATTAGTCATTTATGATGGAAGAGAATCTAGATATTCACTAGACAAAGAGAAGCAATGAGTGATGACTGCTGTAAGTGAGGGGGAAGCAAACACAAATGCATTATTCTCGTTCCCTAAACCTGCTCCCATTAGTCCAATACATAGTCTTTTTGTTTCTGCTGCTTTAAGGCCTGGGGCAAAGAGCAAGGTTTAAAATCTCCCCAAAGCCCAGCACTGCTGCACTGAGTTGAGGAAGACTACGGGGCTTTTAACTGCACACCCAGACAGACAGACAGACAGAGAGAGTGAGCACAGGAGAGACTGGATTAGAAATGCTCCATTGTTCCCTCAGATGGAATCTATAATTTTGCATGTGCACAATCTACTCTTGTTAGTATAATTGAGAGAGTGCAGACAAAGACACAAGAATAATCACTGCCCACACTGTCTTTGTCTGTCTCTGCTGACTGATTACGCCATGGATAGCAGTGATGGGCCATAGTTTTACATGTTTACAATATATACTGTCCTTTTGTATTAATGGTATAAAAATAAAAAAACATTTGATTATTGCAAAATGTGTGTATGCTGTAACATATTATTTGGACAGTTTCCTAAAGATCATGCAATGATCCATATATTTTTAACATCTCATTGCAACCTCAGGAGGCAAATATGCTGATATTTTGTTTTGAAAGTTTGATTCGTTACTACAAATCAGTTCTTTTGTATGATGTGCTTTAAAGGATTTTAGAAAAATGTAATTCTGCATATTCATATTTTTATTCAGGTTTTCGACTTCTTAACATTGAATTGATCAAAAGTGACACTGAAGATTTCTATTTTAAATAAATGCAGTTTTTTGAGCTTTTTAATCATCAGAAAAATATTAAGCAGTACAACTGTTCAACACTGATAATAATAAGAAATGTTTCTTGAACACCAAATCAGCACAGTAGAATGATTTCTGAAGGATCATGTGACACTGAAGACTGAAGTCATGTTTTTTTTGTTGTTGTTTCACCCAGTCGAAGCTATAACAACCGTATGTGATTATCAGAAAATGATGATGCAGAAATCTGGAACGGTAGAACACAGATTCTGTGTAAATGTTGTCATGGAATCATGAGTAGATTCAATAACAAAATAGTTATAGGTTAATAAGTTCCTGTTTACATTCAACGCCTCTTCAGACCAACTTGCAGTAGAAAAGAACAACTTGTTTGCTCCTGCCACAACGGCCACCAAATATTTTAAACTTTTAACACAGTCCCCACCCAGACACACTTCCTTCCAGCACCCAACCACACACACACACACACACACACACACAAAAAACTTCTCAGGTATCAAATAATAATGGCTCCCTCCCTCAAGTCCTCTCTCTATGCCTTGACATCTTTTTTCTTTTTCTTTTGTTCGATGTGATCTATAGGCTCACTTCTTTTATTCTTTCTCTTTTATTCATCAAGCACCTTGTTTGAACAAGGGAAAACATTATCTGTCTTCTCCTCTGCTCTGTGTTCTCTTTATAACAGGTGTATTTCTGCTTAGTCAACACACCTAAGAAATATTTTACTAAAAAAAGTGCTGAAACACATCAGGTCAGTTTCCAAACAGTGCTAAAATCTCATAGAGTGCGTCACAGGAGCTCCATAAATCCATTCTCACTGTAATAGTGTTGACCTTTATCTTTGTGCCTTTGAAACCAATGTAAGATCCCTTTAATAGTGTATCTACATTCACTGCTAATTGGTGCATGTCCCTTTAAACAATACCCTAAACCCTGAACTCCCTGAAACCCACCCTGCCCACAGGCGATTCTCCCCATTTCTCGCATTCTTCCATGGATTCCTGACAGGGAATGACCAACTTAGCCTGAGATGAGAGGGACTTGAAAGCTGTGACGAAACACCCTTAGGAATAATGGAAAAGAAGAGGGAGTGACAGAGAACAAGAGAGAGACCGACAGCGAGAGGGGTTAAGAAGAGTTTAAAGAGGAGGCTTCATAAGAAGCTTATCACCACAGGTACTGAAGTATTCACATGTTTTTGTTACTCGTATGACGGATCACTGCATGAAAACGTTATGCACACCAGGATGGGAAGATTAACATCATCCTTTCCAAGGAAGGAAGCCCAAGCGCAGAGACAGATTCACATCAATGGGACATGAAAATACTGACAAGGGTCTATTACATCGACATGAAAAAAATATTGATTAACATGTTTTGATCATGTTTATCTAAAGTTTTACTGTATAGTATTTTTTTTTGGTAACCATTTAGTTTGGTTGCTTATTAGCATGCATATTACTAGGCTATTGGCTGTTTATTAAGCACATATTAATGCCTTATTCTGCATGACCATATTCTCCATCACTTAATCCAACACGTTCTCATGCGTATATATAGCAGGAATTGTATTTATTGTGCGATTTATATGGCATATTGGCAGATTTATATGCATGCATTTTACGTGCATTTACGCATTGTCACCCCATTGAGTAGGTTTAGTGGTCTGGGGTATGTTCATATAACACGTTATAAAGTGTGTATAATATGCAAAAATCATACTAAATAGTGAGCTAGTGAGAAATGATATTACAAAATTGA
>CM040922.1:7029380-7084380 GCA_023029165.1 Gobiocypris rarus | reverse complement strand
GGCTGTATGGCAAACAGGTGATCATCAACCTGCTGGGTATGAAGGAGGGGGAACACATGCTCAGTAAAGCATTCCAGGTGATTGTTGTTTTGGATATAATCCGGTTTGTCTGGCTGCAATACTTTTATTTTAGATGTTTTTCAAAGTATGACTAAACTAAAGTGGTTGTTCCGCTTTCTTTGCTGTTTAAAGACTCTTTGTCTTCGCCCACAGAGTCACCTGAAAGCTTCGGAGCATGCACATGCAGTGAGAATGCTGAACTTTGACTATCATCAGATGGTTAAAGGTGGGAAGACTGACAAGCTCAACAATGTCCTGAAACCTCAGATCAGCAAGTTTCTGGAGGAATGTGCTTTCTTCTACTACTCAGGGGAGGGCGGCATTCAGAGGTGGGGTTATATGCCATCCGGTTGTGTTACTACTGGTTGTGGAAGAATATTATAGAATTGCAGAACATTTTCTTCATTAGGTTGTGTTTTTTCAGCCAGTGGAAACTTTAAAGCAGAAACATAAAAATCTGCTTCACAGATCACGACACAATGAATGCTCTCTGCACATAGTATACGTTCATCAAATACTTTCACTTCAAACCCACTAAATCCCAGCCTCAGCCCATTCAGAATGACCAGTATTAAGTAGAAACCTATACATAGGAGCCTGACAAAAATGTTAATTTTAAAGAAAAACGGCAGATGGACTTAGAGGCTTTTGCATCTGAAGTCTTCATACATGTATATGAAAATTAATATGAAATAAATGTTTAAATTAAAATGAAATATTTCTTAATTTAAATGTATGTACACAATATTCAAGTATTTACAAAACACTCTCAGGATTCAGGTTCTACAAAGTAATTGGCTGATGCTGATCATCAAAAATGGCCAAAAATAGCTGATTCATTTGTCTACCACAATTGTGTTCACCGCAGATGTCAATCTGGGACCATTCGTTCCAATTGTCTGGACTGCTTGGACCGAACAAACAGTGTCCAGGCCTTCATTGCACTTGAGGTACATTTGTAACACAGTTAAACTTAAAGCTATTGAAAGTGTTTTTGTTTTGACCTTTTGATTGTCTTTCATTTATTATGTAATATGTCTCTTTTGTTCAGATGCTTCCAAAACAGTTGGAAGACATGGGTCTGACGGAGAAGCCTCAGCTGGTGGCGCGCTTTCAGGAGGTCTTCCGCTCTATGTGGTCCACCAATGGAGATTCCGTCAGCAAAATCTACGCAGGCACTGGCGCTCTGGATGGCAAGGCTAAGGTACGTGACGGCTTGTAACAGACATGCAACGAATGAAGCTCAAAAGGCGACAGAGAGCTGAAAATTGTCATTTCTGTGCAACCTTCGCCCCTTAAGTTTTGTATAAGTTAAGGTTGTCTTAACTCATGTGTCTGCTGTTTTTCCTTGCTTTCCTATGGCTGTTCCTCTTCCTGTTCGGTAAGTTAACTGTAGCTAGTTGTGTCGATTTGAGTTGTGATGCTGTATTCATCTTGTCTGCTCTGTTTTGTGGCGGTTCTGTTTAAAAGTGTTAAGAGAGAGATTACTGAAGCTGGCAGTGCTGTCAGCTTTAATTAGGCCTCTTTACAGAACGTAAACTATAAAAGCCTGTAAACCTCAGGCTCTATCTGCTAATCGCATATTCAAAATATTATAGAACAGGGCTCCAGACTAACATTTGAGAGCAGTAGCACCAGTGCCACTAAGTTCTGCAGATGGAGGCACCAGCGCCTGATCTGGTAGCGCTGGGTGGAGGGGTTTTTTCATAAAATTAATTTTATTTTGTAGAGGCGTGATGAGAGAATAACTATAATCAAAGGGCTCAATATTCAAAGTGCAAATAGAGACCACATTTGCATGCGCGCCATTTACTTTCACTTTCAATTTCGCAACCGTGCGTATAGGGAGCAGTGATGCTGAACGCGCATTTTAAAATACAAGACATTTGTCTGATGCTTCTGTTGCGCAACGAATCCTCCACCACGGTCCAGTCCACTAACATGTAACACACACTCGTAACACACGCTCGTCTTCTCGTTAGGTGATCACTGCTATGCACTATGGTCGACTCGTACAGCTCGTTCTAGATGAGCTGATGGAATTGAAGCGACTGTTATCCACCTGAATTACATTGATTTTATTTCTATAAAAGCAAAACTAGAGTGGAAGCGTTATGTAAATGTAGTGTTGATATATTCTATCCTAACTTCACCCTCACACTCCGTAATGACCAGGTCATGACAAAATGACACACAATGTGGCACGAGATCTTGTCACACCCCTATTATTTTGCATTAGCTAATAAGTGCAGTAACTAATAATATTGCATGCCTATTTCTTGGAAATGCACATTTGATAGTAAAGCACTGAGCTTGAGCTGAGATGCCAATAAAATTAACTTTTATTAACAACAGTAATTATTTGTGGTCATCACATTAAAAATTAAATTTAAATTGGATAATATTTAGAGCTTTGAGCTTTTCTGGAAAAAGTGTGAAGCAGAAAAGTCCTCGAATTTCACTCTCAAAAGTTTGGACGAACCCTAAAATGAATAATGCAATAACATTCAACTATTTCTGTCACAGTTCCTTGGTTACAGTTAGCGTTACTAGATTAAATCCACGGTGAATGTTGATGATTTGTTGACTGGAAAGCCTTATATAACTTTTTCGTTCATGGCACAACCTGGTTACTACGTCAGCTCTGTTTGATCTGATATCTATGGTTAATGACAGAGAATCCAGCACAGAATTTAAATGCTTCCTATTTGATCTTGCAGCAATTTTATTAATACAAGTTTTTTTGCTGGATCTCCCAGAGCTGTGTAGTAATGGTTTTGCGTGATCGAGATCGGTCCACAAGTAAACCTGTTCTGAGCTTGTGCTGTGCTGTCTGAAATTGATCCAAGCTGATAAACTGTCCTCTCGTTCCGCTTTCGTTTAGTTTGCCGTTTGATGTTTTTCATATGCAACAACGGCTGCTCTTATCAAGGTGTTTTGCTTTTCCAACCCTTAACTGTTATATATGAACTATTTTGTTTTTGTTTTTTTCTTTATAGGGTGGAAAGCTCAAAGATGGCGCTCGCTCAGTCACCAGAACCATTCAGAACAACTTCTTTGACAGCTCTAAACAGGAAGCCATTGACATCCTGAGACTGGGCAGCACCCTCAACAGTGACCTGGCAGATAAAGCACGAGCCCTTCTCACAACCAGCAGCCTGTATGGTACGATTTACAACACCACACTCCAGAATCAGAAATAAACCTGGCCTCTGGGGTAAAATTGCCCACAAACCCAAGATTTTTGGAATGTTGGGAAAAAAGGCTCATGTAGTTGAACATAAGTACCATTATTAGTTAACTCTTACCCCGCCAGTGTTTTTTATTTTATTTTTAAGTTTCCATCATTTTCACAAAAAATGTCATGGAACTGAATATCTGCAATATATCAAAAGAAAGAACAGTGCCTCTACCTTTAAACAAAAAAGAAACTTATTTTATTCTAGCCTTGTGTTCTTTTTTTATCAACCCTTGAATATGGGTAAGTTTCATAACAAAATAGCATTTTTGTCAAAGTCTACATCCTGATCGGATTCAGAGCAATGATCAAAACACATCAACACCCGCAAAGCTTCACAGTCCTATAGCTCGTCCTGGGTCGACATTTCAATGGCAGTTTTTATTTATATGCTTTTTAATGTTGACGATCACATTATTTTACATCTCCTTATATATGCTATCGCTTGTTCCTGCTTCTTTTCCGCCTGTGTTTTGATCCGGAGATTCTGTAGTCTTTCATGTGTCATGGTGCCCTATACGTATAATAAATTCTGTCAATGGTGGGGAAAGAGTTAATAATTATGGACATTTATTAAAATAATCAAGTGTTTATTGTACTATAATATGTTATTTTTTATTTTATAATCAATTGATTCTATAGGTAACAGCCATAATTATACATATAACATACATATATACATGCATACATTGGTCGTGAATAAATAGATTTAAAATAACTGGTAAATGCTTATTAGACTTAACCGTTTCAAGTTCAGGTGGTTCATGCTTTTCACCTTTGGTTTTTTGTGTTTGTGGTCATGCTTTATGGGATCTGTCTGCTGTAGTGGACTGATTTCAACGTGTGAATGTGTATCTGAATGAGTTTCCTCATGTTAGCGTGCTAATCTGCAGCTTCCGGCTGCTTTGGGTGTGAGATTAGTTCTGAACCAGAGGACTAATGCTGTTATCTGTCTAACGGCTAACTGTTAACCTCTCTCTCTCTTCCCCCTCTCTCTTTTTTTTCTTTCTTTTTCTCCTTAATGCTTACGATGTTAGTCTCTGAGCCCATTTTACAGTCAGGTACAGTATACACAGACCAGCCATAAATCCATAACTGTTTATGGTTCCATGTTTCATAAACTCAGTGTTTATTTTGGCGCCTCTGACATCGTGCTGTGTGTTTTTCCTTTTAATCATCCTTTTAATTTGTTGTTTTAGTCTTGTTTTAAATACAAAATATCATTTTGTCCAGCTCTCAAGGATAGAATTGAATCTGTCTGATTTGTCTCATAGTGATTCGGTCAATGTCATATGCTTTATATTTTCTTTTGTGCACTCTGGCCATTAGTTCCATGTCTACGATGTTATTTCATATCAAATGTAGTACTCATGAATCATTTTAATGTAGGTTTTTAATAAAAGAAAATGTGTCTCCCTTACGGTTTTTAGCATCTCCCAGAGTTCTTCTGGGCATGTGTCAGAACCACTACAAGTTCACACAACCCAAGAAGATCAGAGTGTGTGTGGGTACATGGAACGTGAACGGGGGCAAGCAATTCCGCAGCATTGCGTTCCGTAACCACACGCTTAATGACTGGCTCCTGGATGCCCCTAAGAAGGCCGGTCATCCAGAATTCCAGGGTATGTGTTGATGCAAACTTTTGCAAAGTCAATGCAAATGATACTTTAAAATGAAAGGGAAATAAGCTTGCTGTGTATTTAAAGAGGACCTATTATGCCCTTTTACAGTTTTGATTTTGGGGTCTACTAGAATAGTTTTTCATGTTTGAATGTTCAAAAAACACTGTATTTTTCACATATTTTGCATTTTTGCTTCCCAGTTTGGCTCTGTTTAGTTCCCGTCCTTTGTATGCCTTGGGCAGGAATTATTCAAATGAGGAATATTGTATACATTTCTCTTTGGAGTGGGCTTTGTAACTTTGCAGACCTTTTTCATGCTCAAACAGCAACATTACACTCTAAAGAAGATTGAAATTTTAAAAAAGCATAATATTTCATCTTCTGTAAGTTAAATGACTAATGAAACTAGTGAAAATACTTCAGTGGCTTCTTAAATTATAGTCTCAGACTGTTTTGTCATGCAGATAGCAAATCCAACCCTGTGGACATCTTTGCAATTGGCTTTGAGGAGATGGTGGAACTGAATGCCGGCAATATTGTCAGCGCAAGGTAAGAACTATCCTGACGTTAGAGATTTCACTGCTTGTAGTTACGTAAGCGGAAGCAACATTTCCTGTCGCCAGTCTTTGTGATGTGCTTCACAATAATATTTTCTTTCAATCTGTATTCTCTGTGATATCGTCATGCTCTCATCCCCTGTGAGAACTATTTAACTTTTCTTTCTTCGCTGGCAGCACCACGAATCAGAAGCTGTGGGCTGCAGAACTGCAGAAGAACATCTCACGAGATCAAAGATACGTCCTGCTGGCCTCGGAGCAGCTGGTGGGTGTGTGTCTGTTCGTCTTCATACGCCCTCAGCACGCACCGTTCATCAGGTATTCTCACACACTTGGGCCGTAAAAGTGGATTTGATGGCGGGCAATTTAGTATGATCATTTCAAGTATTTAAGAGGGTTTAAATGACTACTCTTTTCTCATGTTATGTATTGTTTTTTGTAATAGGGATGTTGCTGTTGATACAGTGAAGACTGGAATGGGCGGGGCCACTGGTAATAAAGGAGGCGTGGCTATTCGCATGCTCTTCCACACCACTAGCATCTGCTTTGTGTGCTCACACTTTGCCGCTGGCCAGTCACAGGTCAAAGAGAGGAACGATGACTACAATGAAATTGCACGCAAACTGTCCTTCCCTATGGTAATCCTTTATGATGTTAAAATCTGTTACTTCTGTTCAGGTTATGACCACCTTCTTTTTTTTAATAATATTAGTAGTAGGGCTGTCAAAATGAATGCATTAACGTATGTAATCAATTCGTATGCTCAGTCTTCACTGAGTTAAATAAAGTCTTAAATTAAAGTAAAGAGTTCATGTGCGTGTGTGTGAAGCTTCAGTTCTTAAAGTGACAGCAGCCTAATAAACTCATGTTAATCAAACAACAAAAGAAAATGGAAAATCCTTTGGAAAAAAACTTTTGTATCTTTAATCTGTATTTAATTTATAAATTAAGTGTTCGATAACTTTATTTAATTTCTGAATTTTTCCTAACTGTTAGATCAAATATTTAAAATATACTGTCTTTATGTTGTTTCTTCATTAATTTGGAGATTAAATGTGAAATTATTACGATATAAAAATAAATGTAAAATACTGTTTAAATGTTGCGATGAATCTCGATTAATTACAGAAAAATTTGATTAATTAGTTAACTTTTCTAATTAGTATTGGTAGTAATAGTTGTATTAATATTTAAGTAGATAATAATGAATTATTAATATATTATTTTATATTTATAAAAATTATTATAATAGTGTTTATGATTATTATACAACAATATTGCAGTTGTCAGTAATATTATTAAATGCATTATAATATAAATATTAATTATTATTATATTTATTATTAAATATTTATATAATATAAATATAAATATTTATCATTAAATTATAATAATATAGTATCATTATTTAATTATTAATATTTTTATTACATTTTTTAGGGTCGTCTCCTTTACTCCCATGATTATGTATTCTGGTGTGGAGATTTCAACTACCGAATAAATATTCCTAATGAAGAGGTGAAGGAGCTGATCAGACAGCAGAATTGGGATGCACTGATCGCTGGAGATCAACTGGTGGAGCAGAAGACTGCTGGACAGGTATTTTAGGAAAAACAGCTGTATCAGCAGAACAAATCTTTTTTTTTCTTCTTCTTCTTAAAATTTTTTAATTCATATTCCAGGTTTTCAAAGGCTTTATTGAAGGGAAGCTGGATTTTGCACCCACTTACAAATATGACCTGTTTTCGGAGGACTACGACACCAGTGAGAAGTGCCGCACACCGGCCTGGACTGACCGTGTGCTTTGGAAGAGAAGAAAGTGGAACTTTGATAAAACTGGTGAGAATTATATTAAAAATATGTGACCCATGCTGGCAAAATGAGTCGCAATGAGCAAATAAAAAAATAGTTATTGTTATTTTGCCCTTCAAAACGATGTATGATTTGTTTGAATTGGACAAAAAATGACTGAGCTGCGTGTTTGAAGTCGATAGAGTCAGCAAAGTCAATTTTCAGAATAATCGAGTTTCATTTCAAGTTTTTTGAAGGTTCCAAAACAATATCACCTAGCAACCATACCTTAAAATCCCTGGTAATAACACCAAATTTGGCACACACAAAGTCAAAACCAAATATCTATAGGAATAATATATACTCTACTTTTTTTCTATGATACCAAAATTGTTTGATTAACATTAATGAAACAGACACTCTGTATGTTGAGACTGCACGGACCTAAAATAATGCTACACATCAGATGTTTTTCCCCAACAGGTAACCAAACGTTCACATAAGACATAACAGATAATGTTTGCGTGAATACTCGACAAGACTCGAATACACTGTCTTTATGTGCACCTGACAGATCTGTCAGTCAGCGCGAGTAAGAGAAAGGAAAGGTACTCCTCTCTGAAAACGTACAAATCAAGATACTTTTAGATGTTTAATTGCTATTTGGAGCATTGGGATCGCTAGACGAGGGCTTAATTAACACATTTTTGTAAGAATCTCAAAATCAACTTTTTTCACTTGTTTTGCCTTTAGCTCGAAATTATCCTGCGTGCAAGGGTCACATATCTTTAACCAACTACCACATTTGAAATACAGTATAAAACAGCTTGCACTTCTCTCAAAGTTAAAATCTGCCTGTGTGTGTTTTACAGCAGAAGAATTGGAGTTGAATGTAGTAGGAGCCCCAGTGAATGAGGAAGATCAGTACCCATGGAGCCCTGGAGAGCTCAAGTATTATGGTAGAGCAGAGCTCAAAACCTCTGATCACAGGTGAGAGAGACTAAAGCCAGAAAGCCAACTTTCAGGATTTACACTGACAGCATTCTTAGTGCCATCCAGTGGGCCTCAGAGGTACAGCAGGATGCTGTCCATTAATGTTTTTTTTACTGTATGTAATTGTTAAAATGTTAAAATTCAGGTCTATCTTTGTCCTTATTACCACAATGATCAGGATTGGACGTTTAAATCACATTGTGGACCGCATAAGCTTTTGTGTTAGAGACCACAGTTCTATTGCCATAAACATTTGTCTCTCGAAGGCCTGTGGTGGCCATCATCGACGTGGACATACTTGAGGTGGATCCAGAGGCCAGACACCAGGTGTATAAGGACGTGATCGCCCTGCAGGGTCCACCTGATGGAACCATCCTCGTCTCGCTCTGCTCTTCTGGTCCTGATGACTTCTTTGATGATGCTTTGATCGACGACCTGTTGGACAAATTTGCTAATTTTGGCGAGGTTATTCTTATCAGGTAAGACTTTTTTTTTAATTTATACACATTTAGTCTTTAATTTATACACATACAAAAGTTTAAAGTTAGTAAGATTTTATTCTTTTAAAAGGACAAGGTTGAAAAGTGACAGTTAAGATATTATTGTTACAAAAGATTTTTTGTTTTAAATAAATGCAATTCTTCTGAAAATTGTTCATCCACAAAAAAATATTAAAGGGATGGTTCAGCAAAAAATGAAAACTGTCATCATTTACTCACCCTCATGTTGAAAGAGGATATTTCAAAGAATGTTGGTAACCAGAACATTCTTTAAAATATTTTCTTTAGTGTTCAACAGAAGAAAATAAACTCATTCAGGTTTGGAACAACTTGAGGGTGAGTAAATGATGACAGAATTTTCTTGAGTACCAAATCAGCAGATTATTATGATTTCTGTAGGATCATGTGACACTGAAGACTGAATTCAACTTTGTCACAGAAATAAATTACATTTTAAAATATATTGAAGTAGAAGAATATATAGAAATGAAATAAGTGCAGCCTTGGTGAGCATGACAGACTTTTTTCAAAAACATAAAAATCTTTTAAAAAATCTTACTGAGCAATCTTTTGAGCAATAATATTTTTTCCTGAACAGGTTTGTTGAAGAGAAAATGTGGGTGACATTTTTGGAGGGATACTCAGCACTGGCAGCTCTGTCTTTGAGTGCCTCTACTGTAAGTGATTTTACTGTGCAATAAGTTTCATTATTTAAAAAAAAAGAAGATTTGCATGCATTATACTGTATCATAACACTGACTTTTAATCTAATTTTCCACATGCAGGTGAATGGAAAGACCATAGACATCCGTCTGAGGTGTCCTGGTTGGATAAAGAGTCTAGAGGAAGAAATGAGTGTGGAGAGAATCTGCGGCAGTATCCCAACGTCCACCAGCTCCACCCTGCTGGCAGAAAACTCCGACATGGGAGAAGAGTATGATATGGAAGGTGTGGCATCTGTTTGGGTTACATGGTTCCAAAATGCAACATGAACCTAAGGAAATATGGGACAGTATGGAGATACATTTTTATCTCTGTTTTGACAGGTGATGTGGACGAGGAGGTTGAGGATATCTTACCCCAGCACCTGCAGCCTGGAGCGGGCATGGATCTAGGCTCGTCCCCCAACCCATCCCCACGCAGCAGCCCCTGCCCCTCTCCTACCCATGGAGAGCCTGCACCCCCCATCCGGCCCAGCAGAGCCCCCCCACGCACCGCTGGACCACCACAGGGTAGTGCTGATATTTGATTCTTCTCAACATAGATGAACCCTTATGTATTTATGAATTTATATCAGTGTTTTTGCTTTGTCCTTTCCTACATTTTACTACATTTTATTCATACACTACAGTTCAGAATTTTGGGGTCAGTAAGATTTTTTTATTTTCAAATAAATGAATACTTTTATAAGTATGCATCAATTTGATCAAAAGTTACAGTAAATACACTTTAATGTTACAAAATATTTCTATTTCAATTAAATGCTGTTCTTCTGAACTTTCTATTCATCAAAGAATGCACCACAGTTTCCAACATTGATAATAATAAATGTTTCTTGAGCAGCAAATCAGCATATTAGAATGATTTCTGAAGGATCATGTGACTCTGAAGACTGGAGTAATGATGCTGAAAATTCAGCTTTGGTATCACAGTTTGATAGCTTTATTAAATGTCTGTATTTTGATTATGAAGGCCACCGGTAAATTACATTTATTATAATGGGGTTTATGTGAAGATTGTTTATGTTAAAATAAAAAGTTGTTTTTTAAAAGCCTAATAAATATTGAAAATGATAGCTTTCACTTATACTGTAATGTTGAATGTCTATCATTAATATAAAAAATAAATACATTTCATAAAGACAACAGTACCAGTATTAGTATCAGTGAGACTGGTCTTCATTCATAAAAAAATGCCATTACAACAAATATTTCAAAGAAATTTATAAAAAATAAAAAGTATGCTTTAAGTGTTATTTAATTCATTAAAAAATAAGAATTTGATTGACAGCACTAATTAATGTGTAACAATATATTATATCCAAATAAATGTATATTTAACCAAATAAATGCAGCCTTAGTGGGCATAAGAGAATTTTTCCACAAGCATTAACAAAAATCTCACGACCCCAAACTATTCTGTGCATTTGTATGTATATGTATATATACAGGAAAGTAAAAGACCAAAAATTATATTTTTGATAATAATTAAATTCCCTTCCAGAATGCCATAGTAGATTTATATAGCATATTTACATCTACAAAATTGCACAATAATCTCAACATACAAAAATTCCAGTAAATTCATTTTCGTTTGTTTTTACACTGCAAAAAGGAGGATTAAGTCCAGCATGCATTAGAAGGGAACTGGCAGGTAAAAAGTGCTGTTTGTAGAGGTGTTGCTGATGTGCTTCAATGGTTCCTGAGCTCTTAAAGTGTGCGTGTGTGCGTGCGTGCGTGCGTGCGTGCGTGCGTGCGTGCGTCGTGCGTGCGCAGCAGCGTAAGGCGTCGTCATCTTGTGCACAGGCGTGTGTGTGTGTATGTGTGTCTCAAGGCTTCAGTGTGGTTTGCAGTGCTGTGAGCTGAGCTAAATCCCTCAGGCTGTTGTTTTGATGGTTGTGATAATGGGATGTTTTTTTTTTTTCTTTGCTCAGGTTCTCCGGTTGATGGTCAGCCAGCTGGAGCTCCTTCATTCCAGGGGCTAGAGCCAAAACGCCCTCCTCCTCCACGCCCCAATGCCCCACCAGCCCGACCTGCACCTCCACAGCGCCCACCACCACCCTCAGGTACAGCTATGAATTCTTTGTGAATGTTTACACTGTTTTCTAATCTGTTCTCAACAGAAGTCAAAACCCAAATGACACAAATTTGACCTGGGATTTAAACGCCTAAACAAATGTGTTCACTACATTAAATACTAATTTTTCACTTGTTTTTTGATTTCATTCGCATTTTACAATGTTTCAAAAGGCGGTTCTACACCTGATAGGAGAGATTCAGCAGGTAATGCTGTACATAATGTTGTAATTTGGTTAGTTGCACCTGATATTAGGTGGGCCTAGATATTAAAAGTGTCTGGCTAACTTTTTTTTAATGTAATGCATGATGATGCAGTTTTGTGTTCTGTTTGGTAGTTTCATATGCTTTTCCTGAGCCACACTGTAATTTTAGCTTTTTGTGGATTTATAAAAACTCAAGTTTGCACTGTAAAAACTGTACTCATGATTCATGATGTAATTTGTTTTTGGAAACAATTTGAATTTTCTTTCGAAGGCTTTGCTGAGCCTCTCAATCTAGAGTTTGATCTGACTGATTATGAAGGTAATTTCTGAAAGATATTTAGATTTTAGAAGATTCTTGCCGTGTTCGTCCTTGTGACCTCCTGGTCAGTTGAGACCTCCTGCATTTGCTAACAGAAATAGACTAATTTATGACAAGGGTTTTCAAGTCAACCAACTTGCCATGATGCAGTGCATGAAGTCTCAGCTGTTCCAATGATTTTGATTTAGTTTTCGAGTGTGAAGTGCTGGGTTGAAATATTAGGAAGAATTAGCTTTTGTTATTGAATAGAGAAATAAATAAATGATCTCTCCATTAGGTAAGGAGTCTTTTGGCTCAGATATATTTTCTCCCTAGCTGAAGGCTGTAACATGGTACAAAACTAATTTGGAATAATTTGGAATTTTTTAATAACTTTTTCCCTCATGCTGACAAAAGGACAAAAAAGCCCAGCTTTAGCACGTGCAGATGCAGCTGGTGAGTTCTTGCCACGCTCATCAAAATAACATCCATCATCTGTAACTGATAGATAATTTCATTGACGGACATATTTGGGCCTTCATGCCATGATATTGTAAGCCTAAAAAAGTTAGTTCTTGACAGGAGTACTGATCTGACATTTTCCAGGCTTTCTGTTTAAATTTTGTAGTATAGACTTGACTGGTATTTGAATTGAACATGAAGTTCAAAATATAGTTTTTTTCACAAACATATGTTGAATGTTTGATTATGGCATCGTTTTTCAGGTCGAGGTCAAGCAACTGGATCAGCCTCTGGAGGCGCCCCAAGGCCGGTGGGTGGGCTGAATGACATGAATATTATTAAAAGCGGAAAAAAATAAGATGTATATCATGTTAAATATTATGATTTTGCTTTAGATCCAACCTCGAGCAGGAGTTATCAGTGTCCCTCCTCAGGCTAGACCTCCTCCTCCCGCTCATCCCGGGGCCCCCAGACCCATGGCAGAAGTACATCCAGGGGCCCCCCGACCTGCACCTGATAATCACCCTGGAGCACCAAGACCCACTCCTGAACCCCAAAGCAAGCCATCCGAGCTGCCTCTGGGTTTGTTAAACACTTCTATTAATTTTACTTTTATATTAAATTTTTTTATGATTTCTTGTAAATTACATAAGGAGAGGTTTAGAGAGACTGAATCTTCTAACCGTTTTCGGACTCTTGTAGAAATTAGGTGAAGTTTAATGTATATAATGAGAAATTTAAAGTGTTTTTGACCTTAGATGCATGTAAACCTTTAAAACCTTTAGAACCTTTAAAAGCCTTTAATAGCCTAATAGGGGTAATTTAATTTTAAAGTATTTAAAACTGTATATATAATTGTATATGAGATTTTATACAAGATTGAAATGTATTTAATATATGTATGCGTGTATGTTTTAAAATTTAACCGATTTTTAACCATCTACGATCCCTGTGTGTCTGTCTTTCAGGTCCACCCCCCACACTGCCAGGTCCCATGAGACCTCAGATGATATCACCCATGCAGCCTCAGTCTATGTCACCAGTGCAGCCTCCTGTCCAACCCCAGCTTCCTCCACCAATGCTGCCCACTATGTCTGCCCCTCTGATGCCTCAGCAGGCCACCCTAGCATCTCCTGGACCCGCTGCCGCCGCCGCCCCTCAGCCTGGACTAGCATCTCCCAAGCCTCCACCCCGGAGCCGGTCCTCTCACACACTGCCACCTGAGTCTGCGCCTCCTCCTCCTCCTACAACCCAGGTTAGTCCTTTCTCTGCTCACAAGATCACAAGCCATATATTTAATTACTTATATTTAATTAATTATTATTAATTAAAGAGCAACACTCTTTTAAAGAGGCAAAAATTACAAAAAATGTGCACATCCTAAACCCAAGCTGGGCTCAGGTGCAAGACAAAAAAATAACAATAAATAGTAAAGAAAAATTATGTCTGCACACTGAAGTTACAACTCCGTACTATATATATGAATTATTAGGTTTAGAATTATTATACTTGTGAAAGAATGGGTCTCTCTCAGGAGCTCAGTGAATTCAAGCTTGGTACCGTGATAGCTTGCCACCTGTAAGTTGTATTATAACAAAGTGGAAGCAATTGGGAACAACAGCAGCTCTGCCACGAAGTGGTAGGCCATGTAAAATCAGATGAGGAGCAAAGTACGCAGAAGTCGGCAACTGTCTGCAGAGTCAATAGCTACAGACCTTCAAACTTTTTGTGGCCTTCAGATTAGCTCAAGAAAAGTGCGTAGAGAGCTTCATGGAATAGGTTTCCATGGATGAGCAGCTGCATCCAAGCCTTACATCACCAAGTGCAATGCAAAGCGTCGGATGCCGTGGGGTAAAGCACGCCGCCACTAGACTCTAGAGCAGTGGAACATGTTAACTGGAGCGACGAATCACGCTTCTCTGTCTGGCAATCCGAAGGGGTGAGTCAAGTTTGTTTTTCAGGGGTTGGGCTTGGCTCCTTAGTTCCAGTGAAAGAAACTCTTAATGATTTCTTGCTCCCAACGTTGTGGGAACCATTTGGGATGGCCCCTTTCTTTTCCAACATGACTGTACACCAGTGCACAAAGCAAGGTCCATAAAGACATGGATGAGTGAGTTTGGTGTGGAAGAACTTGACTGGCCTGCACAGAGTCCTGACCTCAACCTGATGGGGTGAATTAGAGCAGAGACTGCGAGCCAGGCCTTCTTGTCCAACATCAGTGTCTGACCTCACAAATGCGCTTCTAGAAGAATGGTCAAAAATTCCCATAAACACACTCCAACTCTTCTGGGAAGGCTTTCCACAAGGTATAGAAGCTGCATAGCTGCAAAGGGTGGGCCAACTCCATATTAAACCCTACGGATTACGAATGGGATGTCATTAAAGTTAATGTGCATGTAAAGGCAGGCATCCCAAAACTCTTGGCAAAATAGTGTTTGAACAGTGCAATCAGGTCTTCATTAGCCCCCAGTGAACCAATGTGCCTGATGAAGACCTGACCGGTCGAAACATTGCGATGTTCATAAATAAATAAAAATGTATTGTATGGAGCTGTAACTTCAATGTGCGTACATCATTTTTTCTTTTCTAAGGACCCACAAGATCCCGTCATGGGGTCAATAACCTGCTCTAGGGGCTCTTTTCCTCTTTTTTTCTTTTTTCTTTTTACTTTTCTAATAATAACGACTTTGTCCAGGTGGTTCTCATAGTCATGTTTCGCTCTTCTTGATGCATGTGTCTCTCTCTTTCACTAGCAGGAGCAATCCTCAGGTTGACAGGTACTGGATTAAGTAATTTCTAGTATTTACGTCTTCATGGCACCATAGCCTGTAGTCACGATGTATGGGGTGCTCATACATATAGGATTCTCCATGTTATAGTTGTTTTTTCCCCTTTCCATCTTTAATTTGACCTTATTTATTTTGAATTTCAGAACATTATAATGTAAAACTGAACTTGAACCCCTTGATAATATTGTATATATATATATATATATATTTGTATATATTTGTATATATATATATAAAATTACCTGGTTATGAGGTTTATCAAGTTGTTCCAACAAGGGGTTCAAGGAAAGTGCCATCCAGTATTTGTTGTGGGTATTGTTTCGTTTTTAATCTGTGATATCTGTTATAACTGTTTTCAATGTTTCTTGGACAAGAAAAAGCAATTCTATTAGTAAAAAGCCTCACGTTGGCTATTGTAGACTTGCACACTAATCATATTTGTTGGTGTTTGTTTTATAATAGACACTTTTCAGTATTCAGTATTCATATCTTTCAGTTTTTGATTTATATTAAGGTCTGTCATTGCACCTTTTATGTTTTAACCAAGTCATCATGATGTTTATCAAAACTTTGTGTGTAACAAACACACATTGTTTAAAATTAAAAGTCAACATGAAACAACATGATTTTACGTCTGTAATAATGAAACAGGATATTTAAAGGTGCATTCAGTAATTTGGTACTAATTTACTGGATTACTATGTAAATAACCTAAAATAAGTGCGTAATTATATTGTTGCTACTTGAGGATTTTTTTTTGTTAGATTATTTAAATAAAAAAAGGTAAACATTTTACTATTCGGGGTCATAAATGACCACCAACAGCCAAAGAGGGGCTATTATTTAGCAGCTTAGGATGGGTAAATGAGATCTAAATAATCTAAAATACTATCTCAGTGAAGTTAGTGTTATGACATTTCATAAAACACATAACAATATTAGGCAGACAAAGAGACAGACATGAAAACGCGAGTGGCACCGCACTGCCTTTTTTTAGGTTGATGTTTTTTTAATTTAGAAAAGAGCAGTGTGCTGCGTTTTTATGTTGCTAGGCAACCCCGGAATCAGCTGCCCTGTCAGTCTTATCAGGTAAGGTAACCGTCACCACAATGGAAGGCCCGCCTCTCCATTCATTCGATTGGACAATAGGGGAAAAAACGCAATGATGTTAAGTGCTTTTCTGCTCAGTTTTATTATTTTTTATTTTACTTCAGGCGCTTGGAGCACTCCTACAAGAAAATATTTTTAAAAAGGCGCCTCTCACTGCAAAAATGTGTTCTGTCTTATTAGGACCTTAATGTTCAAACAGCCAAGGTGTGTGACCATAAAAATTTTTAAAAAGGAGGGTTAGGAGGGTTAAAGAATGTAGGAGGGAAAGATGGTTAGGAGGGTTGTTACAAAAACAATCAATTTTCCCAATATATTTAACACATTCAAATCTGATTTCATGTTGACTTTAAAACTCCAGTATTTTCTAGCTTCTCATCATGTCATAAGTTTGATTTATGTGTGTTTTTCTTTCCCCAGGCCAAAGACATGAATGGAGTCGAAAGAGAAGCACAATGGAAACTAGACCCCTTCAACATGCTTAACAGCCAGTCTCTCTTCCAGAACGCATCGTTCTCCGCTTCCCTCCCTCGCTCCTCTTCCTCATCCACCCCCTCCCCTTCTTCTTCCTCTACGTTACCTAGCTCCCTCTCCCTATTCACTACTCCTGACACCAGCAACGCTTCATGCCTCCTGCCTCCACCTGTTACCTCGCGCAGCAAATCCCAGGAGACCCTCCGTTCATCTCCCAATCCGTTCCTCGCTGACGCCCAACCCAGACCCAACAGCACCAACCCTTTCACTGGCAACCTGCTGTCCTCCCCTCCCCGATCACTCACACCTGATTTCTACACCCAGAATCAGGCCCAAGCGGCTAAGCCTGGCCTGAACAGGGCCATGTCGGCTGTGGTTCACAGTTCCACTCTTCCACCATCTTTCTCTAGACAACAATCCTTAGTTCCTGCTATAGCAGCAGCCCCAACCAAACAGACCCAAAGGTGGGTCACCTTCGATGACGATTCAAACCTTTTCTCAAGAAATGCTCCATCCGCAGTTGGGACCGGCCCGCCACTTATACCCGCAGCCTCATCCCTTCCCTTCCCACAACCACAGAGCAGCTTCCCCAGCTCAGGCTTTGACATGGACAGCAACTGGACGTCGCTTCCCACCTCTTCGTTCCCCACGATCCCCCCACCGATCCAAACCAGGACTAATACCAGCATCAAAAACGCCCGCATCCCTTCCAGAAACGAATTTACAGAGAGATGATACAACGGAGAACATGTATGTAAAATATGGAGAAAATATTATTGTGTATCTATATGTGTATGGTTTGTATAAAAGTGCGGTGGTGGAAGTGGTGACCAGTTTGTACGAAATAAATGAATCCGGCTTTTTCTTTTAGCCCAATGCAGACAGGAAACCAATAAGAATTTAAGTATGCATATCAGTATGTTTTTTTTTTTTAAGATTTTAAAATAATAGTCATTTGCATATTAACCTGCACTTACATGTACACGCATATGTGTGTACAATTTTACAAAGGCCAGATATTGCACATTAAGAAAATCATTCAGCATCAAGCTACATAATCACATGTAAAAAATGTACAAACATTTAATTATATATCAATTTCATTATTTACTCGCCCTCATGTCAGAACACTGAAGATATTTTAAATATGTCTTCTTTTGTCCATTCAATGGGGTTGTTTTGGACCCCATTGACTTCCATTTATAAGCACAAAACCAGTCAAAACATTCTTCAAAATATGTTCCACTGAAGAAAGCAAGTCAAACAGCATTGTAACGACATAAGGTGAGTAAATGATGATAGATATTTCATTTTTTTGGTGAAATATCCCTTTATTCTGTAACCCAATGCAAACAAGAAAAATGTGTTATCATCAAACGCACAGATTTAAAATGCCTGGCTGTGTCCGACCAACATCATATCCGTTAAATGGGCTTGACAGTGAGTCAAGATATTTTTTATTGTTTATCTCATTATGAATGTATCTTTCACTGGTTTCTATTGCCTATGTTTAGAGTTTGGTGTGCGCGGTGCAGTTGCTGTGCTTTACTGCATACTCAAATCGAGGGTCTAATTTCTATGGGTGTTCACGCAAAAGACTCCATCCCACCCTGTGCATCCTGTAGCACAAGCAATGTGCTTAGCTTGTCAAAATATATCTTCTATACATATTCATAGTGATTATATGTCTTCCTAGTGGGGAAAAATGTATAGTTCCTGAATTGTGTTTATATTTGCAGCATATACACGCCATATCTAAAGTGCACTGAAGAGCTCTGTCCTCTTGTTACGTTTGTGCGAAGAGGGCATATGAGGGTCACGATGGCCCTCTCATTCATAGACACTGTATTTACATCTGCTTTAAGTTTCGTCAGATCCAAAGCTCACGACATAACTGCTGTATTTAACAAATGTGTAGTGTGCGTGTTTGATTTGGTGGGTTCCTCCTTCAGGATGTTGGTCATGCTTTCTTTTGTGCAATGTGTTCGCTCAATGAAAATATTGTTTTTTAATTTTAATGAACAGGTTGTTGATAAATCTATTTATTGTTGTGTGGAGGAATACTGTGCTGTATTTTGGAGTGTGACGTCTGTTTCTGTGTACTTTAGCTGTTTGTGCGAGTGAGCTTGAGTGTTTGCGTTGTCATGTTGAGGGATTCGGATATCTTTGTTACGAGTCATTATAGTCATTATAATGTCTTTAAAGAGGAATATATTTGTTATGGTATCAAGTATGGTATAATCTTGAGGGGAAGGCAGACAGATGCAGATGGATTATGAATGCCATAATATTTAAAACCACAATCCTATGTTGTTTAATAATGCCTTAGACATTTTTTAGTTTGAGCGCCCAAGAGTGTTTATTGGATTCTTATTGGATTAATGGTTCAGCCTCAGTTGTTTTTGTTGATTGTATAGCATTCCAGATTATGTAATGATGCATTATGGGTGAATGATCATCCTTCAGGCACTGACTTTATGTGTGCAGTTCATATTATGCAGGGGGTTTTTAATGTCCCTCAAGGGCATAATGATTCAGTCTTGGTTAACGTGTAGGTATTTCAGGAAAGCAGTATTTTACTTGTACTTTTGTTCCTTGTTTACATTTTAGGTACAAAATGTTCGCCTGGGATGTGTTGAGCAACATATTTTGGCTATGAGCTTATAGATATATTTTTGAACCTGAAAAGCACTGAAAAGTTTGTCTCTATTTGAGGTATGGTTGAGGAAGGGGTCAGAAGAAAGCCAGCCAGCAAGATTATGTGTACTAATGCATGAGAAAACCATTCCAAAATGCATTCCAAAGCGCTAACTGTGAACATTTCCAGAATACAGACAAGTATCAGGTTATGGATAATAAACTATATATATTTTTCGTTTGTTGACTGATAAACACAATGTAACCACTTTAACATTCAAAGGCATTAGAAGTCATTTGTTCAGATGTTCTGTATGAAATGAAAGCGTTGAACCTGAAATTGCCAGCGCCAGTTATTAAAAAGAAGCAAGGTTTTATAGGAATTAATTAACTCCTTTTGTGAAGTTAACGTTCCTTTGTAGCTTTTAGCCCTGTAGTGAACAAAAGTCTGTGGTATTAACCTTATATGTATGTATACACAAACCACAAATCCGCAATTCAGTAACGAGTACTCGATCTGTAATTGAAGTGCATACCAAAAGTGCACATTTATGTATGGAGCAATCGATGTTGTATGTATGCAATAATAAATGTAATTCAACATGAATTGTACTGGTATTTATCATTGGCTGCATTAGATCGTATTACATGTGACAAAATAGTTCAAAAGAAAAAACACAGTCACATTGCATATATATATACAGGTCCTTCTCAAGAAATTTGCATATTGTGATAAAAGTTCTTTATTTTCCATAATGTAATGATAAAATTTAAATTTCATATATTTTAGATTCATTGCACAACAAACTGAAATATTTCAGGGCTTTTATTGTTTTAATACTGATGATTTTGGCATACAGCTCATGAAAACCCAAAATTCCTATCTCAAAAAATTAGCATATTTCATCTGACCAATAAAAGAAAAGTGTTTTTAATACAAAAAAAGTCAACCTTCAAAAAATTATGTTCAGTTATGCACTCAATGCTTGGTCGGGAATCCTTTTGCAGAAATGACTGCTTCAATGCGGCGTGGCATGGAGGCAATCAGCCTGTGGCACTGCTGAGGTGTTATGGAGGCCCAGGATGCTTCGATAGCGGCCTTAAGCTCATCCAGAGTGTTGGGTCTTGCGTCTCTCAACTTTCTCTTCACAATATCCCACAGATTCTCTATGGGGTTCAGGTCAGGAGAGTTGGCAGGCCAATTGAGCACAGTAATACCATGGTCAGTAAACCATTTACCAGTGGTTTTGGGACTGTGAGCAGGTGCCAGCTCGTGCTGAAAAATGAAATCTTCATCTCCATAAAATTTTTCAGCAGATACTTCTAAAATCTCCTGATAGCTAGCTGCATTGACCCTGCCCTTGATAAAACACAGTGGACCAACACCAGCAGCTGACATGGCACCCCAGACCATCACTGACTGTGGGTACTTGACACTGGACTTCAGGCATTTTGGCATTTCCTTTTTTTGTCTTCCTCCAGACTCTGGCACCTTGATTTCCGAATTACATGCAAAATTTGAGCGACAGTCCAGTGCTGCTTCTCGGTCTCGGTAGCCCAGGTCAGGCGCTTCTGCCTTTGTTTCAGGTTCAAAAGTGGCT
Organism: Gobiocypris rarus; assembly: GCA_023029165.1. NCBI lineage: Eukaryota > Metazoa > Chordata > Actinopteri > Cypriniformes > Gobionidae > Gobiocypris > Gobiocypris rarus. The sequence goes on along the minus strand of CM040922.1, from coordinate 7,063,250 downwards.
TGACCTGGGGAATGCGGCACCTGTAGCCCATTTCCTGCACACGCCTGTGCACGGTGGCTCTGGATGTTTCTACTCCAGACTCAGTCCACTGCTTCCGCAGGTCCCCCAAGGTCTGGAATCGGTCCTTCTCCACAATCTTCCTCAGGGTCCGGTCACCTCTTCTCGTTGTGGAGCGTTTTTTGCCACACTTTTTCCTTCCCACAGACTTCCCACTGAGGTGCCTTGATACAGCACTCTGGGAACAGCCTATTCGTTCAGAAAATTCTTTCTGTGTCTTACCCTCTCGCTTGAGGGTGTCAATGATGCCCTTCTGGACAGCAGTCAGGTCGGCAGTCTTACCCATGATTGCGGTTTTGAGTAATGAACCAGGCTGGGAGTTTTTAAAAGCCTCAGGAATCTTTTGCAGGTGTTTAGAGTTAATTAGTTGATTCAGATGATTAGGTTAATAGCTTGTTTAGAGAACCTTTTCATGATATGCTAATTTTTTGAGATGGATGAGAATTTTGGGTTTTCATGAGCTGTATGCCAAAATCATCAGTATTAAAACAATAATTGACCTGAAATATTCAGTTGGTGTGCAATGAATCTAAAATATATGAAAGTTTAATTTTATCATTACATTATGGAAAATAATGAACTTTTATCACAATATGCTAATTTTTTGAGAAGGACCTGTATATACATATTTGAATGTTTATTTAATGTTGGTTCTTAGAAATGAGCAAATCACACAAATTAAGGTTTTAACCTGTACATAACAAAGTTGCAAAATATAAATTTATATACTCGTATTATATTTAGTTTGACCTCTCGAGATTGACGTTCAATGTTTTTCTGAGGGTTAATCGCCTTTCACTGACCGTTTGTTTAAAGAAAAAGTCATTTTTAGGTGTTTAAGGCTATAATGTTATTTATTTATTTATTTGTATTAGCTTTTATTTTTCATTTCTTTTAGTTTAATTGTTTTAGTATGTTGTGCTTTTTTGTTTGTTTGTTTTAACTTTGTTGTTTTTAAATATTTCTGTTTTTAATAACAGTAATGTTAGTACTTCGATTTTAACTTATTTTATTTTAGTTAGTTGCCAGCTTGTATTACATTTGAATGCAGGACACATACTAATCATTTTAAGAGTCCTTTATTTTGTAATATGATACTTCCGGTCAAACTGTCAAGGTTGTTATTGCTGCTGTCTTCGCGCCGCTATACGGAGGTAAATAGATCACAGTGATTCGCATCGACACAGCGCTGAACTGAACGACAGACCAGTCTCTCATAAACGGCCATGATGGGATGTCAAAGAAGACGCACCTCCGTCTCGGGGGCTTTTATGCTTCCCCGTTTGCTGTGTCTGATGTGCTTTGCTGTCATTAGTCTGGCTGAGAACACGGAGATGGTGAATGTGGTGACGGAGCGGAAAGCGGAGGAGAGCCACAGGCAGGACAGTGCCAACCTGCTCATATTCATCATGTTACTTACACTCACTATCCTCACGATATGGCTCTTCAAACACCGCCGCTTCAGGTTCCTGCATGAGACGGGCTTGGCTATGATTTATGGTGAGATTTAGAGAATGTATTCACAATTAAGTTGATATTCAGGAACATTGTGTGTGTAGGAGGGCACCAGGAATCTTGTGCATGAGTTCATTAATGTTCTCAAAGTACTTTTTAAATATAACTGTTCAATCATTTATTTTACAATGCATCTCAATAAAAAAATGACAATGACAAATATACACAAATACTGTAAGTCGCTATTATGGGTCAGTTGTTAAATAAATATTCCCCAAACCTACAGAACTGTGAAATTTAGACAGCTATATATATATATATATATATATATATATATATATATATATATATATATATATATATATATATATATATATTATTATTTATATATATATATAGCTGTTTTTAAAGATTTTGTCTATTTTAATACAAATGTGTAAATGCATAATCTAAATTGAAATCTTAAATATAAGTCTTAAAAGTATTACATTTTTTAAAATATATAAATGAAAAATACTTACATTTAAGATTTAAATTTAGGTAAAAGTATTACACAATAAATGGATTAAAAAGTAATGTAATAAATACTTTTGTGTTGTTTAATAAATATGTAAATTTAAATTTAATCTTAAATATAAGAATTAATTAATATATTTTAATAAATTTAATACATTAAAGTCTATTTTTTATTTGATTATTTTTTAATTCATACTAAAAATCTAAATTTACATTTTAAATGTAAGTCTTGATAAGTTTAGATATGTAATATTTTAAGTCTATTTTAATGCAATTATTGTGTAATAAATATTTACATCTAATTTTAATCTTAAATGTATGTAATTTATATATTTTAATAAATTTAACACATGCAAAACTTTCAGTATTTTTCTGACTTCGTTTTTTTTTTACTGTAATAGCAATAATTGGTGTTCTAGGCGTAACTATGATTACCACAGTAAATATTTGCTCCGGTAGCTTGATTATTGCTTTTGTGATTTCTCTGTATGTGCTTTGCTTAACATAATGAGTATTAAAACATTTTTTGACGTATATGTTTTCCATCTCCAGGTTTGTTTGTGGGTGTGATTCTGCGCTTTGCGGTCCATTCGCCCCAGGACTTCAATGACATCACCTTGAGTTGTGCCGTGAACAGCAGTCCCACCACCATCCTAGTGAACGTGAGCGGCCGATTCTACGAGTACAGCCTGAAAGGAGAGGTGCAGGACAACAAGGGTCATGATGTGCCAAATGCAGAGATGCTCAGGAAGGTACTGCTGTTAAATCCTCTAAAATAACAAATATGTTACCTGCGATTTTTAATATGTTCTTTCCTATAATATTACTTACTGGATTGTGTTTTCACACTTCTAGGTTACTTTTGATCCTGAGGTTTTTTTCAACATTTTGCTTCCACCCATCATCTTTCATGCGGGATACAGTCTCAAACGTGTAAGAATATGATTATCCTAATGAAAAAATGTGCAAAATACATACAAAAGCTTGTTTTGTCTCTTTTATCAATGTCTAATGTGGATTAGTTTGTTTCTTTTTTGATAATCTTTTTTTTTTATTCATTTTAACTATCAGAGGCATTTTTTCAGAAATTTGGGGTCCATCCTCGCCTACGCGTTTGTGGGCACACTGACGTCATGCTTTGTCACAGGGTGAGTGATGGTGTTTTAAAAAGAAAAGAGCTTTATTATGAGAGGGTAACACTTTAGTTTAGGTCCAATTCTCACTTTTAACTAATTGCTTTTTAGCATGCATATTACTAGGATATTATCTGTTTATTAGTACTTATAAAACACATATTAATGCCTTATTCTGCATGATCATATTCTACAATCCTGCCCAATACCTAAACTTAACAACTACTTTGCTAACTATTATCAAGCAGTAATTTGGAGTTTATTGAGAATTGGACCTTAAACTAAAGTGTGAAATATAAAAGATAATATTATATATTATATCATTAATTTAGTAAAACTGTCAAATGTCCTCTGTGCAGTTTGGTGATGTACGGCTGTGTGGTGTTTATGAAAGTCATCGGTCAGCTTGGAGGGGATTTCTTTTTCACTGACTGCCTTTTCTTCGGTGCTATTGTATCTGCTACAGATCCAGGTATTGTTTTTGCTTTAAAATTATTACACTGTGTTCTTATATCTATTATACACTATATTGCCAAAAGTTTTGGGACGCCTGCCTTTACATGCACATGAACTTTAATATGGAGTTGACCCACCCTTTGCAGCTATAACAGCTTCAGCTCTTCTGGAAAGGCTTTCCACATGGTTTAGGAGTGTGTTTATGGGAATTTTTTTGAAGTTCATTTGTTAGGTCAGGCTCTAATGTTGGATGAGAAGGCCTGGCCCGCAGTCTCTGCTCTAATTCATCCTAAAGGTGTTCTATCGGGTTGAGGCCAGGCAAGCCAGTCAAGTTCCTCCACACCAAACTCGCTCATCCATGTCTTTATGGACCTTGCTTTGTCCATAAAGTCAATGATGAGCCCCGTCATGTTGGACTAGGAAGGGGCCATCCCCAAACTGTTTCCACAAAGTTGGGAGCATGAAATTGTCCAAAATATCCTGATTTGCTGAAGCATTAAGTGTTCCTTTCTCTGGAACTAAGAGGCCAAGTCGACCCCTGAAAAACAACCCCACACCATAATCCCCCCTCCACCAAACTTTACACTTGGCACAATGCAGTCAGGCAAGTACCGTTCTCCTGGCAACCGCCAAACTCGTCCATGGAATTGCCAGACAGAGAAGCGTGATTGGTCACTCCAGAGAACAAGTCTCTACTGCTCTAGAGTCCTGTGGCGGCGTGCTTTACAGTACTGCATCCGACGCTTTGCATTGCACTTGGTGATGTAACCCATTCCATGAAGCTTTCTACGCACTGTTCTTGAGCTAATCTGAAGGCCACACAAAGTTTGGAGGTCTGTAGCTATTGACTCTGCAGAAAGTTGGTGACTTCTGTGCACTGTGCACCTCAGCATGCGCTGACCCCGCTCTGTGATTTTACGTGATTTTACGAGTTGCTGTTGTTCCCAATTGCTTCCACTTTGTTATAATACCACTAACAGTTGACAGAGGAATATTTAGTAGTGAGGAAATTTCACGAATGGACTTATTGCACAGGTGGCAACCTATCACGGTACCACACTTGAATTCACTGAGCTCCTGAGAGCGCCCCATTCTTTCACAAATGTTTGTAAAAGTGTCTGCATGCCTTGGTGCTTGATTTTATACACCTGTGGCCATGGAAGTGATTGAACACCTGAATTCAATGATTTGGGGCGGTGTCCCAATACTTCTGACAATATAGTGTATTTAGCTATATTAAAATTCACTTTGAATGACTTCATAACCAAGTTTTTATTTTCTTCCAGTGACTGTTCTGGCCATTTTCAATGAGCTGAAAGTTGACGTGGATCTCTATGCATTGATGTTCGGCGAAAGCGTCCTCAATGATGCTGTGGCCATCGTCCTGTCGTCGTGAGTGCACACCGCAAAAATACACACAACACACACAGGTTCATTTGAGGTCCTCAGGGCTGTATAATCTAAATTATACAGATATAAGTTAATTACTATGGCTATGTTCACACTGCAAGCCTTAGTGCTCAATTCTAATTTATTGCTCAGATCCAATTTTTTTGTTGTTGTTTCGTTTGACTGTTCACATTAAATTTTAAATGTGGCCATATGTGGCGAGTGTGAACTGGTCACGATCCTGAACCGCTGTCATATGGAGTAAGCACGGAGGCTACTTAAGTCAGCGTTAACACGTTCATTTATAAAGTGATGAGTTGCGGAAAACAGAGAATTTGTGCACGGGCAATAAGGAGTACACAGATCAGTCAGGATGAGGAGAAAGAGAGCAATGTTATTTTTTGTACAGTTTTTCCTTGTATAGAGCTGCTCATCATCCCTCCACTGACTAACTTCGCTGCCGTCTTCCATTTCCATTGAACTTCCGGTGTGTGAAATCTTTGAAGTGACTCTCATCAACGTAGAATTGTGACGAATGTTGATCTAGAGCTGGGGTGGCCAACGTCGGTCCTGGAGAGCCACAGTCCTGCGTAGTTTTTCTCCAACTCCGATCAAACACACCTGAACAAGCTTGTATATGACTTTCTTCTTTCAGACGAATACATTTGGAGATGTATGAAATTCTGTTTTATAATGGCAGTGAATAGAGGATTTGATTTTGAAGCCCAAAAAAAGTGCATCCACCCATCATAAAAGTACTTTAAAGTTTTAAATACTGATTCGTTTCATACACAAACGCATTGCTTCGCTTCAGAAGGCCTTTATTAAGCCCCCGGAGCCATGTGGAGTACTTTTATGATGAATGGATGTACTTTTTGGGCTTCAAAATATCATCCTCTATTCACTGCCATTATAAATGGTTTTTTTTTATTTTTATATAACTTTGATTGTATTCGAAAGACGAAAGTCATATACACCTAGGATGGCTTGAGGGTGAGTAAATCATAGGATAATTTTCATTTTTGGGTGAACTATCCCTTTAAGGGTTACTAGAAAACTAAAGACAGGTAAGTTTAATCAGAGTTGGAGCAGGACTATGGCTCTCCAGGACCGACGTTGGCCATGCCTGATCTAGAGTGACATAAAAGTCGCATGAAATCCGATATGACTGTTCAGACTGAAGTTGCATTGCAAAACATGACCTGTATCTGATTTAGGACCACATATGGAACTGGCTAAGCATTGAAAAGATCAGATAAAAAAAAAAATAGTCTACTTCTTTAAGGTAAATGATTAATTTTTAATAGTCAAGAATAAACAGGGTGTATGAACTGCCCACAGTTCAGAGATTTTGTGTTGGTAAGGTTTTTTTATGTTTTTGAAAGATGTACTGTATGCTCATAAAGGCTGCATTTATTTGATCAAAAATGCAGTAAAAACAGTAATATTGTGACATTTAATATAAGTGTGTTCTATTTTAATATATTTTGGGATGGGATGGTAAAGCTGAATTTTCAGCATCATTACTCCAGTCTTCAGTGTCACGTGATCCTTCAGAAATCATTCTAATGTGCTGATTTGCTGCTCATAAAATGTTTATCATAATTTTCAGTGTTAAAAACAGTTGCTGTTTATTTTCATGGAAATCATTTTTTTAAGATTGTTGAATGAACACATTTTTCAAAATAGCAGCATGGTTTTTAAATAGTAAAACAATTATAATGTTACAAAAGATTACTGTCACTTTATATCAAGTTAATGCATCTAAATAAAAATATACATTTCCTGAGTTATTTCAAGCACACAAGCTATGTATTGTAAGCATGTTCAGTCAACCATGAAAGGTCTTATTTCAATATGAAAAAGTATCTTTCTCATCTTCTATCAGATCAATAGTGGCATACCAGCCTGAGGGAGACAATCGTCACACATTTGATGGCAGTGCCCTGCTCAAGTCTCTGGGTGTCTTTCTAGGGTTTTTCAGTGGGTCATTTGCAATGGGGGTCGCAACTGGAGTCATGACAGCTCTGGTATCTATATGTTTTACTTTTCTTTTTTTAAATTTACATAACTATCCAAATGAATCAGTGTAACCCTTTCTAAGGTAGCTGATGTATTAATGTGTTGTTATTTAGGTCACAAAGTTCACCAGGCTGAGAGATTTCCCCTTGCTGGAAACGGCCCTTTTCTTCCTCATGTCCTGGAGTACGTTCCTGTTGGCTGAAGCCTGCGGTTTCACAGGTAACTATGGCAGCACATGAAAGAAATCTTTGTTTAGCCACATGCTGCATAATGGAAAAATGTATACTGTTGGTTTATGCAGACACGTTAATTCTCTAAATTGCTTTATTACAGGAATACTTGATTCTACAGAGCCCTACGGGGACATGGTGCTGGAAATAATATAAGATAGCGCTTTTGCGTTCTCTTGCAAATGTTTTGTGTTCCCCCGAGAAACTTTTGCAAGAGAACGCAAAACGCATTGATTTATTATTTTTCCTCTCAATTTCATATTTTCCACTACCATGTCCCCTTAGGGGCTCTGTACGATTCTAATCATCAGTGCTCTCATATTTCGATTTTTCAATATAATGAATGGGTGACTATACATTATCATTAATAAACATCATAAACTATATTTTTAATCTTTAATGTTATTAACTAAAACTATTAAAAATAGTATCAAAAAATAAAATATATATTTGATGAAACTAAACTAAAACTGAAATAAAAATAATGCTAAAAATAACTATTTAAACCCTAGCACAAAACAATTACTAAAATTTAAACTAAAATGAAAACTGAACATATACAAATAAAAGTGAATTTAGCATATTAAAGGGTTAGTTCACTTAAACATGAAAATTACCGCATGATTTACTCACCCTCAAGCCATCCTAGTTGTATATGACTTTCTTCTTTCTGATGAACACAATCTGTGATAATTAATAATTACGGTAATACATTTCCTGACGCTTCCTACCGGGGTTAATAAAGGCCTTCTAAAGCTAATCGAGTTTGTGTAAGAACATATCCATATTTAACACGTTATAAAGTAAAATTTACTCACTTGAGGGTGAGTAAACCATGGGGTCATTTTCATTTTAAAGTGAACTAATCCTTTAATAAATACTATAGTGGTAGATAAATAATACTAAAATAATCTTTGTTTCTGTGTTTAGGTGTGGTTGCAGTGCTCTTCTGTGGAATTACTCAGGCTCACTATACATACAACAACCTTTCTGCTGAATCGAAGACTAGAACCAAACAGGTAACGTGCGTTTAAAAACCCTCAAACAGCTGTACAAACTGTTTGCATGGTTGAAGATTGGTATGCTGATAGTATTGTCCTCTGTTTCCCCCAATAGTTGTTTGAGGTGCTGAATTTCCTGGCTGAAAACTTCATCTTTTCTTACATGGGACTGACACTTTTCTCCTTCCAGCACCATGTGTTCAATCCCTTCTTCATCATAGGTGCATTTGTATCCTTTTGAAGCAGCGTGTTTGTGCTGTACTCATGAATTGTGTACGGATAAACATCCACACATTATCCTTGACCGTGGCTTTCATTTCTAGCTGGCTATATTTCTTGGCAGGGCGGCCAACATCTACCCCTTGTCTTTCCTGGTAAACTTGGGCCGCAAGAACAAAATTTCCTCCAATTTCCAACACGTCATGATGTTTTCAGGTAATACCTTACCGTTTAATATGCATAATTTCCTGTTTTCTCTGGTGATGATGTCACGCTGACCCCACAGGTCTCCGAGGGGCAATGACCTTTGCCCTCTCAATCAGAGACACTGCGACATACGCCAGGCAGATGATGTTTTCTACCACCCTACTGATCGTTTTCTTCACCGTGTGGGTCTGTGGGGGCGGGACGACCCCCATGCTGTCACTCATGCATATTCGGTGAGTCTTGCATTCTGGAAGCATACTATATCTTTCTTTCTTTAATTTTTTTTTTTAGCTTAAATTACATTATCTTTCCACAGCGTGGGAGTGGACACAGATCAAGATAATACTGTAAGTTGTACTCATGTCTGCTTGATATGCAACTGCTGATATCAGTAAAACGCTGTTTAACCTTCAAATATTTACTGTGAAATCTGTACCATAAGGGTAATATAACAGGCTATATTAACTTTTTTGTATTTTTCTCTCTGCCCATATAGGTCACAGCACCAGATGCGATGAACCAAAGAAGTACCAAGCATGAAAGCGCCTGGCCGTTCAGACTGTGGTACACTTTTGACCACAAGTATCCTTCAGTTGTTCTGCCAAAGACTTTCTATATAGGATGGTGCACTTTGATTACTTATGAATGGGAGAAAGTGCAACGCTCAATATGGCGATAAGCCCTGCCTTCTAAATGAAAGAGCCAATCGTTGATTAGAAGCTCTGGTTGCTATAGAAACAGTCAGTGCTCTAAGACATGGGTGCATTAGCTTTGTATAGGCTGAAAAATGCTGTTTGTTTCATAATTTGAGCGTTTATCAACTAAATGTATGAGACAGTTGTTGTCAGATTTCATTGGTGATTTCAAATATGAATTTTAATCGCAAGCTTGGCCAACAGTTTTGGAGAATTTAAAGTGTCCCCCTTCTAAGAGATAGGAGCTGCACTTGCATGCCCGAGAACCGTTTCAAAGATGGCTGCCGAGTGAAATGACTTGTCTTAAAGGGACTTTGGTTGTATCAGCATTTAATTGTTCTTTAAAAATGACTTATTCACACCCTAGCACCCTACATAGTGTATTCGATAGTCATAGGCAACATAATCCATTGTACATCTCCCAGCAGTATGTCTTCAGTACAGCATGTTAAACAGTAGAGGGCGCTCGTGGCCAGCTGTAAAATTTAAACCAAGCTTTGATTTTTCCATCTGGGATTCTCTGACACATTCACCATAGTTGGTAAATGCAGGTAAACAAATAATGTTTTGCAGCCTGTATATGTAACAGTATAATTGATACAAACTAGTAGTAGTATAATTAAGTCATTTTAAATAATGTTTAATCCTTAATGAAGTGGTGCAGTTATTTAAAACCCTTCCTCACACACAGTGGGCCTCCTCTCACGACCACTCTTCCAGCCTGCTGTGGTCCAATAGCACGCTGTCTTACCAGCTCACAAGCCTATGAGGTAAGCCATTGAACCATAGCAGCTTTTGGCTCATACTACAGTGGAGAAATGTTTCAAATCATATGAGCACATGAATGTAATCTGAATTGTGCATCATGGATTTTCTTCTCCCCACTCTCTTGCTAGAATGCCGGTCAATTGCATGATGAGGACACGGAGCTGATTCTAAATGACGGAGATGGCTTTATGTACAGTGACATGACGATCAGCACGGATGCCCACGGCATGCCCACCACTTCCACAGGCCAGGCTGGTCTTTACTCATTATCAGGAACGTCAGATGATCCTCTCGACAGGGAGCTTGCGTTCGGAGGCACCCGTCTGGTCCTTCCCACAGAGGAGCCTCCAGACCCCCTGACATCATTTCCTCCTCCTCCACCATCTCCGCCTCTGTCGGACCCTCTGCGCCACAGAGTCTGAGCCTGCTGGACAGCTGCTGACCTCTTGCCCTTTACGTGATTTTTTTTTTTGAGCGATATTAAGTTAAATGATTATTTATGCTTTTATTGGTTTATTATTTTTTTTCATTAATATGTATTTATTTGTCTAGACCCCATTCTAATATGGCTGTGGTTGCTAATCCTTCTGTTTTCTTCCTAATTTCTTAACAGAAACAAAACGTGCCATAAAAGATTAAAAAAAATGTTGTGTTTAAGTAGTGCGTAGCGTAGACTGAACGTGAATGCATTGATTTGTCTTGATTAATCATTTCAAAGCCATACATAATTTGTGGGTCAATTGTGGATAAATCTATTTAAACAAGTGCCTATGTCTGCTTTCCTGGTGTGTGTACTGTGCTATCTGACTCATCATTACCTCATAACGTTTACTTATGAAAAAGGTTTCATACTTGTGAAACAGTGACTTATTTCCACACCCTTTTACCCTCTAATAAATTAGATTTGATGTACTTTTTAAGCCAGTGTTGGAAATTGTTTGAGTGCAGCCATCTTTATTTAATTTACTCAAAATACATAGATTTCGTATTTTTACAGATGCTAGACGTAGCTGGTGGAGTTTTGAAAATCTTAAAGAAATTGACTTTAAAATAAATTGTTCATCATGGAAACGGCTCCTATTTCATTCAATGAAACGTGGAACTTAATTTGATTGTTTTTGCAGTGAGTACATAAAAACCTTCGCTCGCTTACGAATCCAACTATTGTAAAATATCTTAATATTCATGAGCCAAATCTTCGTCATTGGTTGGTAACTGCGCGTTGCCTGTATTACCTAATTAATATTAAGAAGAAAGCCTTCGCCATTGGACGTCTACCAATGAACGTTAGCATGACTTAGTTTATGTTAATGAGCTAAGACAACCCACGTCAACCCACCAACGCAAAGCCGAACCAAGAGCAAAAACACACATTGCAACTTTGCTGTGGCTGCAGTGGACAGGACACACTCCGTGTCCAGCAGAAAGAGGTAAGTTCAACTTTCTCAACGGTAAAACAACTGAGGATAACAAGGCATCGAAATTTACGTTTTCTGAATAGGACACGGAGTCACAGGGACGTGCTATTGTGGCTACATGCAAATACCTGTGCCAGAAAAAATAAAAATAAATTAAATAATAGAGGCAGAAATTATATAAAGTAATGTAATAATGTTTTCATATTTAAGTAAATAAATAATACAAATAGCTATATTTTAAATATATTTTTGATTTTATTCCAATCAGTTTAGTGTTGTATGATATGAATTTGTCTCACCTGCCACCAAGATTTATAACAAACATCCTTCATTATGTTCTTGAAAAATTTTCACATTTTCAAAATGGCTTCTCTGTTTAATATTTAATCTGGCCATTACATGTGTTATATGCTGTCTTGATTAACCTATATGAGTCTGAATATGAAGTGCACTAATGTAAGTACAGTAATGGGGCGTTGGCTACATGGATTTTCTGCATGTTCTTTCAGCCTCTGAAATCTGTTTCTTATTAAAGATTTTCACTCCAGAGATCTAGCCACATGTCTAAGGCATGGACTGATGGGCTGAGAGACTTCGCTGGACAGTTTGTGTCTAATTTGTGTGCAGAAAGGAATTCACCCCATGAGAGTGATATAGATATATCTGTCTTTGATGTCCATAATTCTGTCATTACCTGTTGCGCATTCCAAGGGAAAAAAAATGCACAGTAGAATTATTAGTCTATCATACCATATCTGGAATTCGTTATTTAGCTTTCTATCCATTTTCCTATTTGGACACTTTTTGTTATTACTAAGGTAATTCATATAAAAATAATAGTCCATAAATGAATAACAATAAGTATTGACATAATGCACATTTAAAATTGGAACCAAACTCCCTGTTCATACCCCAAGACAAGTATTGTATTGTATCAAGGGGGCATCTCATGTGTTTGAGTCACTGCCTCATGACTGATTATGAATCAGGAGCCAGCTGCAACAAACTTTTACTGAATAAGGGTTTTATTAAGAAGTACTATATAATCCTCAAAAACATTTAACATGGCCCGTCAACAGAGCTGTCTGTTGCTCATTTACGTTCAGATCCAATTTTACGTCTGTGAAATGATCTTATGTTCTGCTACCAAGAACACAGTGGGGACCTGTAAAGCATTTGCCATTCCCTTAAAGGTATAGTCACCCAAAAATGAGTAAAGTAGTTTCGAACCTGATTTCCTTTCTTCTGTTAAACACACAAAAAATATATTTTTAAGAATGTCAGTAACCAAACATTTGATGGGCCCCATTGACTTTCATAGTATGTGAAAAAGATATTATGGAAGTCAATGGCTACCGTCCACTTTTTGGTAACAGACATTCTTAAAAAATATTGACTTTTGTGTTCAACAGAAGAAACAGGTTTGGAACAACTTAAGGGTGTAAATTATTTTTGGGTGAACTATCCCTTTAACGTCAGATGAAAAGTGATTCATTTCCTCCCCATTTTTGCTTGTTGGGATTTGTTTGCTTTTTTAAAGCATATGTGGAAACATTTAGGGTAAGAACTCAATGGATTGGTTTTATATCCCTCTGTTCTGTGTATTTGACTATGCACATGAAAGCAGAATGCATATCAGTGAGCGCAGCCTACAACAAATATTACAAACTGTTTGCATAGTGTGTAAAGGGTGATATTTAGTTGATAAGAAACAGCTTTTATTATTATTCTCTGGAATGTTCTGATTGGTCAATCTCAACATTTAGAAGTGCCCTTCCACTTTTTCAGCTTTTGAAGGAAAAAAAGTATTTGAAAATCAGACACAAACAACATGAGTGAGGGAAAGAACTACAATCCCATGAAGCATGCAAACTATAAATAAAAAAAACAATTAAAAGTGCACTATGCAACTTTTCCGTCCGCTAGAGGTCACCTATTCAAAACAATGGGGTTTGATGACGCCAAGGTTGAGTGCAGCATCTTGGGACATGTCTTCACCTCACAGCCGGAAAAGAATCGGGACAGGACTCTGGCAGAAATCATATTCATGGATGCGATTATTAACGTTACTGTAGTATGAAGCAGAGCAGGACCGAGTGTTGTGGGAGCTGAGCAAGGACGCCGGAGTGATTGTTACTCAACCCATGGCTTGCAAGCAGTGGGACTTTTATTATGACGGTTATTATAACTTTTACACAGTCGCCGGCGCCGTTTCTGCTTTTCCAGTCACGAGTATGAGGTAACGCAGCTCTGTTTATTATATTAGATACATTTGAGTGTGTTGAAAATGATGTTATGACGTTACTCTGTGCATTCACTCGGTGGCTGCTGTGACACTTGTTGCACACTGCAGTAAGAGTAAAGCGTTTCTGCCAAATCCAATTGTAAGTTGATCCTATTGATATTGTAAGTACTCAACTGAACAAAATATATAACATTGGCCTAGTGGTTTTTGGATATGTTACTGCAAAAATCCTACATAGTGCACCTTTAATAAATATTTAAAAAATTATTTAAAGATGTTGATTATGTCCTGTATCTAGGGCTGGGCGATATATCGAATATTAGCGATACTATCGCAATAATTTTGACGACGGTGTAAAATTTGAAAATATCGTGAATATCGAATATTTCAAATTCAACATGCAAACTTTCCCAAATAACATTACCAGATAACGCAGAGGGCTGCTTCCACCATTCACTAAACAACGGAAGCAGAAGAGTTAAATATACGCGCAGCGCATGACAAAGAAAGTAACAGACACATGCGCGCATGAGAGAAATAATAGCGCAGCGCGGGACGTGCTCGCGCTGCGGACTCTGACCGGAAGCGCGCGCACCGTCTTTCAGACAACATGCGATCGGGATTCAGTTCCTTCATGGATTATTGGGTTTCAGTGGTCAAACAGATGTAAAAATGCACGTGCTGGCAAGTATTCAGGTAAACACAGTAATGTATGTCTTTAGTGAGCGTACCACTGATCTATATAATTTATATAGATCAGTGGAACGCAGAGAGTTGAGTGAGAAATCGTGTTACAATGAATTTGGTCCGTGGAGCTCTTAAAGGGCCGGAGCTCATATTCTGTGTGATTTAATGTTAATCAAACAACAACGAAAATTAGAAAACCACCCCTGCTTGGCTAAACAACTTTAATATATTTATTAAGAATCAGTGTAGCCTATGGTTAATTTATATAACTAAGACAGTATATATATATACTGATTCTACACTGATATATATTTGATTTTTGATTTATTTCTTGACTTGCAGCTGTTAAATAGACCCACTGTAGGTGAAAATAAAGCACTGTTTTACTTGTTTTACTTATGTTTTTTTTTTTTAAAAGATCAAATTAAAAATCAATATTTTAATTATAAAAGTACATTTCAAAAGAAAATATTTTTTTAAATTTAAAAGCAATTGCAAACATATCGAGATATATATCGAATATCGTCAAAATTTTGAAAATATCGAGATTTTTTTTTTTTTTGGGATATCGCCCAGCCCTACCTGTATCTTTTATTGCAAAATATGCATATATACTGTATATGCAAATATTTAAGTGAATAGTGAGATTGACTTGTGCTTCATGGGAGGGAACAAGCACTAAATAACTCTTTCGGAGCTATTTACTTGTTTTGCTTCTCTGATTGGTGGAGATGTCTTTGCAGAATCATGGGAAATGTAGTTTTTAATGTTTAAAAAAATAATTTGAAATAATGTGCACTGATTACTTCAACAAAAGCATTAACAACCTCATAGCTCACAGTAGGTCCGTCTTTAATAGTTTATATGCTATTGTTAAAAATCTATGTATTTTTACTATATTGTACTTTTGACCAACCAATGAAGTATTCCAGAATGCCATGTAATAAGTAGCCTACTGTTCGAGCCAGGTCCCTTTAAGAGAAACATTATAAATTATGATGAATTTAGGAAGGCATCAGTGTAATTATATGGTGGTTTTAAATTGGCCCCAGGTTAACCCTAGAGAGGAACGGTAGTCTTGTTTGAGTTTCCTCTTTGTGAAAGTGTATTTAGGAGTGCAGATCAAGAGGACTAGGGTTACACCGCTGGCCAGCCGTCTCGCCTGTTCTTCTTACCGCCACTTCACAGGCTTCCTGTTTCCAAGTGTTTGCCACATTCTTCAGCAAGTAGATCATGCCAACACAATAACGCCCTGCCAAGACCCCCTCAATTTTCCCAGCTATAACAGGGTTGATTACCATAATTCAGATGACCCATGTTTGCTAATTAGGACCATTTGTGCCTTAAAATGCATTTTAAAGAAGCAGTTAATCCAACATATGTTTCTCTGTTTGGGTTAGAGCATATGCACAAGTGTGCTCGTGTGTGGTTTTCGAATGCAGTAATTACTGTATAAGAAATATTTTGAGCTAACCAGCAGGTGATGTCATTGCCCAACTTCTAATTTGGTTGCCTTCACCATATGCACCGCACCCCATTGTGGGCCTGCAAAGAAAAATAACTTGTTAAATGCACGCAAAAGCAGCATAAAGCAGCAAACATAGTCCGTATTGCCAAATTATTTTTCTCTTCAGCTGAAGTCTCACAGGCTCTCAAGTTCCCTCATATCACATCAACCAATGGGTCGCGAGCAGCGTGACTGTTCCAATTCTTCCCCTCGTTTGCTTTGGCTGCTACGCTCAACCGACTGTGTTCCAGATGCTGGTGCATGAGGTCATCCTGAAACCAGATTCCAGTCTCAACAGTCTGCCATCTCCCTGGAGATCACATTAAATATTTGACTAAAACAAGGGTCTGTCAGTTCGTCATTACATCAGCGTCTACAAAAATGCCCCCTTTCACACTAATCTGTGACCCAGTTAGCGGGTTCCCTTAGTTGCCCATTATTTGTTTTAATTGAGCTGTTTGGTATTAATTATAGTACCAAGAGTGAAGCTGTGGCCTAGTGGTTAGCACATGTAGTGTGGGGTGGCGAACATGTGAGATTGAATCTGGGAATCTGGGGTTCATGAAAATCTGAAGTAAAAAAAGTTAATGGGATAAATGATAGTAATGCAAGTAAATTTTTTACTAAAAATGATGACGCCTAATTATAAAGATTAAAAAAAACCCTGTAGTCAATAATTTAATTAAAATTATTGACTACAGGGGGGTTTTAAGGCATGAAGAATTTTTTTCCAAGGAAAAAAATTCTTCATGCCTTAAAATATATTGAATGTAACTCTACACCCTTGCCTCATTTAGTATTTGCGGTTCTATGATTATGTAAATTATCCCCGCCTCCAGGTCAGAAGTTCACTCGTTGGCGATCACGTTAACCTGATTTGTTACAATGTAGTTTGTGACTTCAGAAACACCAGTGATTTCAACGGTTCACTACAGTTTTAATGAGAAAATACTCAGCAAAGGTGTTGACTTTTTGCACATGGTTTGTCTTAAAGGTGCACTGTGTAAATTTTAGCGGCATCTTGTGGTGAGGTTGCCAATGGCAACCGCCCACCGCTTATCCCTCCCTTTCGAAGCACATAGAAAATCAAGGTGGCCGACACAGGACAAAGATGTCGTTGTCTGAGACAGCAGAGAGTAGCTAGCGCTCTGTAGAGCAGTTTGTCCGTTTTAGGGCTACTGTAAAAACATAACGGCGCAAAATGGCAACTTCATTGTAAGGGGACCCGCGGTGTATGAAGATAGAAATGGCTCATATATTATATTGCATTTCTGTCAATATATCCTCATAAATATTACACGCTGCACCTTTAAAGCATATTAAAAAAACCACATAGTCATATAAATAAACAACATTAAAACCTTGATTTTCACCACAGGGGGACTTGAAGTCTTTTCAGAAAAACAAATGTTCTTAATCTTAAGCTAGAAAACACAAAGAAAATAATAGTTGAGAAATGTTATGCTTGAATCTAGCCCTTGGTTCACATTGTTCTCCTCATCATTTCTGTCCTCACTTGACTCTCCCATAAAAACACCATAAATCCAATTTGAAAAAGTATGAGCCAGTGAACTTTGAGCTTTGGTGAGTGGCTGTTAGAACGGAGCTAAAATGTGATTTCCAAATGTCTATCTGGTCTGTCATTAAAGTTAACTGACCAGGAAACACAGAACTGGAAAGGGTATCATGAAGAACAGCACATTTCGGAAGCCTTCGAACTCTGGAAAAACAAGACCACTTTTGCCAAGTCCGGTAACAGTATCCCACATATTTAAGCCTCATTACAGTTCAGATACTTCTCCTGTGTCTATTAAAAAATACTTCTGTTTGTCTAAAACAGACATGGACAGGAGATTTGGTTTTGGATGTGTTAATAGGACCACTGGGTCAGTACATGGGACCATACAACATAGAAAAATAAGTCTGTGAGAGAGAAATTGAAGGTTGGAGTTTATTCTGATTTTGGCAGTGATGTTAGAACTTGAGAAAAACATATTTAGGGACTGCAGTACAATTTGCCCAGTTTCATTTGAAACTTTGGGATCGTCCAGCTCCCTGCCCATTAAGGATGTTAGTTTAGAGTTTGCATTCGCAAAGGAGACAGAAAGGTAAACATATTATTTTTCTCTCTGCTTTTGGGACTTGAGAGCAGTGAAATATGTCAGCCATTAGTTAGTTGACACAGACAACCCACCTGGAAGTTATTCAGATCTGATGCATGCTAAATAATTAACCAGACATGTAAGCTCACTGCAATGTGAATGAGTTTCCTACTTTAAACTTTGTTAAAGAACTGTTAACATTCCTCATCTCACCACATGCATACCAGACATACTTCTGCACGTATAAACCAAAGCGATCAAATGTGTGCCCGCATACAAAAACATGCACATATTCGCTTGAAGCATTTGCACAAAAGTTAATATTACATTACCAGAAAGTGTTTGGTAACCTGCCCTCATTTTTAATGACTACAAGTTCCCAATGACGTTTGTTTTGGCAAGTGAAACAATATGTAATTCAAACCAGGCATTCGTTTATAATCAAATTTCTCTTAACAAATTCAATTTTATTGTATTTCCTTGGCTGGATCACGACATCATTTGATTTAGACATGTATGTAGATTTAGGCCTATCGTCATAATGAAAGAAGGATCTGTCTTACTCTTATCCTCACTACAGAACCCGCTATCAGATCAAGATTAGACCTGAGGACAATAAAAAAAACATGCTGTGTGCTGTTGCCTATGGTTACATAACAACTCAAAGCAATTTGGCCCCTACGCTAAAGGGAAAACGGAACAAACACTATCTTATCAATAGCCTAAATGACCTCAGTTTCCTGAGAAAACAACACTGTTAGTTGCATGAGGGGATGTGGGACGTGTGATACTTTTTTTTTCTTTCTACAAAAGATCCGTTTCTTTTTCTACATTTATACATCATGATGTATTTTTATGACCTAATTTTATGATCACGATGAGGTAATGGCTGTTATTATTTCTCACAGTTATTTGTGCGTTTATTGGGGGATTATGGCAGACCGTTCCAACTGTTTTTACTGTCGCGAGGACCTCAGTGGAAAGAAGTTCGTGAGGAAAGACGAGAAACAAGTCTGCGTGCGATGCTTTGACAAGTTCTGCGCCAACACCTGCACAGACTGTCGACGCCCAATCAGCACCGAGTCTAAGGTAACACGTGATATCTGGATCTGTACGTGTGTGTGTTTTTTTTTTTCTCCCATGGGTGGTTCTGCAGTTAAAATGCCACAAAAACGCAGGCTGAAATTGTGGTCTGATATGGTTTTGTGCCCGACATTAAACTTGGCATTAATCTGCTTTGTTGTAGCTGCCTTTTTTTGTTGTAGTTCTCAGTTTTTTTTAAATAATAATTTTTAATTAATCAAATGAAAATAATTATACGCTCTATCATTCAAAATGTGAGGGTTGGTAAGATGTTTAAATGTTTTGTCTGCATTTATTTGATCAAAAAATACAGTAAAATCAGTAACATTGTGATATATTATTACAATTTAAAATGTAATTTATTCCTGTGATGCAAAGCTGAATTTTCATCATCATTAATCCTCCAGCCTTCAGAAATCATTCTAATATGCTGATTTGCTGCTCAAGAAACATTTCTTATTCTCAATGTTGTGCTTAATATTTTGTTGCAAGCTGAAACATTATTCCCAGATTCTATGATGAATAAGACCAGCATTTATTTGAAATAGATATATTTAGTAAAATTATAAACGTATTTACTGTCACTTTTTAATTAATTTAATGCATCCTTGCTGAAAAAAAAAATCTAACTGACCTCATACTTTTGAACGGTAATGTATATTTATATATAAATATGTTACTTTCACAAAATATTATATTATTATATTTAGGGCTGTCAAATGATTAATCGCGATTAATTGCATCCAAAATAAAAGTGTGTACATCTCTCAGTCTTGGTTCCTGTCTGTGTAGGAGCTTCACCATAAAGGGCGGTACTGGCACTCCGATTGTTTCCGATGTGCCAAGTGCTATAAGAACCTGGCCAAGGAGTCTTTCACCTCCAAGGATGACAGGATCCTGTGTGGGGCATGTAGCTCACGTGAGGACGCCCCTCGCTGCCATGGCTGCTACAAGCCCATACTGGCAGGTATAAATATAAATGTATATGCGTTTTTATATTAAGTAGTTTTATATAGCTTATAAAAATCTAATATGAAAAAAAAAAAAAAATATATATATATATATATATATATATATATATATATATATATATATATATATATATATATATATATATATATATATATATATATATATATATATAAGGCACAAGACAAAAAATAACTGGATTTATAAAAACTGACCCTGTTCAATGTACTCAGTTGATGAACCCCTGATTCTTAATACTGTGTGTCGTTCCCTGGATGATCCACGGCTGTTTTTTTGTTTTGTGATGGTTTCTCTTGTTTGTCCTGAGCAGTTAAACTCCCCAACATTTAAGAGGGCTTAAGATGGCTTAAGTTATTTTAAATAAGATAAAACAAACTAAAAAACACATAGAATAAAACACATAGAATAAAGCAAAACTTGACATTATATTTCTTGTTTAATTCATTTCCTTTGTATGTATAATATCTTCATGTGTAAAAGACTGTATTTTCCATTTTCCTTTCGAATGTGTTTGATACAGGCACTGAGAACGTGGAATACAAAGGCAACTCGTGGCATGATGAGTGTTTCACCTGCTATCAGTGTCAAAAGCCAATCGGCTCCAAAAGTTTCATTACAAAGAACAACAACATCTACTGCAGCCCTTGCCACGAGAAGAAATTTGCCAAGCAATGCGCTTGCTGCAAGAAGGTGAAAGACGTATTAGAAATGAATGGATTTTAGTCAACGATTACTTTGAAAGTTGTTGATTTCTTAATATTCTATAAATACAAAACATGTTCTTTTATTATTATAATAATGAATGTAAAGAGTTGCCTCACTGTATTGTTTCCGCATGTCCTGCTCCAGCCCATTACCACAGGAGGTGTGAATTACCAGGACCAGCCGTGGCATTCAGAGTGCTTTGTGTGCTCCTCCTGCCGAAAGCCTCTGGCCGGCACCCGCTTCACCTCCCACGAGGAAAAGGTCTTCTGTGTGGACTGCTACAAAAGCACTGTGGCCAAAAAATGCAGCAGCTGCCAGAATCCCATTACAGGTTTGAATCCACAAACACATATGCACAATTCTCGACTTCATGCATTCTTTTTGAATGGTGTGTATTTGACTTGAATTAAAGTGACAAATAAATCTAGCTTTTCTCATCCCACAGGATTTGGCAAGGCTACGAACGTAGTGAACTATGAGGGAGGCTCTTGGCACGATTACTGCTTTAACTGTAAGAAGTGCTCTCTCAACCTGGCAGAAAAGCGCTTTGTAGCTCGCAATGGAGACATTTACTGCTCTGACTGCTCCAAGAAACTGTAAGCGCCTGCTCACCGCGGAGACACAGAAGAGTGAGATTAATTCAGAAAATAGTCAGCATTCATTTGAATTTATACAAAAATCCCACATAAATATGCTGAAGTATTGACAAAGGCTTCTGTTATGTTGGTTCTGGCTTCTTTATGAGGGGAGTTTGATATTTCCTGTAAGAAATGTTACGTTTACCTTGAGGCTTTGATGGGAAAACTTATTCTCTCTTTCCAAAGGCCTATTTGTCTCAGGAAAGACAGTGAGATAGGATGAAAGAGGTGTGTGTTAAGAATACGAGAGGTTGTATTACCAGTACATCTGTGTTTCAGACCGACTCGTTTCATTGTATCAAATCAAGCTTTGTGTTTATAACTTTTAAATCTGTAACAGCTTTTCAGTACTATGTGTTTTTGTATCTTTTCCTTGTGATTTGAAATACCAATTGTACATTTTGTGATATTGCCATATTAAAAATATGTAGCTTTTTTCTCTCTCCTTGCTAAATTTATCTTACTGCAATTAACATGAAAATTACGTTATTTTACCTTTGTGTGATCAGAGAAAAAATAAAGTTGAGATTCTGAGAAAACTGCAAATGTCATTTGTATTTGCCTTTCGCTGTCTTTTTTTCATACTGCAGCGCCATCTAGTGGTATAATGTAGCACAGAATCTCTAAATGTTTATTTCAAATCAGTATGCAGACTTTAAAAACCGCAAAAATGTCTCTTGTTAATTTAAATTTACCTTATAAACATGCTATAGAATAAAGTGTGTATTTTATTGTATATTTTTTGTATTTCAATAGTCAATAGAACACCAATATGTTACCAGTTTAGCTAAATACATTATATTAAGTTATATTAATGGTGTCAGAATTCAAAGTGTTCAAAGTCACAAATTCTACTGAAAAAAAAGTCTTATGACAGACAAGGTTTATTAATCTAGTCCCAGACTAAAATGAGTGTTTTAACAGTTTTAACGGAAAACAGTGTCAATGTTTTTGTTTTGTTTTTTCTAAGGCACGTTTCCTAATTTTAAGGCTTAATCCTGGCTTAATCGAAACCTTACTGTCTATGAAACCAGCCTTATTAGACGCTGTCTGGGTTAAACAGTCTGTCTAGGGTCGTAACAACCATAGAGTCTAGACATGGGGGGGACAAGTCCCCCTGAATAATTAGAAATGAAATAATTAGAAATAGAAATAATTTAGAATGTGATATTCTTGATGCTGCTCTGATGTAGGCTACTCAATTACAAACCGCTCTGTTGTTGCTAGCTAGGATGACAAAAGATAAATGTTACATTCAATGTTGCCAACTATTTTCCAAGGAAAGTATCTAAAGCCTGCCCAAAAATTCGCTAGATGACGCCATGCGTCAATTAGCATATTCGTGACATCATCGCGTCGTACTTTATTTTATTTATTTATTTATTTTAATTTAGAATGTGATATTCTTGATGCTGCTCCGCTGTACTAAATTACACACCGCTCTGTTTGTTGCTAGGATGACAAAGGTTAAATGTTACATTTGTAGGTTGGTCTGCCTCAGTGGTCTAACAGCGCTAGGTCACTGTCATAATGCGTGAAATCAAATAAAAAAAAAAAAAGCTTGGTGCGAATTACAACCTATGATTCCAACGCGACACGTTATAGCAGTGCGTCGTAAGTTGTGAGTAGAAACGTTTTAATATTTGAACATTTAACTGTAAAAACGTTCAGCTACCAACAGTAATGTCAAGTTACTGAGGCCTCGCCACAGTGGCCTGTGGCCTTGCATCAAGTGATGCAAACTACTTGGCATTTTTACATGAAATTCCAGCAATTTTAATTGAAAATATGTCAATTTATGTAAATCATAACTGAATTTAAAGTGACAAGAAACGTTTTTCATTTTTACATATAAGGCAGACGAAAATAAGAGTGAATGTGTGCATATTTACGGCCTTGCTACATAAAGGCACACTATGTATGATTTGTGGATTAAAATATCCAAAAACCACTAGAACAATGTTTGTGTGTTGACTTGTGTAGCCTACTTACATTATCTTTAATGTTTCCAAGAATGTTTGTTCCAAGAATGAATGTTCCAGAGAAATAAGCTATTTTAACCAGGACACTAACCATGTCAGTGAGGTATAATGTCATTGATGTTTTGTATCAATGACATTATACCTGCGTGCCCTAGATTTTTATTTTGTATTTAACCATGGAAACACCAAAGATGCTTTAATAAATGTGTTTTATTAGACAGGTGAGCAACTATTTGGATACATTCATCGGCAGAAAACAAATCATTATATAGCACAACACACATAGTCTTATTGTTTAAAATCTCGTTTTCTTGATTTACCGCAAGTACCATGTTTTACCATGCCTAATAGGCTTATTGATCTAGCCGCCGAGCATCATCACATAACTTTTAACACACTCAAATGTATCTAATATGATAAAACAGCACTGCGTTACCCCACATACACATGACCGGAAGAAGCGGAAATGGTCGTCTGTGTCATAATAAAAGCTCCACGAAATCAAGGTGTCTTCAAGAAAATTACATGTGGCTTTAAGTATTTTACTCTTACTGAATGTAAAGGCTCGAGAGGCATTAGTCCTCAACACCCAAGCGTCATGCCAGTGAAAAACAAGAAACAGTTGATTTGTGAGGAGAGCAATCACTTTTTTTCCTTAAAGTCAAAATAAAAATGAACACCTCAAAATCACAATAAATCAAAATGAAAATTCTTTCATCATACTCACCATTTAAGCTGTTCTAAAACTGTATGAGCTTCTTTCTTCTGTTGAACATGAAAGAAGATATTTTGAACAATATGGGTAAACAAACAGCTGATGGTCCCCACTGACTTGCATAGTACTGGGGGGAAAAAATACTAAAGTCAATGGGGTCCATCAACTGTTTGGTTACTGACATTCTTCAAAAAATCTTCTTTTGTGTTCAACAGAGAAGGTTTGGTACAACTTTAGGATGAGTATGATGAAAGAATTTTAATTTTTGGATGAACAATCCCTTTAAGTCTCAAAAAAAGTAAACCAATATCCTTCAAAAAGGTAATTATAATGTAAATATAAGGTAAATAATAAATCAAATGAAATTGTCAAAGCCCAGCTTCAACCTGCTAATGCTCTCACATTCACACCTGAAACATAATGAGTAAATGCATTACTCATCACAAATGTATTGGATAAATACTTCTTCAAAAATGTAGCCAAGAGAGTAAAAGCTGCCAATATCGTTGATACTCAAAGTACATAGCAGCCAAAGATAGTCTACTCTAGTATCTATGACATTTAGCCTACTCAAATACTCTATGGCAGGGTTATTCAAATCTTGCCCTGGAGGACCAAGCCTGCTCCAACCCTGATCAAACACCTGTGATTTTCTAATGATCCTGAAGACATTGATTAGCATGTTCAGGTGTGTTTGATTAGGGTTATAGCTAAACTCTGCAGGAAAGTGGATCTTGTGGGCCAGAGTTGAGGATCCCTGCCCTATGGAATGATATTCCAGACAATGTTTTTTCCACCACTTTCCAACTATATCAATAAACCATCCTCAAGACTGTTTGACAGTTGACTGTGTTAGACATTGGAAATGCAAGCGCAAAGGGGATTGGACATTTTGTGAGGGTTGTGGCAGGACACGGAGGAAGTGAAATAGAAACTGGGTGATTTTCTATTGCTATTCCAAAATGGCATTGTCATAATTCATAAATGGACTTTGCATTTCCATTTGAAATTTGGCAGAAATGTGACACACGGAAAAGACAGTCCAAACGCAAATGCAAATCAGGCATTTGTGTTTCTGTCACAACGTGACAATTTGCAATTGCTTTTGAAAATTGTCCAGAATATCATTCCATATATTATACTACTGTTGTACTGTTAATTTCCGTACTCACAAATGTAAGCCTATAGTGGTGAGTTCAAGAGCATTAGTATTACAATTCTAATACAAAAAAAAAATTTGTTGTTTCAACTTTAAAAAGTATGTGTTCGTGCTGCTTTAAAATTAGCTGTTTAGTCAACTCAAATATCCAAGTTGTCACTTAGTACAACAACTTCACAATTTAAATTGACTAAACTTAACATTTTTGTCCTCAAAAACAAGTCCTTCAAGGTTTATTGCATATGTTTCTATGCGATGTGCAATTTTGCACAAATGAGAGAGAAATTGTAAAATAGACTTGTAAAGTTGCAGCTGTTGTTTGCTAATCATATAACGGCTGACTGATCATATAGCCGCACTTGGCTTTATGAAGATGATGTACAGTGCATATGTACACAATCATTGGCTGACACTATATGTCATGGCTAATCTGAACAAGTGGATGATCGATGAGCTTAATGAATAACACCGTAGAATGAAAAGGGAACTTGTAAAAGTCAACACAAGATCTCTCTCATGGTCATACCTTTCACATCAGTTGATGTACAGTTACTCTCTTGAATGAAGAAATTATCTACATGGAAATTTGACACATGCACATATTGAATATTTCGGTGAGTAACTATTTTTTCATTTTGCTTGCATCTATCTAACTGCAATATGCTCAATAAATGATAAATGCTGAGAAAACTGTATGTTTGAGATGGAGCTTGATACTGACTTATAAATAAACCAAAATCTTTGTGTAATTTTATTTTTGTCTCTTTCAGGTGGACAATGGAAAAACACAATAAACATGTTAAGGCTTTATTCATCATCCTCATTCTATGTATAATAACATGGAAGAATGGAGGTATTATTGTTGCGCAAACTCTCACCATTCACAATTTGTTATATTTTGTTATTTTGTTGTGTTTTACATAATTTCATTTTATACCTGAGGTTCAGTAAACGCTGACAGTCTGTGGGGGAAGAAGGTGGATTTCATACAGAAGGACTGTAATTACTGGCTGCTGAAAAATGAAGCTAAAATCCCTGCCCTGAAGGAGCTCAGTGTGTGTTCGAACATAAAGAGGAAGATCAGCAATTCAGACTGGACGGCGTTCACATACTTGCACCCTGATAAGACACGCATAGAGCTAGGGATGAAGGGTCATGGATCAGACCTCCATATCATAATGTTTGGGATAGAATGGACTAAATCTTCCGTGGTGTCCTTGGGAGACTGGCATACAGTTTGCATGACCTGGTCCAAGTCTATGACTGAGCCAAAAGTCTATGTTAATGGATCCAAGGTGAACTTGAAAGCAGAGTCTAAAGGAACGGCTCTGCACCCTCTCTACCATAGCGTGGCCGGCGGTGGCACTTTGACTTTAGGTGTGCACCACTATTTTGTGAATGACGAGATGAACATTGAAACAGGAAAAGAACTGAAGGGGAGTTTAAGTCTGTTCAGGGTGTGGAAACATGAACGCAGCGCTCAGGACATTTCAAATATGAGCTGCACTGATGGGGATGTTCTGCATTGGGAGGAACGAATCTGGAACAAAGACGAGCACTGTCAGCCTATACAAGACGTTACGCAACAGTGTGGTAAGAGACAAAAATAATTTGTTATTATATATGTCACTTCTCATAAAAGGTTAGTTTTATGTTATAATAAGATGATATAATAGGGACTTTAAATTATCCATTTAAACAAAAATAAATAATGTTTGCTAAATTGTGTTCAATTCGGTATGTACTGTATGTGCCAAGCCCCTTTTATTGGTCTTTTTTTATACCTCACAATTTCCTCTTGTTCCAGACTGGCCTTATTATGAAGTAAAATTAGTGTTTATCATCCTTCGTGAAGACAGAAACAAAACAAACGTTTACGACGCTCGAGAAGTTGCACATCAGTGGGTGAGCTACAAAAAACGCATATTGAATTTTTACTGCTATTAGTACAAGACAAAATGTCAATAATGTTTGTATATTATTCCCTCTCCAAGTTGACACAAGCACTAGGAGAGTTAAAATTGTGGACGCCATATTTGCACAGAGTCGAAGTGTTTCCTTTAGGAGGGTAAGATCTTAATCTAAACAGTACAAATGTTCTCAGGCCAGAATCCAAATTTATTGGATTCAATTTATTGTTGTCTTTTTACAGCTTACACACACGCTCCACTAGAAATGCAGAGGTGCGTCAGTAGCGATAAGACTATCTGTACAAAATAATAATTCACATGCTCATCAAACTAACAAGATTCTTCTCTTCCGCAGGGAACCATGAAATTGTGGGCGACAAGTTCTGGAGTCAGCCAGTAAGGATCTTTTCTATTTCATCTTTTTCTCCTTTAAATTATTTTTCACAATCTGAAAGAGCTTTGTAATATCATTTGTGCTTTTTGGCATTTGGAAAAGATCATGTATTTACAAATGCATTTTTTATTAATAAGAAATTTGGTAAATGTCACTATACAGCACACGTGGACAGAAATATTGATAATTTCATTGTTGTGTTTCTTTTATAGGTTTGACTGTTTGGCACACCTGAATGTGATTCCTCCTGCTGATGTAGGAAAAATGCAGGATGAACTCTCTGTAATCCTCGCCAGGGGACACAAAATAGACCACTATAAAATAATTACAGATCCTGAATTCATCTTCATATACCCTCTTGGTAAATCAGATATACTCCAAGACAATAAAGCATAATCTCCATCCAAATAAACAATTCCATAGTCAAGTACCAGTGCAGGTATGCATGTTTTCAATGATCTGATTGTCTTTTTCACTTTACACTTTTTAGAGGATCTCTTACCAGACATAACTCGTCCGACTGAAACACTGATAACCACAACTCCTCAGCCGATGTCTGTGACTTCTGAAATCATGACTACTGCAAAAACAATTGGCACAACACCCATACAAATGGAAACAACAACAGCAGTTGTTTCATCCTCCACTGGAACAACAAGTATGTACAGAACCTGTATGTATCCCTCTTATGAACAGTAATATGCATATGTGCCATTCTAGATTCACACAGGATTTTCTGACTTCATGTCTGTAACAGTCACAATCTCCACACCATTCATGGAAAGAACCCTGGAAGAAAGTTCCTCAACAATTAAAGACACAACAGTTTTTTCCTCCACAACAAGTCGTGCATTAAATACAACTACATGCTCTTCTACAGTTTCTTCTGAGGGAATGATATCAGGTGAAGAATTACATTTTTACTGTGACAAAAAAAACAATTACTGCTATTGTGAGGTGTGGCATATTTAATAATGTCTCTGTCCTGAAAATAGATATTTATTTCAATGTCAACGTCAATGTCAATGTGACTGTAAAAGGCTCTGGTGACCCTAAGAATATCATTGAAACCTGGGTAAGAAAACCTGAAATGATCCAGATGTGTTGCATGTCAAACTGGAAACATGTATCATAATTCAGTTGTGTTTTTCTATCATCATTACAGCTTAATGAAACTCTTTCTAGTAAAGGAATATCTGTGTTGCACTTCAAATCCGTGACTTCATCAAGACAAAGGTTAGTCAGTCTTGTTGTTATAATGCAGAGAACAGACCAAACCCCAAGACACATTATAGAATTTATTTTAAACATGAATTTCTGATTTGTGTTTTCAGTGTGGAAACAAAATCATCAAAAGTGGATAGAAAGGTACATGCTACTATGCAAATAAATGGAAATTGAACATGTTTCTCTTAGATACACAAAATAACTATTTTTCCCATTATCTTGTTCCTTTGTTTTTCAGCATTCCCTGTTCTCAGTAACAAGGTGAGATCTTAATTCAACAGCAAATGAAGAAAAGTAAACAATAGTGAAGAATAATTGTTATGAACGTACAGCATGATTTAATGTGGTTATCTGATATGGCTTTTTCCCAGCCATAGCTGTGTCTTTCATGCTCAGGTAACAACTACCTTAAACATCGCAGACACACAAAAACAGATTCATGGGCTCCTGGAGAAACCATACACCAGTGGATCGGTACACCTGGATCCCCAGCCTGAAGACATTTTAATTTATTATATTGGTATGTGCTATATCTGAAGAAAAACAAATCTGGGTCCATATTCACGAAACATCTTAAGGCTAAAAGTAGCCAATTTAGGAGAAACTCTTAAAAATAATGGGTGTGTCAGTTGTAATTTTAGGACTCAATGTTTGCTCTAAGAGTATTTCACTAAGCATTTTAGCGCTAAAACTAGCTCCTAAATCTCTGAAAAGTTAGGAGTAGTCAATAGGACTCCTAAGTCACAAACAATCCTAATGGCTGTTGCAGACCATTCTCTCTTCCACTTTGGTTACTGTCTACACTTTGTCCTATCATATTTAAAAGGTAAAAATAATAAATAATAATGTCTGAGGGGAGCGAGGGCTCCGAGCTCAGATTTTAGCCCAAACCCAGAGTACTCCCCCATATCCCTGTCTGGGCCGAGAGAGAGGTGTTGTGGTGGCGGAGGGATGCAGAAAACTGTCAAGGTAGCTAGGTGAGTCGGCTGAGTATACTGTATGCCTCCTCTAGAGCTGGTTAGTGCCCCTCCCGAACTTTGTTTATGAAACATAATTTGTCACTTGAATTCTGCAATCTCTCGAGATGCTGACATGTAACTGGTTGAACTTTTTTAAATTAATGAAACACCCTTTTTGAGATCTTTATTTGAATATGGCAGCATGAAACCTCGTTCTATAGATTAAATCACTGACAGAGACCCCTTCCCTATCAGCCAATCACTGTGGGCATAGTTAGTAAGCGTGATGACATCATCCATAGCAATGAGGTCAACCCTGCCCTTTCTCTTAGCTTAAGACTTCTCTTTATTCCTAAGTAAAAGTTGGTCTACGGCCCCAGATGATGAGGGGATCAGATCATGATACAGTCTCAGTACTCTCATTGTAATATGGACAGAAACTGAAGAATTTAATACATTTAATTATATAACTGCACACAGAGTATTCTGAATGCAACTTTCTTGATCTCCAAAAACAGGGCCATGTCCTGAACACAACCATCACACCAGACAGGGGCTTTTCAAGTGGCCCCAAATTGGGGTTCAGCGCATCACCTCGCTTTCCTGTGTAGGAAACTCTGACAAGACAGCATATAGGCAATGGTAATAGCCTCTCTTGTAAATATCTTGAAAATGAAACAAAATTGATATTATGTAAAGTATGTAATTTATTCACCACTACAGCACCAAACATAATTGCACAAATAATTCACCCCATTCCCAGGTAAGTATTATTAAAAAAATCCTAACATTCCCATTTAGTAAGGAAACATTATTTTTAAGTTCTAGGAAGTTTTAAGAATGATTTTGCTTGCTTTTTCGAACATTAATTATGGAAAACTTTATTAGTACATTAAAGGGTTAGTTCACCAAAAATAGGTCATTTCCTTCATGTCGAATCATGTCGTTCCACACCCGTAAGACCTTCATTCATCTTCAGAACACAAATTAAGATCGGAGAGCTTTCTGGACCATTCTTAGGGCCCTCTTTTAACGATCTGAGTGCATGACGCAGGTGCACTTAGAATCCACTTTTGCTGGTTTACTGACAGAGAAAATGGTCTGCGCGCCAGACGCATGTTCCAAAAGAGTTGTGTGTTTGGCGTAACCTGCAATAAACCATTTAGAGTCTCATCTCCCATTCCCTTTAAAAGCCAGTTTGCACCATGACAGATATGCTATTTACATGGCGGAATTTGTGAGCAGAAAGACTGAACGCTTCTCCAGAGAGGAATCCTTTTATTTTTTATAATTAAAAATGTGTGTGTGTGTGTGCTGCGCATCCCTGTGTGTGTAATAAGCAGTGTACATGTGTTGTGCACCCGTCTATAGGTGCATACTAATGCACCCTTTAGATAACACAATAAATACTGCGCTATTGACTTTAGACCAGGTTTTTGTTGGTCAATGGCACAGTCATTTTCAGTTGCCTCAAAATAGCAATGCGCCTGAACACACCTCGTTTTCAGACCAGCACGCCCATGGGTGAACGGAGTGCATTTGCTATTTAAACAATGTGGCGCTGGACATGAAAATTATAACTGCGCCGAGCTGAAACAAGCAAAAAACACATGTGTACTGCCTACTGTTGCATTGCGCCAGGTGTATGATAGAGCCCATAGGCAGCAACATCATTGCAACTTTCTTGTGGCTTCATAATAACCATTGAACCACTAGAGTCACATGGTTTATTTTGACAATGTCTTTACTTCCTTTCTGGGCCTTGAAAGTTGCAATGATGTTGCTGCCTATGTGTTGTTCAGAACCTCTTGGATTTCATCAAAAATATCTTAATTTGTGTTACGAAGATGAACAAAGGTCTTATGGGTTTGCAACGACATGAGGGTGAATAATGAACAACAAAATTTTCATTATTGAGTGAACTAACCTTTAAATGTTCTTCCAGCAACTGTTGAACCATCGTCACTGACAACCGAATGTTCATTTGGTGCCACTGGAGGCACAGAAATTGCATAATTTGTCTTTGATAATATTTTAATAACTTTATTAAATCATCTTAACATTTACAGTTCATAGTTGCCTTTCTGATCTGCTTAATGAGACCTTGATACCAGAATATTATCTACATATAAATCCTTCATTGTCAGAGTTGTTGTTCTAATCACCGACTTTAAAAAGAGGAAGCCATCTGATTTAATATTTGAAGGGGCTGCTGTAAACCAATTAATCACATGTATGTTCCATATGGTGGTATCATCAATGTCAGAACTGTTTGTATGATCGATTTCATTGTAGAGTTTAAACGCTCTCTTGCGTTTCAACAATGTTCCAGTCATTTCAGGTTTATTTACAGACATAAAACGGATGGACAGGTTCTAACCCTGAACCTGGAGAGCATTATATAATGTTGTGTATCTTGGAGTCAAGCAGTTCTCAACTATTCATTAGAGAGATTTGATCCAAATAATTCATGGTTTGATACATTTATTGATTGTGACTGTCTCACCCTTCTCTCCAGTTTTTTGGATGCAAACTCTAACAATGCTCATTGGACGTCTCCAGACCTGGGCCAGTGCCAGGTTGTAGTCAACAGTGTGTCAGATCTGCAGGACATCACAGTCACTAATGGTAAACCCTTCTTACAATTCACATTAGATACACAAGCTTTTTGTTCAAGTAAACAGAAGTAAACTGAATCATCCTGTTATTCACAGAAAACACAGATAAAACACAAATAAAGGTTCCAAAAGTGATTCCATAGAAAATCCATTTGGGTTCCCCAAAGAATATAAAGAACCTTCTGTTCAATGAAAATATTCCATGGATGTTAAAGGTTCTTCATGAAACCATTAATTCCAATAAAGAACCTTTCAAACATTTTAAAACATTAGCATCTATTTAATCCAAACATATTTTCATATATGCTGTATAGGCATATCTTCAAAACACTCCCTTATGCTTTTCCCTATTAGACAATGCAGAAGATATTCTGACCATGATTCAGGACTTGTTACATGAGAACAAAGATCTGGATGAGTTTGAGCTCTCAACGGTTTTAAATAAAGTAGCCGATGTGATTAACGTTAGCGTGATCACACCTCCGCTGGGAGAGGTCATCATCAACATCACGTCTGACATCCTGGAGTCTAAAAGCAACCTGCTACCTTTCACCAACAGGTGTGTGTATGTGTGTCTGTGTCTGTGTGCGTGACATGAGTGTTCATTTCATATATTTGCTTGATTTTTTTTAAACAATAAAAGTAACTAAACAAATATAGTAAATTATATCATTGATGTGGTTGACAGTCATTGTGCGTAACTATATTAAATTAGGTCTGATTTTGTATATGGTTTTACAGCCCGATTTTATCATTTTCATGTAAACAAAAAATCCTTTCCGTGTTTGTGTAGTATTCTGAACATCACAGAGGCTGTTGGAGACCTGATGTTAGGGTTCACCGGAGACTCAGTCAGTTTAACAGCTTCTGCCATGGCAATATCAGTGGTCAATATTGACCAAGAAAATTTTCATAACCTCACTTTTGGAGTCTCATCCACTAAAAAAGGCTTTAACCCTGAGGTGAGCAATTTCATTAAAACTATAGGAAAACTTTACTTTTATACACTACCGTTTCAAAGTTTGGGGTAATTTAAAAAAAAAGAAGAAGAAAGAAACAAATACTTTTATTTAGAAAGGCTGCATTAGGTTGTTCAAAAGTGACAGTAAAGACATTTATAATGTTTTAAAATATTTTATATTTTAAATAAATCTTTTGAACTTTTCCCAAAAATATTAAGCATCACAACTGTTTTTACCATAAATATTTCTTGTGCACCAAATCAGCATATTAGAAAGATTTCTGAAGGATCATGTGACACTGAAGGCTGGAGTAATGATGCTGAAAATTCAGCTTTAATATAATATAATATAATATAACAAGCATATGCTTTGAATGTTTCTACATTTGTATACTTTTTCCTACCTTTGAAAATGTAACGAA